>CM038222.1:41782717-42319919 GCA_021442155.1 Cymbidium sinense | reverse complement strand
TTAGGTAAAATAAGCAAATCAAATGAAACCCACATAGTTTAATTCAAATGAAACAAATCAAACAAATTAAATTAAATAAAGCAATTCAAACAAATGAAATAACATAAAACTAACCCAAACATAAATAACATCAAAAGGATTAATTAAAATACTTAAGGATCTAGTTAGACTTTTGGAAATTTCATTAGGATTTAGGATGTGGAATAAAGTGAGTTTCACCTAAAAAAGAAATTCATTATATTTCTCATTCTCGAAAACCTATAAAACTTTAATAAAATAAAATGGAATAAAAAAAGAATGGAAATTAAATCACTAAACCATTTGAATTGAAACCAACCAATGGTAAAATTAAACAAATTCAAACTTCAAATTTAAACTTGAACTTAAAGGAATAGCAAAGCCTTGCCACACAAACCCCTCTTTTACACACTAGATTACTTAGGTCATGGACTCTAGATCTAGGATTAGATCATTATGTGATTTTATTTTAAATCTCCTGTGATATGTTGTGTTGTGCTTCATATGTCTGTGTGGTGTATTGCTTTAGACTAGATGCCTAGGCTTTTTGGTTCATTAGGGATGTTAAATTCTTTCTAGATTTAACACTATTTTCTATGGGGACTATGTTAAAGGGATCATATAATAAATAAATCATAAAATTGATGTTTGCTTGCAGTGTTGAAAATCCTTAATATAGTCCATAGTGAGCTTGGCTAATGCTAAGCCTGTATCTTTATGAAATATAAACTACTTTGTGTGCTATGTGTATTTCCTAACATCTATTTTGTAGGGCTTAGGATTTATTTTAAATTTTAAATGTAAATTTGAGCTTAGAATTAGGTTAGGATCTATGGGGTCTAGGATTAGCGAGTGACCTAGGAGATATGGTCGGTGGTCCCTATGGAGCGATGGATGTCGAAGAAGAGACTTTCCTGAAAAAAAGACCCATAGATCTAAACTTGTAGTTGTAGGCCAGGTTGTATAAGGGTAGAACTTGGCTGCCTATTTTTCTTTCTTTCAAGGTGTTGATTACGCGTGCATTTTTTCTTAAATAATTTAATTTGGCTTGATTTATTTTGGGTGCATAATAGAAACAACATGCTTTTCTTACTGCTATGTTTATGTTGTGATGAATGCAAGGCTCATAGGATAAAATAAATTGTCTACCAATTAAATCAATTGAAACATAAAAATAAATACAACTCATAATCTTCATATAAAAGCCTAGAATTAAAGTAAGATAAAATATGTAGCAACCCCTTATGGATGTTTTAACATCATGCATAAATCATATTATTTCACTCTCTTGATTAATGAAGGACTTCCATCCTTACAGAGAACTTGGGCTTGACCTTTGAGCCTATGATGGATGTACACCTTCTTATTTTGATTTGGCCCATAATATTTTTCTAATTGCATGCATTAGGCATAAATTATATTCCTATGACCTAAAATGAATCTTGAGTAAAAAATTATAAAAATCTAAAAAATATGCATTAGTTAGGTGCATCTTCATACCCTACATGATCTTAGGGATTAGGGAGTAAGTTTAGGTTCATAAATTTCTTTCCTAAAAATGCAACAGTCCAGCCATCTTGCATTCATATGGCTTAGCCTCATGGTTTTAAAATGCGCTTAGGTGGTGTTAGCTGGCTGCTTTCTCCATGCAGGTTATAAGTCTGAAAGAGTTAGGGATAGGTTAGTTCCCTCAAGTGATGAGAATGGCCAATGATTCCCAATATAACTAGGTCGAGCATCACATGTGTCAAGCTAGACTAGGTTTTGAAGCATCCTTTTTAGGAATAATTCTTCAACCCTAGGCATTTTTCCATTCTTGTGCTGATAGAATCTAAGCCCTAGATTTCTAAGAAAATGATAACTAAAATTTTAAAATTAAATCCCAAATTTGAAGCTCAATCACAAGATAGATGAAATGTCTATTGGGCATCCCAATATCAATAGGCATTTCCTACTCTTTTTCATTTGACTCTTATAAATAACTCTCTCCAATTTGGACCTCTCTCAATTGAATTTCAAAAAATCATTCCTTTGAAAGCTACCTTAGTAGTCTTTAGGAATAACCACTTGTTTCTTTAATCGAGTATTCTTAGGAAGAGACCCTTCTTAAGAATTAATTAACCTGTAGGGCTTGCCTTTATAGGAACCATGATCCCGAATAAAATAGACCCGTTCTACTTTTCATGTAGTTCGGGAAAATACTTTGGTACACAAAGATCCATTAGCCTTAGGTGTCTTTTATTGAAATGATTGAATCCATTACAGAGAATGTATATCTTTGAGATAATATGCTTATTCTTAATCTTTGTATTTGGTCATTTAAATAAAATATTCTAAACTCTATGTGGTGACATTTCTTTTTTTTCTAGAGAAAACACCAACATATTTTTTTGGAGACTCTACTCGGGAATGGTTCCTCTCTCCATATTTAGAAATAAAGGTCATTTCTATATATCGGTAGTGTACTAGTGCCACTCATTGGTCAGGACTGCCTTTCTTTCCATTGGATACCTTTTCATTTCATTATTGGTTGAGCCTATCCAACATCTTGAATAGGGGTTCAAGAACTCTTTGTTTCTCATAGTTAAATGATTGGGTCGTAGAACCAAATCCTGAAATAAAATGATAGGTGAGAAATAGATAAAAACCTAGTCATTTCTATTATGACCTAAATCTGGTCAAGATGGATTTGAAACCTTTCCAATATGGAAAAGAAATGTTAAATTTAAAAAAGTATGAAAAGTACTTCAGATCTTGAAAAGTAAATCTCAAAAATAAAATCATAAAGTTAAAATATGTCCTTAATCTTACTTTGGCTTGGTACTAGAGCTATAGAGAATCAGGACAGGGTCCTTGAATGAACACCCTTTGTTCTACTGCATTCAAAAGGTGTCAAAACACCTAAGGATGTAAATTGAGATAAAGGAGTTCCTTCAAACCCTGAGAAAACTTAAATCAAAAGTAGGCATAGTTGTGCCTATTGCCCCTTTTCCCACCATGATTGAAGTTTGAATTGCATTTATAAAAGAAGGATAAAAACAAAAATCATCCAAAAAAGAAAATGCCTTATTGACCTTAAGCAGAGGTTGATTAAGGAACTCAATGAAAATCTTCTATTTTTATAGAAGAAAATTATACATGAATGCAAATCACTTTAATCTTAATTTCCACAAGTCCACTAGAATATTAGAAAAACTACTCAAGTTGATTGGCCAATTCTAAGGAGTGACTTGGAGGTAACCTTCTTTAGACCTTTCCAAAATCTTAAATTCTTAAGAGTTTGGGAGAGAGTCAAAAGAGGAAGACGACATGACATAAACAAAGATAAATTGACATGATTCACTTTTGCTTCTAATCAATACAAGAAAAGAGAGGGTAGCAAAAGAGAATTCTGATTCTCTTGATAAAGTTGAAATGAATGAAATTTAAATCAACTTTCTTAATGGCAATTTTCTCCCATTGAATGAAATGATATTCCATGATTGGCTTTAATTAACTTTAAGGCCAAATCAAGAAAAGAAAATAAATGAAGAATTTAATCCTTCTAAAGAAATCATGACCTTAAGATTGGGTCCTAAGGGTGATATATCTATCGTTTAGAGTGAAGGTATGAAATTCCTATCCCTAGAAAGTTGATAGATAAATCACTTAGGACTTTGTCAGTCCAAATGAATGAAAAATGGCTTAATTTTCAAGACTAAGGCCTTATATGCTTTCAATACAAAGTGAATCTAAGGAGAATCCTTTGCAATGTCTTATGACCTATTTGACATTGTCTTAATCTTAAGTATGGTGGTCAAAGATTCCATTGCAAGCTGAGATTACCTTTATTCTTAAATGTGCTATAAAATAAAATACATGTCAAACTTGACTTTCTAATAGCACATCATCTACCCTAGAGGGTCATTCTTTAAATGATGATCCTCTAAATGAATAGATCATGAGGTCTTTTGATCTATTGAGGATAGAGTTAGACCTACCTTCTTCATATCAAAGTGAAATTCTTGAAATCAAATTCAAAATGGTAGAGTTATACCACCTCAAATGATATTGAAAAGAAATGGAAAATAAATCATCTTCAAAATGTGATGTTTTGCCCATCTTAGAGAAGTTAGTTGGAAAATCAAGTATCATTATGCTCTATTAAAAATAAAATGAAATATAAAATAAAATAAAGTAAAAAAATAAAAAATAAATGAAAGTAAAGCAAGGCATTACATAATCACAATTCCTTACTTAACTATAAGCAACTTTTGATGTGGCATTCCACTATAAAGAAGTTCTAGGGTTATCTTCTATGATGAAGATAGACTACTAAGAACTTATTAACATCTTAGTTGATGTGGAAAATTTAAAATAAGAAAATCTCTAAATATATGTTGATCGCATCATCAACATCAAATATAAAAATGAGAGTGAATTTATATATGCTCAATTCTAATCAAGCTTTGATAAGATGATGCCATATAAATTCAATCAGAAAGAAGTTTTAGCTTCATGAAAATTCAATCATAAAACTCAACCTAGAAAAAGAACTTAATTTCAATCACATTATTAGTTGAAGCCAAAATTTTAACATGAAAAAGAGTAACTTAAGAATTCATGAAACAACTATAAATGCTCTTGGATGGTCCTATCCAGTCCCAATTAAAAAAAAGAGAATAAAAAGGACTCAAACGAAAAGAAAATGAAGAAACATACTAATTATTGAAGGATGTTCATATTCATCCTAAAGTTTTGATTCTTTAGGAATATCATTTAGCTACTCTTAAATGACCTCACTAAATATTTGATTCCAATAGAAAATTTTGATTTGAAGTGTACAAGGAAGTCATTATGCTAATCTTAAATGACTCACTCCACTAAATCGGTTTGAATCTAAGTGTGACATCTTTAGAAAGTCATTTTACCAATCTTAAATAGCTTTACTAGATTTGTTGTTCCATGAAAAGATGAAAAAAAATAGAAATGTTGGATCATATTATATGATCAATCAAGCAAAGACTTGAATCATATCAAAAAGTTAATCAATAAAATGTTGTATTTGGACAAAAAGTCAAATACATCAAATTTCCTAGCAAAATTATTTAGTGGAGTCATTTCATAAAGAGTGAAATGTTATGGAAATGAGTCAAATACATCTATCTTCTTAGTGAATCTTGTAACTAGAAAAATTAGAAAATGTAACCTTTCATAAAGAAATGAAATTAGAATATTACCAAAAGAAGAAAGAAAGAAAAGTAAAGGGATGGAAGGACTATATCCAAGAGCAAAAAGTCCAAAATTTTAAAACATCTGACATCAAAATAAAGTGGTAAGTCTTTAGCTAAACAAAAAATGTAGCCTTTGTAATGATTGGGTGAGCTCGCTTGCGGGTTAAATAAAAATATAGTGGATCTTCTTTTCAGTCCATATCTTTTGAATGGCAAAGATTCTATTGAGTATATTTTGATTTCAAATGAAGCAAAAGAAACCCAATGTAAATGAAAATTTAACTTTAAACTTGTCCACATCAAAATAAAGTGGTAGGGTTTGAAGACAAAAAAATTTTCCCTAGCCGAGTAAAAAGAAGAAGATATCTCATACTTTGCCATTTTAGCCTTTGCCATGATTGCGTGAGCTTGCTTGGCAGGCTAAAAGAAAAGATAATGGATCTTCTTTTCCAGAGGTCCATATCCTTTATATGGCAAAGGTCCCATTAAGTATACTGATTTCCATTGCAAGTGGCCTATAACCATAAAAAGAAAGTTATGGAGTTATAGAGCCATTGCAAGTTAAAAAAACTTAAGTAGTTTGGGTCTAACTTTCTTTTCAAAAGGAACTCTAGCACAATGCATGAATTTTATTTAGATGTGTTTAGAGATTTATATAGTCTTTAAGTTCGGGATGCACCCTTAGAATTTGAAGAAAATCCAATTCCACAATTGATAAGTTGATATCAATGATCTAACTTGTTTAATGAGTTAGCTATTGATGATTTGATTAAGCTATCTTTTGGGATTAAAGACTATTTTATCTGGAAATAAAATGCAAAGATCTCCGGATGTAGCAGTCTATAAACTTAAGCTTGATGTCATTTCAATAAATTAAGTCCCTTGATGACTGTGGTCAAATTCCAAGAGAAAAGCAAATTTTAGCTAAATTGAAAGCTAGAAAATGATGGTTGCACATGAGAAGAAAATGTTCTTCTTGGTTAGCTAACATCATTATATGACATCTTGGGACTAGGGTAGAATATTTACCTTGAAAATGGGTTCATATTACCTATATTTCATTTTAAAATCAAAAATATTTTCATGCATAAGATTATCCTTTTAAGGATAATATGATTGTCAAATAAAGAAATTCTAGAGAAGAAAATTGGAAGCATATGATATGACATTCAATCCTTATAAGAATGTTATGTTATAAGTCATATCATTTAGTCTCAACTTATTGGGGCAATTTAACAAAAGGGTCATGATCAAGATTTCTTATAATCCCACTTTCAATTAGTTAGAGGGTTATATTGAAAATCTTGTCAAAGAAGAAAAGAAAAGAAAAGAAACTTCAATATGACTTGAAGGACGTCTGTTATATATAGAGTCTTGAAATTTACTTTTGAAGTAATTTCAAAGGCCTTGTAGTAAAATGTAGAAGGATCAAAATGCAATAATAAGAATAATAATAATAATAATAATAATAATAATAATAATAATAATAATAATAATAATAATAATCAAAGATATTTATAAAAATTCACTTCATAAAACCTTCAAAGGAATAACAAATCAGCTGAAGAAATTTAATTATGAGGAGAATCTTAATTTCTTTGATAAGTTAATCCTTTCAGTTCCCTTATTTATTAGGGATGAAAAAAATTTGTTTCTCTATGAGAATCTAAAAGATTTTCTTGATTCTCATTCACTTTAGAAAGCTTTAAAAGAATCTATTGATCTTTATTGAATCCAAGAAGCCCTTATAAGCTATTGGTCCATGTCAACAAAGTAAAAATAACATACATGTCCAAAAAAAAAAAGAAATTCCATTTGAGAAGCACTAGTTGACTTTGGTTCTTACTACCTAAAGAACTACACAGTCACATGCAAGCTCAAAGTGGTAGTATTCTCAAGTTAGTACCCTATGATGTCTTTCCTTTAGTGGAATAGACATCTAAGCATGGTTCATTGTAAATTTATGATAAAAAAAAGAAATGAAATAAAAATGATGAACTTCTATGCTCATGGCACAACAAAGCATTGGGTCCAAAATATACCCAAGTCTTCCTTCAAAAATAAATTCCAACTCTTTGAAACCTTCTTCACTAAACTTCTTCATGTGTAAGGAGTATTAGTGAAATCAAGAAATGGAAGCAAACCTTCCATCACCTTTTCATCAAGTTAGACTAATCAAGTGAGGATGAAGTCTATGAGACTCTTGCTTATTAGTCAAAACTTTTGGGGATTAGGAATATGTCAATTTGAACCCTTTTCCTCATCCATATCACCTATATGTTGGGAGCAAGCCCTTTGTGGAACATTTTCTATACATGACTTGAGATGAGAGAAAACCCTCTGTGGCACCTTTCTCATGTCTTTTGGGTTTGGAGCAATCCCTTCGCAACACCATTCCTACTTTTGCGTACATGATTGGATTAAGCCATCAAGGTCCCTTTCATGTTACACAGGCGAGTTAGATTGTATTAAATCTTTATGACCCCTTTCTAATAGCCAGAAAGATATAAATCCCCACTCAGCATTCTTCCTAATCATCTAGGAGTAAGTCCCCATTCAACAACCTACTTTTGTGTACATTTTTGGATCAAGCCATCAAGGCCCCTTTCATGTTACACAAGCGAGTTAGATTGGATCAAGTCTTTATGACCCCTTTTAATAGCCAGAAAGATATAAGTCCCCAGTCGACATTCTTTCTAATCATCTAAGAGTAAGTCCCCAATTGGCATCCTACTTTTGTGTACATGATTGGATCAAGCCATCAAGGCCCCATTCATGTTACAGAGCGATTTGATCATAGTCTTTATGACCCCTTTAAGCCAAAAGATATAAGTCCCAATCATTCTTTCTAATCATCTAGAGTAAGTCTTCGACATCCTACTTTTGTGTACATGATTAGATGCAGCCATCAAGGCCCCTTTCATGTTACACTGGTGATTAAGATTGGATCAAGTCTTTATGACCCCTTTCTAATAGCTAGAAAGATATAAGTCCCCAATTGACAATCTTTCTAATCATTTAGGAGTAAATCTACAGTAGACATCTTACTTTTATGTACATGATTGGATCAAAACATCAAGGCCCCTTTCATGTTACACGGTGAGTTAGATTGGATCAAGTCTTTATGACCCCTTTCTAATACACAAAGATATAAGTCCCCAATAGACATTCTTTCTAATCATCTAGGAGTATGTCCCCAGTCGGCATCCTACTTTTGGGTACATGATTGGATCAAGCCATCAAGGCTCCTTTCATATTACATAGGTGAGTTAAATTGGATCATAGTCTTTTTGATGCCTTTCTAATAGCCAGAAAGATATAAGTCCCGATGATATTATTTCTAATCATATGAAGTAAGTCCCAGTTGACATCCTACTTTTCTGTACATGATTGGATCAAGCCATCAATGCCCCTTTCATGTTACACTGATGATTAAGATTGGATCAAGTCTTTATGACCCCTTTCTAATAGCTAGAAAGATATAAGTCTCGAGTCGGCATTCTTTCTAATCATCTAGGAGTAAGTCCCCAGTTGGCATCCTACTTTTGTGTACATGATTGGATAAAGCCATCAATGCCCCTTTCATGTTAAACAAGCGAGTTTGATTAGATCAAGTCTTTATGACCCTTTCTAATAGCCAGAAAGATATAAATCCCCAGTCGACATTCTTTCTAATCACATAGGAGTAAGTACCCTAGTCGGCATCCTACATAGGTGTAAGTCCGCTAGTTAGCATTCTATTTTGAGGATTGGATCATGTAATTAAGGAACCCTCTCCTTTTTTAGCTAATTAAGATGGATCATGCCCTTAATGGACCCATCTTATTAGCTAATCAAATAGGAGTAAGTCCCCTAGTTGGCTTCTTATTCAAATTTTTGAGGAATGGAATCAAGCCATTGAAGGCCCCATTTCTTTAGACTACTTAAATATGATTTAGTCCATGTGACCCCTATTTAGTAGTTTAAGTATTGCAGATTAGGATCAAGCATTTCAAGCCTCTTCTCCCCAGCATAGCTTTTGAGGATTGGATTATGTCTTTAAAGGCCCCTCTCTCTCTTTTGCTAACTAGTATGGATCATGCCCTTATGACATCTTATTAGCTAATCACATGAATCACCCTCCAAAATAAGTATGTAGTATATGCCTATCTTTCACAATCAAAGTTAAAAATAAAATCAAAATCATGAATTGGAACCCCAAGTTTATGCTTGTATGTTGATCAATGTCAACACCATATGAAATGTATTACGTGATCCACTACATATTGGGGTCCATTTTATTGTCCTCATTTTTTGGAAGAGGTCATTTTAGCAATGAGAAGATCTCAAGTTCAAATAGAGATTTCCTAATTCAATATCCAAGTCACTATGCTTAGTAACTTAGGAAATGCATTTCTGAACTAAATCCAATATACTTGGATTGATACAAAATCAAGTCAAATATCCAACATAAATTAAATCAAGTAATTTAATAAAAATAAAATGGAAGTTCAAAGTCAAATCTAAAGTCAACTCTAGTCAACCTAGGATTGACTGTGGGCCCACTTGGTCAAAAAGTTAACCCACTAAAATTTGACAAAATTAAATCATCAAAAATATTTAAAAAAAATCAAATAAACATTTTTTATCACAATGACAAAGAAATTTGAGTCCATTGAGGCCTAGATTAGGTAAGATAAATTCCTTAAATCAAAATGACCTAAATAGGCTACATTGAGCTCAAACCCAAGGAAAATTCAAATCACTTTCAACCAAAGCAATTTGCATTCAATTAAAAAAAAATGGGAAATGCAATTCACCATTAAATCAATTAACAAATCAACAAATAAAATAAAAAAATAAAATAAAAGAAATGAAGAAAAGAAGGAAGAAGGAAATTGAATTTCCCCTCTTCCCACAACAAGCTAAACTCCATCCCTTAACAAAGGTGGCTGCCTTCAAGTGAAGGAAATGAAAGCAATTAGCAATCAAGAAAAAAAACAACCAAGGAGGAGAGAAAAAAAGAGGGAAAAGAGAAAAAGAGAAAGATAGAGCTCTAGGCCATATGGAAAAATAAGAAGAGAGACTTCCCTATGGAGGATTGACTACACACACACCTTTACAAATCAAAACTGAACCAAAAAAAAATTTCCCCCTCCCCCCAAGTGTGCTTAATCACTACAAACCATCAATACCAAAAAGGGAAATCTAGGGTTGGCCTAGGGAGCAATCCATAAGGAATTAACTTAATTCCTTTGGCAAGCAAGTTCGTTTCAAGCATTCGAAGCTCTAGGATCAATTGCGAGGCCAACCGTCCAAAAAATTGAGGTATGCCATTATTAACTTTAAGCTTTTTCTTCAAAAATTTGTTTATGGTTAGATCAATAAGAAACGTGATCTTCAAGTTGATCCAGCCATATAGAATCATAGGATTTCTTTCACGATCATGTAGCACTTAAAATTGCATGATTTCATTACCTATATCAAAAGATATTAGAAAAATACTATCAACGGTCCTCGGCTCCCATAGGAATTGAAGAAGACAATCTCTACGCCATCCGATCTATGTATTTGGATCAGACAGCCAAGATTTAGGCGGACCACTGGATCGATTTCATAGGCTGGGATTGATCTGATGTCGTCATCTGACGATGCGTAAGAGATCTTGCATTTTGAACTACGCTGATGCGGTGATGCCAAGCGGACCAACCTACACGTGCCACACCATGAGCATGTGCCATGCAGCATGCGGATCCCGCGTGGTACCCCCACTTAAAAACCTTTAAATAATGGCTTAATTAATTAAAAAATGTTGAAAACTTCAAAAAATCATATAAAATCAAAGAAAAATGAGAAAATTACAAATAAAAGCTCAATGGATTCATCTTGATGAGAGAAATCCATAGAAATTAAAATCAAAATAAAATTAAGCATAAAATACACCTTAGGTGAATTTTTGGGGATTTAATTCTCTGAATTCAAGAGAAATTGACATTTCATATGCTTAACCTTTTAATTAATTAAATTAATTAACCTTTAATGAAATAATTAAGAAATATTGATCTAAAACCTTAAATCAACATAATAAACATTAATTAACATTAGAACACTAATTAAACTTAATTAAACCTATATGAACCTAATAAGTCATTAACTAACTCAATTAGGTAATTAAAAGAATTAAATAATTCAATTAAATGACTTGAATTTAATTAAATCATAATAAATCAACCAATTAACCAAAAAATATGAATAAACACTCATTGGAAAGGTATTTCAGTGACGAATAAGTAAAAAAATAAAATTCCATTGTGAATCTTAATAAATTAGGCTTAATTTATGCTTTAATAAAAATAATTAAAAGCTTAATTACACCCTATTTACAACTCTAATCAAGTTGAAAATTTAGGAATATAAAAGTGGCATGTAACCCTACTTGCCAGAAATATTTCAAGTCCAATGATCTTTGGATTAGGAGTTTTCAAATTTCTAAATCCCTATGTCAATGTTAATAAAATATTGGGTTAAGGAAATTAATTAACCTGTTAAATAAAGTGGTAATTCCAACTATTCTCCATCAAATATTATAAAACTATTCAAAAACTTTTCTAAATATCCTAAGTCAATTAAAGTGATCAAATTCAATCTTAGGTTAATAAAATAAAACCTTAGGTTAATAAAATTATTAATTAACTTAATCCTTAACCTTTGAATCAATAAAATTTAATGAAACCTCTCATCTCTAATAAATTTAAATAATGAATCTAAAACCTAGGATTAATTAAATCAAATCAAGTAATTAACCTAAGTAATTTAGGTTAAGCATAATCCATGAACAAACCTAAGGTACTAAATGAACTTAAACCTTAAGCTTACAAACTTATAATTTAATAACTTAAGTTAAATTGAATAAAATCAAACTCTTTAAATTAACACAAGCCAAATAAAATGAACCCCACATAGTTTAATTCAAAATGCAACAAATCAAACAAAGCAATTTAGATAATTGAAATAATATAAAACTAATCCAAACATAAATAACATCAAAAGGATTAATTAAAAATACTTAAGGATATTAGTTAGACTTTTGGAAATTTCATTAGGATTTAGGATGTGGAATAAAGTGAGTTTCACCTAAAAATGAAATTCATTATATTTCTCATTCAAAACCTATAAAACTTTAATAAAATAAAATGGAATAAAAAAAGAATGGAAATTAAATCACTAAACCATTTGAATTGAAACCAACCAATGGTAAAAATTAAACAAATTCAAACTTCAAATTTAAACTTGAACTTAAAGGAGCCTAGCAAAGCCTTGCCACACAAACCCCTCTTTTATACACACTAGATTACTTAGGTTATAAACCCTAGATCTAGGATTAGATCATTCTGTGATTTTCTTTTAAATCTCTTGTGATATGTTGTGTTGTGCTTCACATGTCTATGTGGTATATTACTTTAAACTGGATGCCTAGGCTTGTTTGTTTGTTAGATTGGATGTTAGGGCGTTCTTTCTAGATTTAACACTATTTTTTGCAGGGGACTATATTAAAGGGATCGTTGTAATAAATAAATCATAAAATTCATGTTTGCTTGTAGGTGCTGAAAATCCCTTAACATAGTCCATAGGATAGGTGGGCTTGGCAAGTAACTAATGATAAGCCCGTATGTTTATGAAATATAACCCTCTTTATGTGCTGTGTGTATTTCCTAACATCTGTTTTGTAGGGCTTAGGATTTCTTTTAAATTGTAAATGTAAATTTGAGCTTAAAATTAGGTTAGGATCTATGGGTTCTAGGATTCGCAGGAGTTGACCCAACTAGGAGATTGTGCAGTGATCCCCTGTGGAGCCCGCTAGATGTCCCTGAAGAAGGAGACTTTCTTGGAAAGAAGACCCATAGATCTAAACTTGTAGTTCTAGGCCAGGTTCTAAAAGGGTAGAACTTGGCTGCCCATTTTTTCTTTCTTTCGGAGTGTATAACAGTACCTGGTTGCATTGGCCTTATTCTTATATAATTTAATTTGATTATATTTATTTTGGGAGTGCAATAGAAACAACATGCTTTTTCTTAGGTTTCTTTCTGTGCTATGTTTATGCTATGATGAATTCCTGGATGTAAGCTCATAGGATAAACTAAATTTTCTACCCAATTAAATAAATTGAATCATAAAAATAAATACAACTCATAATCTTCATATAAAAGCCTAGCATTAAAGCAAGATAAAATATGTAGCAACCCCTTAGCTGGGTGTTTTAACATCATGCATAAATCATATTATTTCACCCTTGATTAATGAAGGACTTCCATCCTTGCCAGAGAACTGGAGCTTGACCTTTGAGAGCCTATGATGGAAGTACACCTTTTTTTATCTTGATTTGGCCCATAATCTTTTTCTAATTGCATGCATAAGGCATAAATTGTATTCCTATGACCTAAAATGAATCCTGAGTTAAAAATTATAAAAATCTAAAAAACAGGCATTAGTTAGGTGCATCTTCATACCCTACATGATCTTAGGGATTACGGAGTAAGTCTAGGTTCATAAATTTCTTTCCTAAAAATGCAACAACCCATCCATCTTGCATTCACATGACTTAGCCTCATGGTTAAAAATGCACTTAGGTGGTGTTAGCTGACAACCTTCTCTAGGCAGGTTGTAAGTTTGGAAGAGTCAGGGATAGGTTAGTTCCCTCAAGTGATGAGAATGGCCAATGATTTCCAAGGATATAACTAGGTTGAGCATCTGACATGTGTTAGAAGCGCCTATAGACTTGGTTCTGAAGCATCATTTTTAAGAATAAGTCTTCAACCCTAGGTATTTCTGTAGTCTTGTGCTGCTAGAATCTAAGCCCTAGATTTCTAAGAAAATGATAACTTAAATTGTAAAATTAAATCCCAAATTTGAAGCCCAATCATAGGACAAATGAAATGTCTACTGGGCATCCCAATGTCAATAGGAATTTCCTACTCTTTTCCATTTGACTCTTAAAAATAACTTTCTCCAATTTATACCTCTCTCAATTGAATTTCCAAAAATCATTCCTTTGAAAGCTACCTTAGTAGTCTTTAGGAATAACCACTTGTTTCTTTAATCGAGAGTACTCTTAGGATGAGTCCCTTATTAGGATGTAATTAACTATAGGGGCTTGCCTTTATACGGAACCATGATCCTAGGATAAAAGAGACCCTATTCTACTTTTTCATGTAGTTCAGGGGAAAATATTATGGTACACAAAAGACCCATTAGCCTTAGGAGTCTTTTATTAAAATGATTGAATCCATTACAGGAGAGCATGTTTATCTTTCAAGATAATATTCTTATTCCTTAATGCCATATTTGATCATCTAAATAAAATATTCCTAAACTCTATGTGGTGTCATTTCTTTTCTCTATTCCAGAGAAAACACCAACAACTATCTAGCTTAAGTGTCACCTCCAAGGGAATCTACTGCTGAGAAGAGCTAGCTAATGTGTTAATCATATAAGACTCATCCTCTAAACTATATTTTAAGTCTATATGAATAGTAGATGTACTCCTGGTAGCTAGGACATATCTTCTATTGGGTGGCCAATAAGGAGGTTTTCCACCCTAGACGAACTAGCTTCTTCCTGCCTTTGGAGGTCATCCTACCCATATGTTGAATGGAGAAACAAACTATGGGTGGAATTTAATATCATGCTCCACTTCCTCCTCCAAGTCTATTTCGGCTCCCTTTTATTTTATTTTTCATTTTCTCTTTTCTTTTTTTTCTTTTTATTTTTTTCTTTTTCTTTTTCTTTTTATTTTTTATTTTTAAATTTTGGCCAAGTTCGCGAGAATAGACTTGTTAATTTTGAGGGAGGTAGTAAGCCATATCCTCATATATGCCGACCTCGGGAACTATAAATGGATTGAGATCTCTTTTGACATAGTAAATGATCCCACCTCTCACAAACTTCATACACTAATGTAGAGAGAATGGAATTATGTTGTTCTCATGTATTCATGGTCTCCCAACCAAAGTGTTGAAAGATGTATCCAAGTCTATAATGTGAAACTTGACTTGATCTTCCAATCATCTATCTCCAAGGGCCTATGGAGCCTATTGACCTCAATTTTGGAGCGGATTCAATCTTCCCATCTTAAACTTAAGAGTCTTCTAGACACTAAGACTTCCCTAGTGATAAGACACTTCTAACAATTAGGTAGACATTTCTAACAATTAGGTAGACACTTAACCTAAGCCTAAAGACTTAGAAGCATTAACCATAGGATTATGTTATGCCTTAGGGATTAAGATAATCCACCTACCAAACAACCCTAATCCAATTCACGTTCACCTTCTCAAACCAAACCTCAAGTTCAATTCAAACATCAAATTCAAATCCAAACCCAAATTCTAAAACCAAATGATTGAAGCTCACGATCAAATCCAAACTTGAAAGCCTTCCTAAGCCATATGACATATCCCATGGACTTAGCTAAATCTTAATCCAAAAACAATTAATTTTTTATAATAAATTTATATCATCAATCATTTTCTTAAATATAAATCAAATCTACATTCAAATGATCAAAACTAAATCTAATTAAATCAAATTAAATCAAAACCCTTTCTAGGCCATATGACCTATCCCATGAACATATTCAAATCTTAATCCAAATCAAGTCAAACTCAATTGATTTTTTCACAAATCAATCATATTTTCAATTATCTTCACAAATTTAAATGAAATATACATTTAAATCATCAAAACTAAATCAAACAAATCAAAATCCAAACCTAAGCCACATGACCCAACTCCATGGACTTAGCCAAATTCCTTCATTCCAAAACCCAAATTCAATTATTTTTCATGAATCAATCATACCTTCAATCATATTCACAAATACAAATGAAATCTACAATCATCAAGCCAAACCAAAATCAATCCAAGTGAAACCCAACTTAACTTTTGACTTGAAATGTTCAAATGAACCAAAACCCATTTGAACCCAAGCAATTTCCATTGAATTTTAAATATCAATCCCAAATCCATAAATAAACTCAACTAAATCAAACTCAACCAAAATCAAGCCAACTAAACCCAATTGGTCCACTTGACACAAAGTGGCCAATTTGACCTATTTGAGCCAAGTTTTAATCCTACCCAAATTTGATTAAACCAATCAAAACCTCCTCATCATGATTGATCACCTAGGTTGATCAATTTAGGTCAAACTAAGTCAACTTGACCAATTTGACCAACCCTTAACCCATATGAACCCAAACTAGCCAAATTTCAACTAAGCCAAATTCCTTGAAACCAATGATTCATACCAAATCAAAATCAATATTTGAATATGACTTGACCTTCAATTGAGTCAAACCAAACTCAATTGGCCTCTTGACCCAGTTGACCCAAATTGACCTAAAAGACCAAATTGGGTCAAATAAAAATATAAACCAAATTGATTGCAACCAATGGCTCAAGTTCATTCCAAATTGATTGTCGAACTTGACCATAACCATGATTGGACCCAACTGAACCCAATTGACCTACTTAGCCCAAATTGACCTAAAGGTTCAAGTTGGCCTAAATCAAAACCAAATAATTGAAATCAAAGCATACAATCATCAATTGGTCAACTAAACCCAAACCAACACCCAACCAAGCCAATTTGGACAATTTGGTCAAATTGGTCAACTTAACCCATTTGACAAATGAATTCAAATGAGACAAAATCAAATCTTAGCCAAACTAAACAAAACCAATTGAACCAAAACGTCCCAAATGATCATATGAACTTGACCCAATCCTTGGTTTGACCTAATTTGACCAATTGGTAAACTTAACCTAATTTGACCTAAATGAGTCAAATTGAGCCAAACTAAACTCCAATTGACTTGAAATTTGGGCTAACCCACTTTTGGCTCATTTCAAATTTGCCAAATCAAATCAAATTCAAATGATCATTAAATGCTTAGGTCAAGGGCATCACATGAGAAAAATCACCCATGTAAGTGGTCATTTTTTATTCTTTCACTTGGTACTCTCCCAATGGTCCACTATGCACCTAGGACACGCCCCTTGATCAAGGGGTGGTTGGGTGCCATGACATGAGGTGAAATCATCTCACCCTCCCATTGGAGCATTTGAAACCCATAGGACACCCATGATTCCTCTTTGGCGCCACCTCCACACCTTGAACAAAACAAAGCGAGCCAACTCACCTCTTCCACCACCCACTCCCTTAGAAAGCCCAATCCTACCATAGATAGATGAAGGGTATACACCCTCATGTTTCCACTCAAACACACAAAAAATCATTCTTGAGCCCTAGCTTTGAGCTAGAGTCATTCCTAAGCTCCCAAGCTTGTTCCTCGATTGAAAAAATTCCATTCTCCATCCAAAATAATACACTCCCATTTCTTACTTACCTCCCATTTCTCTATCAAACTTAAATTAACTTTGCATCACCTTCCCTGGAGCAAGAACAAATCATCTCCCAAGCTTCTGAGCACCGGAGGTGGGACTTTATGATCAAGTTGAGCTCCAAATCATCGATTCATGGCCTTCCAAATGAACATCAGAAATTGATCCAATTGCTTTCAATAGGGCTTCATCTCCACTAGATGAAGATTCCTCAATTGTTATCTTGATCTGAGCTCGATGAGGTATGCTTCAAAATTGATTTGGCAAAATGGGTTGGAGCTTTTTGAAACATCTCATGTGATCTTGACCGTTGGATCCCCTGATGATGTCATGAAGGTGTGGGATCTTTTGGAGTTGTTCCAAGCTTCGGTAAGCTAGGATCAAGTGAGCAATGTCGACAGTCCATTCTCCTCTCACTCATGATGCTAGATCTTGCACCATCCATTATGTGATGAAATGAGCGATCATGATTAGATCTACTAGATCGATCTGATTTAATCCTTTTAAGCTGTAGGATTAATCGTAGCCATCTGGTGGACATAAGCATTGAGTCAAATAAGTTTTAAGTAGCCAATCCCACGATGCCACGTAGAAAGTGCGCTGCATTAGTGTGCCATGTGGAACCAATAGGATTAAGCTTTAATTAGGCTTAATTAATAATTTTTAATGGCTAAAACTTGTAAACATCTTAGAGAAATAAACAAATGCAAATAAATACTCATTTTAAAGGTATTTCAACGAGAATTAATTAAAATTGATCTTAATTTTGGTTTAATTAAAGTTTAATTAACTTAGTACTCTTTAATTACTTGAGCAATTAAACCCAAAATTTATGGGTTAATTTAATGGGATGACCTCCTTCCATGATTTTCTTGGGATTTATTGTTCAATTAATTAAAATTGACTAATTAAACATTAACTACTCTTTTAAGTTAATTAATGATTAATTAATCCATGAATAGTAATAAATTGGTTAATTAAGTTTTTAATCATTGTTTAAGTGAACTAAGGAATAGGGTTGAGATCCTTTCCTTAGTTCATTTCACCCTTTAAAATGAAATTAAGATTTAACTAATTAATTAAATCACTTAATAAATTGAAATCATAATCACATCAAACCTTAATTAATTAAATCATGGGGTAGATCTTTAGGTCTTTAATAATCTAAAGGAGTTTAATGAAATTATGGTTAGTCCACATGTGTTGGGAAATCATAAGAGTAATTAATTAAGTCTCTTATTCTAATTAACTATTAATCATGAGTCAACTGCATTAGGCCCCTTCTATTTTCTAGGATCATTGCAAGTTTATTTTCCATGCATATCATTTTGGCTCATAATTATTTAGTTAATTACTTTAAGGTGACATAGGTAATTAATTCATCTAATTAAGGGTTTAACTTAATTAACCCATAAAATCAACTTAATTACATTTTCTTAAATTAAATCAAATCACTGATGTGGGAATGGGTTTAAAATAGTAAGTGATGATTTCTCTTCTCCTTTTTAAATCAAATCAAATCCAAAACTTAATTAATAAAGAAGCTTTGGTTTGCTTTTAATAATCTTATTTGATTTGATTGTCTTTAAGAACTAGTTTGGTTGAATGAATCACATGCTTTTATTTGATTGTCCTCTTCCCAATCATGTTGAATTTGGTATGTCATTTGAATTCATGCATCCATCTTTTCAAAATAAAAAAAAAATGGATTTCCCTTATGTAAACTTGCATGTGTTGATTTAATTTAATATATGTGGCTATTATCACTATTAAATCCAAATGTATTTTTCAAAAGCTTATAAATGAATAATAATATGTGTTATGATGCTAGTTATAAAACATAAGAAATGCATGTGCTTATAGCTTAAGTGTATGAATGTTGAGTTCTCTTTCCTCTATTTATGTATTGATTTATATAAGATTTGAATGGTAATGGGTATATGGTCTAGACATCCTGGGAAAACGAGGCTTTAGCTAGCCCCAAGGATGTCATTTGATTACCTCACATCCTTAGTTTAACAATGACACATACCCATTTAATTTCATTCTTATTTATTTCAACATTAGAATTTGGATAGAGCTTTAATTCATGTATATATAAATGATTCAATCAAACCATGTGTGTTTACGAAAAGCAAGTATATAGTCTGTACATCTTAGGAATTCAAGGCTTTAGTTAGCCCCAAAGAGTTCATTTGATTACCTCATTTCCCTGGTTTAACAATGACATGTATTTGCCTATATCTTTGTACATGTATATGCATATGTCATTAGTGAATGAAAATCACATTTTACATTAAAATTACATGCATTCATAATTGACTAAGTGGTTGAATTAATTATCAATATGATTTAAAGCTTACTTCCTATGTTCATGTATATGAATTTACATATGTTTGAATGAAAATGGGTATATAGAAATCCGGAGAATACAAGGCTTTAGCTATCTCCAAGGAGGTCATTTACCCTCACATGTTAACAATGGCACATGCCTATTTAATTTCATTCTTATGTCCTTTTGTATAAGAATTTGGATAAAGTTTTAAATTAATATGTTTTAATAATTCAATCAAATAAAAATATAAATTCTAAACATACACATACATTCATCATTTAAGTGTGCTAAAATATGTTGCATGTATAGATACACTTAGGATTAAATAATATGCATGTTACATGTGATGGAAAGGAATGATTTAATATATGTCATGTGGTAGTAATTCAATTAAATTAATCTTAAGATGCCTTTCATTTTGAATAGGATTATTTAAAGTGAACCTAAACTTAGGTTTAATTAAATCATTTAATAAGCCATTCACTAAAGAGAACTAAATCATATTAATATACATTAGATAGTGACTTAAGGTAGGGATGAAAGAGAGAAATATTTTTCTCCTCTCTTTATAACACTTAGTTGCTAAGTGTAATAAAATGAAACAAGAGAAAACATAAATTAAAATTCTCAAATCAATTAAACCACTTCAAGTGAAACTAACCTTTCATGTTAAATTGAATCCTTCTACACTTAGAAAATACAACACTAATGCCTAGCAAGGCTTACCACACAAGTCTTAATATATACATTAGAATTAAGTCACCACTTCTAGCTCTAAGTTAGGATGGTGTATGATGTGATGTATGTTTTGTTTTATAATGTATTATTTTAGATTGGATGTTAGGGTGTATGCTTCGTAGACTAGATGATAGACCAATATTAGCCTAATGATATTTTCTGTAGGGGATTAAGCTTAAGGGATGCTTAAAAATAAATCTGAATGCTCTTTTTGCATGTTGCTTAAATCCTTAAGCATAAGCCAAGTTAGGACAGGTGGGCTTAGTCGGACAATTTATTCTCTCTTATGAAGGTAAACCTTTATGTCCACCCGTCGCTTAGATTTAGGTCATGCTTTAGCTTATACTAAAGCTCCATAGATTTTAGATCCGAGGTAGCTATTTCGTTCAGGCTACGAGCATAAATCCTCACCTCTTAAGCATTCCTACAACATTGTGTTGGTGGATTATGAGTCTTAGTAATCTAATTAAATTTCAACTCAAAATATATAATGTAAAGAGGCGGTTGTGTTCGACCATCCCTAAGAGTAAGTCTTCATCATTGAACGTAACTCCTAAGATGTCCTTCGAGTGGCATGCCTCCTCTTTAATAGCTGTCAGCTAAGCTAAGCATATCTTTAGATCAAGTAATGACCTGATTAGAGATTCTCTCATGTCTTTGGATAAGACAAGGGCGTCATATATTAATAACTTAGCTAGAAACTTTCTAAGTTGAGCAAGGACATTGTAATCAACTCTAGCTTGGTCCTCTACAAGCATATCCATGGATGGAGCATCCTATGGAGGGGTTATCTGCTCATTGGAACTAATGACTTGCTTAGCTTTATCTTGAGGTGCTACCCTAGGAGGTAGAACTTTGCCAGTGCGTAGGTTGACTTCAGTGACTTCTTGAATGATGAGCTTATGAAAAGTTCTACCTTCTCATCGGGCATACCTACAGCTTCTCCAATGAGATCCTCTGAATTAGTTGACTCCAAGTCAATCTCAAGAGGTGAACCAAATTGATTCAGAGAAGGATAGCCCAACTCTCAAAGGAAAGGAAAACTCAGAAACTACTTGCTATTTTTATATAAATAAACCTAAACCTAAAAAATAAATTTAAATAAAAAACTTAAGCTAAAATAAATAAACCTAAAATAAATAAACTAAACTAAATATAAATACAAATTAACTTAAATTAAAATAAAAATAAAATAAACTAAAATAAATAAAAAAAATAAACTAAATAAACTAAATAAACCTAAACTTCAGTTGACTTAATTTAAAAATAAAAATAAAAAACCTAACCCTAAACTTTAAACCCTAAATCTAACGCAACCCTAAACCCTACGCCTTAAACCCTGAACCCTAAACCCTAAACTTAAATCCTAAAACCCCTAAACCCTAAACCACTAAACCCTAAAACATACAACCCAAACCCTAAACCTAAACCCTAAACCCCAAACCCTAAACACTAAAATACAAAACATAAAACTTAAATAAAACTAAATTAAATTTAAAAAAAACCTTAAACCTAAATAAAATAAAAATAAAATAAAACCTAAACTAAAACCTAAACCTAAACTAAACCTAAACCTAAATGTAAAAAAATAAAATAAAAAATAAAATAAAACTAAAATAAATTAAATAAAACTTAAACTAAACTAAAAAATAAAATAAACCTAAAAAATAAAAAAAAACCTAAATAAAATAAAAAACTAAATATAAAATAAAAATAAAATAGACCTAAAATAAACTAAAATAAAAACTAAATAAAAAAAACCAAAAAAAAATAAACCTAAAATAAATAAAAAAAAAATAAAACTTAAACCCAAACAAAATAAAATAAACCTAAACCTAAACGTGAAGCCAAACTAAAAAATAAAACCTAAAGCCTAAACCTAAAAAAAACCTAATCCTAAACCTAAACCTAAAAAATAAAATAAAAATAAAACTAAACTAAAAATTAAATATGAACAAAACCTAAACTATAAAAATAAACTAAAATAAAAAACCTAAACTAAAATAAATAAATCAAACTAAATAAAAATATAAAATAAACCGAAATAAAAATAAAAAAATAAAATAAATGAAAATAAGTAAAGAAATAAACTAAATAAACCTAAACCTACCGGTTTACTTAAAATTTTTTTAAAGAACCCTAAAACCCTAAACCTACTATGAAACTAACATTAAACCTAAACCCTAAACCCCAAACCATAAACCCTTAACTAACCCTAAACCCTAAGCATTAAACCCCAAACCCTAAACCCTAAACCCTAAACTTAAACCCTAAACCTTAAAAACTTAAAAACCTAAAAACCTAAACCTAAACTAAATAAAACCTAAAAATAGAATTAAAAAAGCCTTAAATCTAAATAAAATAAAAAAATTTAACAAAATAAAAAGCTAAACTAAAACCTAAACCAAAACCTAAAAATAAAATAAAATAAAATAAATCTAAATCTAAACTAACATAAAATAAATAAAAACCTAAACTAAATTAAAAAATATAATAAAACTAAAAATAAAAAAACTTAATTAAAATAAAAACTAAACATAAAATAAAAATAAAATAAACCTAAAATAAAATAAAATAAAATAAAAACTAAATAAAAACCTAAACTTAAAAATAAATAAAAAACAAACCCTAAACTATAAATAAAAACTAAACCTAAAATGAAAATAAAAGAAACAAAATAAAATAAACCAAAACCTAAACTAAAATAAACTAAACTAATATAAATAAAACCTAAACCTAAACCTAAAATAAACTAAGCATAAACCCTAAACTAAATAAAATAAAATAAACTAAAAATAAACTTAAACCTAAACTAAAAAATAAAACCTAAAAAAATCTCAAATAAACACCTAAACCTAAACCTAAAAATAAAAAATAAAACCTAAACCTTAAAAATTAAATAAAAATAAAACTAAACAAAAAAATAAACATAACCTAAACCTAAACCTAAAAAATATACTAAAATAAAAAACCTAAACTAAAATAAATAAACCTAAAATAAATAAGCCAAAATAAATAAAAATAAAAAATAAAATTAAATTAAAATAAAAAATATAATAAATTAAAATAAATAAAAAATAAACTAAATAAACTAAATAAACCTAAACCTACTGGTTTACTTAAATTTTTTTTTTAAAACTATAAACCCTAAACAATAAACCCTAAATCTAAACCCAACTAAACCCACAAACTAAAACCCCTAAACTTCACTACTAATCCTCCAACCCAAATCCAACCACAAAATCCCCACAATCCTAAACCCAAACCTAAACCTAACTAGCCCACCTACCCTAAATCTAAACTTCCTAAATCTAACCACACCCAGGCCCTACCCAAACTTAATAACCCCTAACCACTAAACCTCCTAAACCATACCCTAAACCTAACTCCCAGGCCACTGAGCTAAATCCATTAATAACCTATAAACCCACCACACCCTCTGACCACAAACCTTAAAGCTTTGTCACCCTAAACCATCTACCCTAAACCCTAATAATCTCACTAAATCTAAACCATAAAACCTAAACTTAAACTAAATAAAACCTAAAAATAAAATAAAAAAATACCTAAACCTAATTATAATAATAAAATAAAAACCTAAACTAAAGCCTAAACCTGAACCTAATAATAAAATAAAATAAAAAAGTAAACTAAAGTAAAATTAAATAATAAAAAACCTAAACTAAAAAAAATAAAAACCAGTATAAAACCAATAAAATAAAACTAAATGTAATATAAAATCAAATAAACCTAAAATAAAATAAAAGACAAAATAAAACCCAAACCTAAAAAATAAACCTAAAAATAAAACTTAAAAATAAATAAAAAATAAAACCAGAACCCTAAATTAAACAAAAACCTAAACATAAAATAAAAATAAAATAAACAAAATAAAATAAACCTAAACCTAAACTAAAGTGAACTAAACTAAAATAAATAAAACCTAAACCTAAAAAAATAAATTAAACCTAAACCTTAACCTAAACTAAATAAAATAAATAAAACTAAAAATAATCCTAAACCTAAACTAATAAACTAAACCTAAAAGTAAACTTAAAATAAAAACCTAAAACTTAAACCTAATAAAATAAAATAAAAACCTAAACCTAAACCTAAAAATAAAAATAAACCTAAACCTAAAAGATAAAATAAAAATAAAACTCAGCTAAAAAATAAACTTAAACCTAAAAATTAAACTAAAATAAAAAACCTAAACTAAAATAAATAATCCTAAAATAAATAAACTAAACTAAATAAGAATTAAAAATAAACCTAAATAAAAATAAAAAATAAAATAAACTAAAATAAATAAAAAATAAACTAAATAAAAAAAAATAAACCTTAACCTACCACTTTACTTAATTTAAAAGAAGAAGCTAAACCCTAAACCCGAAAACTAACCATAAACCCTAAACGCTAAAAACTTAAACCCTAAACCCTAAACCCTATACCCTAAACCCTAAACCCTAAACTCTAATGCTAAACCCTAAACCCTAAAAGCATAAACCCAAAAACCATAAACCCTAAACCCTAAACCCTAAACCCTAAACCCCAAATCCTAAACCTAAACCTAAAGTAACTAAATAAATTAAAAAATAAACCTAAAGCCTAAAACCTAATAAACCTAAACCCTAAGAATGGGAAGAACCTTAACATCAGGATCATCACCATCAACTAGGCTTAGTCTAGATCAGGAAGTGAAGGTGGAGGCCTATTATCGCGTGGTGGTGGGGATCCGGAGGGTGGTAGAGTAGTGGTGGTTATGGTGGAGAGCGGCTTGTGGCAGTGGTGGAGGAGATGATGGTAATCCCACTACTAGAGAGGTTGTTTTGATGGGAACTGGAGAAATTGAAGAACAGTTGATCTAATCTTCTACTTATGAAACCGTGTCTTTACAGTAAAGACGATTCTAGTTGAATTTGAACTGGTATATTTTAGTTTATTATAGTATGATGTAGTTGAGTTTGTATTGGTATAATTCATAAAAATATTGAATTATAGGCTGAGATGATGGGATTTGACCAAATTTAAGGTAAGGTTTAGGGAACATCATTGCGGTGTGCTATGGTGTGTCATTTAATCAAAATAATATAATTTTGCATCCAAAATAAATGTTCATTTTTCAACCAAATTTTATAAATTTTTTTCTTAAAGTGATTCATTTTAAGGTGTAATGTAAGATAATATATTATATGAAAGCATATTAAAATATAATGTACATAATATAATTTCACATATATATATGAATGTGGTGGTGTTTTACTAAATGTTATTGTACATTTTAGTATGTTTTACTTTTGTTATAATACATTGGGTCAAAATTAACAAAAACTATTAATTTGAAGGTTGATATGAAAGGATTTGGCCAAATGCATGACACACACTAAGAAGCAACACCAAAATTATGCTATTTTGTATAATTTCTAACAGAAAGATAATAATTTTACATCCAAAATGAACATTATTCATATTTTGATAAAATTTATTATTTGTTCCTTTTAAGTGATTCTAATGAGGTGTAATGTTAGACAATATATTATATTATAGTGAATTATAATATAACATCATATATTATAACAAAATATAGTGTGTTAATTCACATTATAATATGTTTAGCATGATATTGTATAGTTAGTTTGAGCTTGCACCATCATAATTCATAAAATCTTGATTACAATGTTAAGATGATGTCATTTCAATGAATACAATGTTAACCTTTTGGTTGAAGTACTAAAGATATGCATAAGAGAAGAAATAAGATTTTATACAAATTCCATGTCAAGGACATGGGTGGAGATCCGCTAGGGGATCACACATGCATTGTACATGACATGTGAGGGGTCTATGTCGAGGGCATAAAAGAAGAAAATATGCTAGGGATAAGGTTTGAATTTTATTTGATTATATGATTTATGGAAAAAAGATCTATTGGGGACAAAAAATTATAATCTATTGGGGATTAAGATCGAATTGACTTTAATTTGTTTAGTTTTAATTGATGTGGAGGCATATCTATTAGAGATATGGGCTTGAGTCTGCTTAGGATCGAGTATATGAACCTTTCACTTAGGAAGCAGGTTTGGGCTATCTGCTGGGGATTAGGATTTGAGTTTGATTTCATAGATTTGTTTGGGGATGGATCCACTGGGGATAAGATTTTGGTTGGATTTCTTTAATTTATACTCTTATAGTTGGTTTAATTTGGCTCCACTAGGGAGGTTGGTTTTGAATTTGATTTGTTGCTTGAATTATTTATGATTTGGCTCCACTTGGGAGAAGGGTTTGATTTAACTCCAGGGAAAATTAGATTGGGTTTAATTTAATATAAGTTAATGTATGGACCACAGGTGTGATAGACGAGAAGGGGCTATATCACTTGACCTACCTCGGGTTTAAAATCTAAAGGGATAGTCTGGTATGGGGGAGTTAGCCATCCTAAGGGGTTTCCATTCAGTTTGCAATGGCTATGCTAAGAAGAAGGCGTAGCAGACTTACATCTTCCAAAGTGAGGAACAATCACTAGGGTGACCTATTGATGCACAATAAATCAAACGACTGGGATGACTATCGAATGAATGTTGGGATTTATGTCAACTCAAAATATTCAGGATTAATTTTATCTTAATTTCATGTGATTTGAGATGGTTTGTTTGGTTTAGTTTGATTTTGAATTGAGGACATATCCACTGGGGACGTGAGCTCGATCAAATTTGATAGATTTAATTTATGGACCATGTCAGTGTGCGATGGACCCACTAAGAAAGGGCTATATCGAACTTGCCCTATCTCAAGTTTACAAATCCAAAAGGATAGTCTACTAGCCATGGGGAAGTGCTAGCCAACCTAAGGGGTTTCTTTCAGTGTGCAACACCTATGCTAGGAAGAAGGCGTAGCAGACTTACATCTTCTTAAGTAGGGAACAATCGCTAGGGTGACCTGTTGGTAGCATAATAAATCAAACCCGAGTTTGGGATGACTACTGAGTGAATGCTCTTGGGGACTTATATCAACTCAAGAGTAGTTAGAAAATTCCTATAGGGAGTTTTGTTGACACTTCCCTAAAGATAGGATACCTGCTTGGGAAAAGGTACTGCTAGGGGTCTCCTCTTAATCCATCAGTGAATATATATTTTATTAATATGTTTGCATGGACCCTGTGTGAGAGATCACAGAAGGGGCTATATTGGCCTTGACCTATCTATTTACTAGACCTAAGGAGAATCGCATCCATAGGATGGATTCTTCAACCACATGGGTGGTTACTAGGAAAGAGGAACTCTCTCTCGGTAGTACGGTGTCTAAATGGGTTGCAAAGGATGTGATCTAATAGTGCCCATAGGGGTGGTGCTGCTAGGTGTTATCTGAGCCCTAAAAAGCAAACCTATATGCGATGGCCAACTCAAGGAGAAAGCATAGCAGACTTACATCTTCCATGAGTGGTGTATCCTAAAGTGCGAGAACCAACTAACCTGAGGTGTATCCATCACCATGAGTGGTGTATCTGTCAGCATAGTGAGAATCAACAAACCTAAGGTGCTGTCAGTGTGCAATGATCAATCTGGAAAGAAAGCATGTAGGTTTACAACTTTTTAAGTAGAACTGATCATCGGGATAGTCTATCATCGGCTCGACAGATGCTATCGACCTAGAGCTACTACTAAATGGGAGCCCTAAGAAAATGGACCAAGTGAGAATTCGAGGGAAGGAGCTGGTAGGGACTTATCCTAAACCTTAAAAATATAGACATAGTCACTACATAATGGCTAATCAAGAAAAAGCATAGCATAATCACATTCTCTTAAACAAAGCCAACATGAGGTAGCTTACTGACCACATAGTAAGGCCTACCAAACTAACAAGTGCTCGTCGGTGTGTAAAGGCCAAGTAAGGAAGGAAAGCATAACAGACTTATATCCTCTAAGCAAGAAGAAACCGGGGTGACACCTTGGGTAGCATGTCAACCCAACATAGAGTAGCTACTAAGTGAGTTCCACTAGGGGCGTTATCTCAACTCAGAGTAGCCTGATACAAAAGATATGTGTTTATTTTATATGTTTATGTGTAGTTTGTGTTTATGTTATGTCGATGAAGGATAGGACTCCGCTCGGGTTCGTTACACCTACCCTAAGCACATTATGGTGGATTCATAAACAAGAATACTTTCAACATGGAAGAAATTGAATTCAAAATGGAATTTTCATTGATGATAGTTGTTTTCAAACATGATTTATAATATTTCTTTAAGTAGAGCCCATTGATTGGAAGCATTAGGTGCTTTCTCTTATGATTAATAAGCTATGTAGATCCTCCCTAGTAGGCCTTCTCTATGGAAAAAGTGCCTTCCCAAGTGGGTTCAAACTTACCTCCCATCTTACAATAGGCAACAATCGGTCTCTTTAGAACTAAAATAAGTTCTCCTACTTGAAAACATCGAGGATGGGCCAACTTATTGTGATCTTGAATCATTTTAGCTTACTGCAACTCAAGATTTTGGCATGCTTGCAGTAATCTCTCCTCCAAACCTTCAAGCTCTTCTAATCACAACTTGGTTTACGCTCATGTGATCTTGCTACTACAACTATTAGTGATTGGAGTTGGACTTCTAATGGTAAAATGGGTTTGGACCATACACTAGGAGAAAGGTAGACTAAGTTGGAGTTCTATGTGTTGCAGTAGGTCCACAAGGCTTCAACTAATTGCTCATGCCACTATCACTTATTGTTATCAAGTGTCTTCTTTAGTACTTGGATGAGAGTTTTGTTGAAGTCATCTGTTAAGCCATTTTCCTCTGGTAGTTGATGGTAGAATATCTACAATCTATGTTTTGTCTCCAGGCAAAGTTACTGATCTCGGTGCTCTTGAATGAAGTTCCATTATCAAATATAATTTGTTGAGGCACTCTAAACCTATATATGATATGGTTCCTAAAAAATTGTAGCACATGCTGAGCTATGACCTCTTTGAGTAGAATCATCTTTGTTCATTTGGAAAAGTAGTCAGTAGTAGCTAAGATGAAACGATGACCCTTGGAAGAAGGAGGATCAATTGGACCCACTATGTTGGTACCCCAACACTTGAATGGCCATGAGGCCAATGTAGGATGTAGAATATTGTGGTTGGTGTAGGACCACACCTGTATTTTTACATTGGTGGCGCTAGCCGTATCCATGCAATCTTTGATCATCGATGACCAGTAGTATCCTAGTCTTTTGATCTTGGCTTTCATCTTCAGACTGAATTGGTTGGCTCAGCATAATCCTGAGTGTACCTCGATCATGATCTTATGGGCTTCATGCTTGTCTAAATAATGTAATCACATATGGTCGAAAGACTGTCAGTACATGACACCATCCACAAGAGCATAGAAAAGTGCTCTTTGCTTCATCTAATGGGATTGGGACTTCTCTTGAGGTAGTTTGCCTTTATTTAGGTAATCCATGAATGGTTGCATCCAATCTAACTCCTCGTCCTTCTTCAAGAGAGTCTTTTTGATGAGTTCAATATCAATAAGGGATTAGACTTGTCAATTTTGGACCTTTATTGATAGGACTCATCCTTCAAACATACCAACTCTTTGGCAAGCTTGGCTAAAGCATACACTACGATGTTCTCTCATCGAAGAATCTTATAAAAGGTAACCTCTAGCATTTGGGTGAACAAGTCCATGGTGTACTTGTGGTAGTGATGGAGCTTAGGCTTTATAACTTTATAGGACCCAGCGATTTGGTTGATAACTAGCTAAGAATCCATGAAGATGTTGATGTTCTAGATGCTTAGAGTAATGGATAACTCTAGACCATAAATCAGAGCCTCAAATTCAACTTCATTGTTGCATTGGATTGAGAGATGATATGAGAATCTCATCACATCAATGTCCAGAGTTAAGAGAACTATTTCTACCCCTGCCTTTCTTGGAATAGTAGATTGTGGTTTTTCTCCTCTTTGAGAGGAAGCGGCACCATCAAAGTGCATCTCTCAGTGGTGAATGCTAGTATCCCTTAAGTTCATGATTTCTTCATCGGGGAGATCATCACTAAATAAAGAGTTAGCAGGAAGTGGGTGTCATGCTAAGAAATTTTCTAGTGCTTGTCCTTTCACCGCCCGAAAGGGTACGAAGGTAATGTCAAATTGTGAGAGGGTCATCGACCATCGTGTTAATCATCCGGATAGCATTGATCGTGTCATGAGATATTATAGTGGATTGATCCTAGAGATTAAGTTCACCTTATGAGGAAGTACATAGTGGTGTAGCTTTTGAGATGCAAAGATTAAAGCTAGGTAATGCTTCTCAATGGGTGGATAATTAGCCTCAGCAAGAATTAGATGATGACTAAGATAGTAGAGTGCATTTTCCTTCCCTTCGTCATTGGCTTGGGCCAACAAAGCACCAAGGGAGTCATCTAACGCATCAATATAAAGTATGAGTGGCTTGCCCGAGATAGAGGCTGTTAGATTTCATCAAGTAATTCTTGATGTCTTCGAAGGAATGCTCACACTTGTCATCTCACTTGACATCCTTTTTGATAAGTGCTGAGAATGGATGACATCTTCCCGATAGGTTGGATATAAACCATATTAGATATGCCAACCACCCTTAGAATGATCTGAGTTGAGCTAAACTTTTAGGGGGTGGCATTTCTAATATTTCCTTGATCTTCTCTAGATAGATTTTGATTCCCTAGTGTTAAACAATAAACCTAAGGAAATTTCCACTACTCAAATGCACACTTTAGGGGTTCATTTTGAGGTTAAATTATTTAACTTGTTCAAAAAACTCTCAAGTCAAAGAGATGATCTTCCTTTTTCTATACTTTTGACCATGAGATCATCGACATAGCACTCGACTTGATGATGAATGAGTTCATCAAAGATTTGAGTCATAGCCTGCTGGTATGTAGCAGCAACATTTTTAAGGCTAAAAGGCATGACGTTATAGCAATATATTCCAATCAGGGTTCTAAAAATAGTTTTTATTTCATCTTCATGGGCTATCTTTTTTGGTTATATCTAGATGAGCCATCCATGAAATAGAAGACTGCATGAGATTTGGCAATGTCCACCATCAGCTCCGAGATTGGTAGTGGAAATTCATCTTTTGGACATGCCTTATTTAAATCCCTAAAATCGATGCATATGTTAATTTAGCCATTCTTTTTTTTAATTGGGATGACAGCTAACTAGGTAAGGTATTTTTCTTCCCGGATGAAGTTAGCATCGATGAATTTCATCACTTCAAAAATGACCTATTCTTCTATGTCTAATCACATGCGTCTAGGAGCTTGCTTTATGGGGTTAGCAGTATGCTCTATTACTAGTTTATGGATCGCTATGTCAGGAGCTAATCTAAGCATCTCTTCATAACTCCATACAAAGCAGTCCTTAAACTCAGTGAATAGCCTAACTAAGTCATTGGTTTCAATTTTATTATACAAGAACGTGTTCCTAAGTTGATTTCCTTGAGCTCATCAATGGTTGACTTAATCTTTTCTTCGAACTCTGGCGGTGCATCTTTGACTTCAAAATCATCTATATCATATGAAGATTCTAAGCATAGGTCCTCATATGAGTTTATGTAATTTGAAAAAAATCTATTAGATTCTAAATGATTGGTAATGACTAAGCAATCATCATCATGTCGATTGGACCCACTACGAATCTTAGTTTGGTCTTGATTAGAGCTTTTGCATTTATTCTTCCATTCTTTTGATGTAGTCTAACCTTTTCAGTATGTTGGATTATTTGTTTCTTTGCTAAATTATGAACACAAGAAAAACCAATCAAAAGGTAATTCTATTAAAATGTTATATGAATCATCCTCAAGTTCTACATGAAGTTCTTAACTTAAAGATGATGCTCCTAGAAAGAACCTCCGAGTCTTCATACATGTGGATGACTTAGGGTCTTCCTTAACTACCAAACCCTCAGCTTTTTGAGAGGAATGTTGGGTTAGAGCTAATCCCAATTGATGCCTAACTGTATCACATATAGACTTAAATACACTTATACTTCACATTGGAGCCCAATCTTCATCGTTATATAGCTCAAGTGTCACCTCCAAGGGAATCTATTGAGAAGAGGCAGTGTGCTAACCATATAAGACTCATCCTATGAACTAGATTCTAAGTCTATATGGATAATAGGTGTACTCTTGGTAGCAGGACATATCTTATTGGGTGGCCAATAAAGAGGTTTTTCCACCCAATGCCTCACAGGCCTCTTCCTCTGCTGGTGGAGGTCAGTCATCCTACCCATATGTTTGAATGGGAGTAATGAACTATGGGTGGAATCTAAGTCGCTCCACTTCCTCCTCCAAGTCTATTTTGATCCCTTTTAGTTTTTTTCATTTTCTCTTTTCTTTTCTTTTTTATTTTTCTCTTTCTTTTCTTTTCTTTTCTTTTTTTTATTTTTAAACTTTGGCCAAGTTTGAGAATAGACTTGTTAATTTTGAGGGAGTTAGTAAGCCAATCTTCATATATATGTCGACCATGAACTATAAATGGCTTGAGATCTCCTTTGACAGAGTAGATGATCCCACCTCTCACAAACTTCATACACTGATGCAGAGAGGATGAAACTATATTGTTCTCATGCATCCATGGTCTCCAAAGCAAAGCAATGAAAGATGTATCCGAGTCTACAATATGAAACTTGGTTTTGATCTTCCAATCATCTATCTCCAAGGACAACAATATAGAGCCTAAGGCCTGTTGACCTCACTTTTAGAGTGCGAATTCAATCTTCTCATCTTAGACTTAGGAGTCTTCTAGCCACTAAGACTTTCGTAGTCATAAGACACTTCTAACAATTAGGCAAACACTTAACCTAAGCCTAAAGACTTAGATGGGTTAACGATAGGATTAGGTTATGCCTTAGGGATTAAGATAATTCAACTACCCTACAACCCAAATACAATCCATGTTCACCTTCTCAAACCAAACCTCAAGGTCAATTCAAACATCATATTCAAATCCAAATCAAAATCCAAAATCCAAAACCAAATTATTGAAGCCCATAATCAAATCCAAACTTGAAACCCTTCTTAAGCCATAGGATCTATCCCATGGACTTAGTCAAATCTTAATCCAAATAAATCCAAAATCAATTGATTTTTCTAAAATAAATTTATATCTTCTATCATCTTCCTGAATATAAATCAAATCTACATTCAAATGATCAAAACTAAATCAAAATAAATCAAATTAAATCAAAAACCTTCCTAAGCCATATGATCTATCCCATGGACTTTGCCAAATCATTATCCAAATAAAGTCAAACTCAATTGATTTTTTTACAAATCATTCATATTTTCAATCATATTCATAAATTTAAATAAAATATACATTTAAATAATCAAAACTAAATCAAACCAAATCAAAATCAAAACCTAAGCCACATGAACCAACTCCATGGACTTAGCCAAATTCCTTCATTCAAAAACCCAAATTCAATTGATTTTCTCATGAATAAGTCATACCTTCAATCATATTCACAAATATAAATGAAATCTACAATCATCAAGACAAACCAAAATCAACCCAAGTCAAATTCAACTTAACCCTTTTTTGAAAATGTTCAGATGAACCAAAACCCATTTGAACCCAAGCATTTGAATTTATATATCAATTCCAAATCCATATATAAACTCAACTAAATCAAAGTCAACCAAAAATCAAGCCAACTAAACCCAATTGGTTCACTTGACCCAAAGTCACCAATTTGACCTATTTGAGCCAAGTTCTAATCCTACCCAAATTGGATTGAGCCAAGCTCATCAAAACCACCTATCATGATTATTGATCACCCTAGGTTTATCAATTGTCACAAATTAGGTCAAACTAAGTCAACTTGGTCATTTGACCAACTCAACCCCTTAACCCATATGAACCCAAACTAGCCAAATTGTAACCTAAGCTAAATCCCTTGAAACCAATGATTCATACCAAATCAAAATCAATATTTGAATATGACTTGACCTTCAATTGAGTCAAACCAAACCCAATTAGCCCTCTTGACCCAAGTTGACCCAAATTAACCTAAAAGACCAAATTGGTTCAAATCAAAATATAAACCAAATTGATTGCAACTATTGGCTCAAGTTCATTCCAAATTGATTATTGAACTTGACCAAAGCCATGATTGAATTGAACCCATTGACCTACTTAGCCCAAATTGACCTAAAGGTTCAAGTTGGCCTAAATCAAAACCAAATCCAAATTAATTGAAACCAAATCCTACAATTATCTTCAATAGGTTAACTAAACCAAAACTAACACAACTTGAGCTAATTTGGCCAATTTGGTCAAATTGGTCTTATTTGACCCAAATGAATTCAAATGAGCCAAAATCAAATCTATGCCAAATTAAACCAAAACATCCCAAATGATCATATGAACTTATCCAAACCCTGGTTTGACCCAATTTGACCAATTAGTCAACTTGACGCAAACTAACCTAATTTGACCTAAATGAGTCAAATTGAGCCAAACCTAACCATATCAACTCTAATTGAGTTGAAATTTGGGCTAACCCACTTTTGGCTTATTTCTAATTTGCCCAAATCAAATCTAATGCCAAATGATTATTCTACCTTTGAGTCAAGGGCATCACATATGACAAATCACCCATGTAAGTGATCATTTCCATTCATTAGCCACTTGGTATTTTCCCAATGGTCTACCTATGCACCTAGGACACTACCCAACTTGACCCAAGGGGTGGTTGGGTCAGTCGTGACCCATGGGAGGTGAAATCACCTCACCCTTCCCATTAGAGCATTTGAAACTCATAGGACACCCATGATTTCTCCTTGCACCTCCAAACCAAAACCAACCAAATCGAGCCAACTCACCTCCTCCTTGCCATCGAGGACTCCATGAGATGGTCGGATGGCCACTAGAAGCCAAACTCGATCCCACTGTCTGATCAAGATAAATGGGGGTATACACCCCCTCATTTCCACTCAAACACAAACAAAAATCATTCCTCAGAGCCATAGCTACCCAATACGAGCTGCTAGAGCCATTACCTAAGCTCCCAAGCTCATTCCTTGATCAGAAAATGCCATTCCAGTCCATCCTAAAATAGGACACTCCCATTTCTGACCTAACTTCCCCATTTCTCCATCAAACTCAAATTAACTTTGCATGCACCTTCCCTAGGCCTCGTTGAGCAAGAAAAAATCATCTCCCAAGCTTCCTGAGCACTGGAGGTGGGACTTCAAATAAAGCCAAACTCCAAATCATCATTTTGTGGCCTTCCGAGCGAAAGTCAAGGAATTGATCCAATTGATGCTCAACAGGACTTCGTCTCCACGTAGGCACTAAGTTGGGTAAGTTTTAATTGGCCAATCCCACGACACCGCATGGAAAGCGTGGCGCGTCAGCACGCTACATGGCGCCAACAGGATTAGGCTTTAATTAGGCTTAATTAATCATTTTTAATGGTTAAAACTTTTAAAAATCATAAAAAAATTATAGAGAAATAAAAAATGCAAATAAATACTTATTTTAAAACTATTCCATGATAGAAATAATTAAAAATATTCTTAACTTAATTTAATAGTAATTAAGGTTTAATTAAGGCTTAATTGAAAATTTATTATCTTAATTATTCCTTAATTACTTGATTAATCCCAAATTTTGTGGGTTAATTTAATGTGATGACCTCTCCCATGATTTTCTTGGGATATATTGCTCACCCAATTAGGAAAATTGACTAATAAAACCTTTATTACTCTTTTAAGTTAATTAATGATTAATTAATCCCATGAGTAGTAATAAATTAGTTAATTATTAATTATTATTCTTAGAGTAACTAATAGGTTGGGACCCCTAAGTTCATTTCACCCTTTTTAAAATGAAATTAATTAAGATTTAACTAATTAATTAAATCACTTAATCAAATTAAAATCATAATCAAATCATACCTAATTAATTAAATCATGGGGTAGATCTTTAGGTGTTTAACAACCTAATGGAGTTTAATGAAATTATGGTTAGTCCACATGTGTGGGAAAACCATAAGAGTATTAATTAAGTCCCTTAATAATTAACTATTAATCATGAGCAATTGCATTAGGCCCCTTTTATTTTCAAAGATCATTACAAGTTTATTTTCCATGCATATCATGTTGGCTCATAATCATTTAGGTAATCAATTGAAGGTGACATTGGTAAGGGTAATTAATTCATCTAATTAAGGGTTCAACTTAATTAACCCATAAAGTCAACTTAATTGCATTGTCTTAAATTAAATCAAATCACTAATGTGGGAATGGGTTTAAAATAACAAGTGATGGTTTCTATTCTCCTCTTTAAATCAAATCAAATCCAAAACTTAATTAATAAAGAAGCTTTGGTTTGCTTTAAATAATCTTATTTTATTTGTTTGTCCTTAAGAACTAGTTTGGTTGAATGAATCTGTTGACCTCATTTTTGGGATGAGCTCTCAACACCTCCATCTTAGGCTTTGGATTCCTCTTAGACTTTAAGGGTTCCTTAGTCTTAAGATACATCTAGTGATTAGGTGCACACTCAACCTAGCCCTAGAGAATTAGAAGAGTTAGCCATAAGAATAGGTCATGCCTTAGGGGTGTTAGGAAAATTTCCTACCCTTTAGCTTAAACCATTCCTCACTTTCTTTCCTTCAAGTCAAACTCCAAATCAATTCTATTTGATTTTCTCGAAACTCAAATCAATTCCATGATTGAAACCCATGATCAAAATCCATCAAAAATTTCCAAGTCCAAATTTTGCCTAATTCTTTAAGCCTCCCTTAAGGACTTAACCAAAATCATGATTATAACCTATTCAAATATTTGAGATTTTCTCATGACCCTTTTATATTCTCATTTATATTCTCACATATAAATGAAATATAAATACAAACCCATCAAACCAAACTCAAAATTCCAAATCAACTAATGAAAACTTTCTTAAATCCCTTTAATTTTCCATTAAAGGACATAGCCAAAATCAATCCTAAACTTTGATCAAACCATTTCAAAATCATGGGATTTTCTCAAAACTTATTTGTATTCTCATTTATACTCTCATAAATAAATGAAATATAAATATAAATCATTCAAATCCAACTCAAAAAGTAAATTCCAAATCTAAATCCTTGAAATTCCCTTAAATCCCTTAATTTTCCATTAATGGATTTAACCTAAACTTGATCAAACCATCTCAAACTCATAGGATTTTCTCAAAACTTATTTATATTATCATATATAAATGAAATATAAAATATCATTCAATCCAAACCCCAAACCCTAAACCTTAACCTAAAGTAACTAAATAAATTAGAAAATAAACTTAAACCCTAAATCCTAATAAACCAAAACTTAAACCTAAACCCTAAGAATGGGAAAAACCTTGACGACAGGAACATCACCATCTACCACGCTCAGTTTGGATCTCACAGTGGAGGCGAAGGTAGAGGCGACGATTATCATAGTGGTGGTGGGGGATCTGGAGGTGATGGTTGATATGGAGGTAGTGGTCAAAGCAATGGTGGTTATGGAGGCGGGAGGAGCCAAGGTTACGTGGTGGTGGTAAGTGAGATCGAGGATTGATGTGGATCCTGTGTAGAGGGTTGTTATGGAAGCTAAAACTAAAACCTAAAAATTTAAACCTAAACTAAATAAAATGTAAAAATAAAATAAATAAAAAAAACCTAAACCTAAATAAAATAAAATAAAATAAAAACGTAAACTAAAACCTAAACCTAAACCTAAACTTAAACCTACACCTAAAAATAAAATAAAATAAAAAAATAAAAACTAAACTAAATAAAATAAATAAATACCTAAACTAAACTAAAAAAAATAAAATAAACCTAAAAAACCTAAATAAAATAAAAACTAAACATAAGATAAAAATAAAATAAACCTAAAATAAAATAAAATAAAAAATAAATAAAAACCTAAACCTAAAAAATAAACCTAAAAATAAAACTTAAAAATAAATAAAAAATAAACCTAAACCTAAAATATATAAGATAAAACAAACCTAAACCAAAACTAAAATAAATAAACCTACTCTAAAATTAAACCTAACCCAACTAAATAAAATAAAAATAAAATAAAACCTAAACTAAAATAAAACCTAAAATAAACCTAAAATAAAACCTAAACCTAACGTTTAAAATAAAATAAAACCTAAACCTAAACCTAAAAAAAAATAAAACCTAAACCTAAAAATAAAATAAAACTAAACTAAAATAAACATAAACCTAAACTTAACAAAAAATAATTTGAATAAAAATAAAACTAAATAAAATTAAAATTAAACTAAATAAAAAATAAAAAAAAAATAAAAAAAAAATAAATAAAAAATAAAATAAATAAACCTAAACCTATCAATTTTTTTTAGTTTTTTTTAAAAAACATATACCCTAAGCCCTAAACCCTAAATTGTAAAACCCTAAACCATAAACCAAAAAACTAACCCTAAACCCTAAACCCTAAACCCTAAACCTACAACCCTAAACCCTAAACTATCCTTAAACCCTAAACCCTCAATAAAAAAATATAAAAAATATAAAAAAACCCTAACCCTAAACCTAAACCCCAAACCTAAAACCAAACTCTAAACCCAAAACCTACAATAAAACCTAAGAGGAACCTAAAACTAAATAAAACCTAAAATTAAAATAAATAAATAAAGTTAACTTAAATAAAATAAAAATAAAATAAAGTAAAAATATAAAAAAAAACCTAAAGATAAACCTAAACCTAAAAGAAAATGAAATAAAATAAAATAAAATAAAATAAAATAAATAAAAACCTAAACTAAACTAAAAAATAAAAAACCTAAATATAATAAAGACTAAAACTAAAATAAAAATAAAATAAACCTAAAATAACATAAAATAAAAACTAAATAAAAACATAAACCTAGAAAAAACATAAAAAAAAATAAAAAATAAAACCTAAACCCTAAACACTGACCCTAAACCCTAAACCATAAACCCAAAACCTTAAACCAAAACTTAAAGTAATTAAATAAATTAAAAAAGTAAACCTAAATCTTAAAACCTAAAAAACCTAAATCTAAACATAAACCCTAAGAATGGGAAGAACCTTGATGGTAGGAATATCACCATCAACCAGGCTCAGTCTAGATCTGGCGGTGGAGGAGAAGGCAGATGCGGCCATTATTGCAGTGGTGGTGGGGGATCTGGAGGTGTTGGTGGATATGGAGGTGGTGGTAGGAAGGTGGTTATAGCGGGAGAGGTGGCGAAGGTTACAACCATGGTGGTGGCGGAGGGAGAGATCGGGTATATAATGGTGGATCTTGCTACTTTAGAGGCCAGGGAGGTTCTGATGGGAACTAGAGAAATTGAAGAATAGTCGATTCGAACTATTGCTTATGGAATTATGTCTTTATAATAGAGATGGTTCTAGTTATGTAGGGCTTTTTATTTGCTCTATGCGTGCTAATTTTTGATCTATGTCGCCACTTATGTCTTAGAAAACTTGGCGTGTTATTTGGTTGATGAAATTGAGAAGATAAAATGTTGAATATGAATTTGTTCTCTATAAAAAAACCAAAAACCCTAAACCTTAAATTAAAACCTGAACCTTAAACCTAAAACATAAACCTGACAATTTGCTACATCCTTTTGCTATGCTGGCTGCACCTTTCTTGATCATTTTGGATTGGACTTTTTTGTTTCTAGTTGTTGGTGGCCACCTTTGGCCCCCTTTTGTGTGGTTGTTTTATCTTTTGATGATTTGAATTGGTTGTAGCTTATGCTTCCATCAGTTCAAGGTTTCATTTTTGAGCTATTTAGTCATTTATGGTTGTACACCCTGGTTTGGCTTGGTGATTACTTATAGTTGGGACTTTAGGTTGAGGGCTCCTATCTTGGTTTTGTTCGATGTTTCTTAATTGGCATTGGTCTGGTGCTTTTTGATGGGTGGTTCTGGTTTTCCCTGGTTTGGAGCTTGGATGGGTTTTTGGTTAGTGGTTGTTGTTGGTGTTCTGACTTTGTTCTAGCCTCTCTTTTAGTTATTATGATTAGTCTATTGTGGTTTTTGTTTGATGGTTTGGTTGCAAGCTAGTTGTTGGTTGATTGCTTTTTATTTAATGGTGCTAGATCTGGAACTCTATGGACTATTGGCGTAGGATGTTTGCTTGTATCAAGTATGCTAGCTATGATAGCTTTGATGTTACTCACATCTTCTCTCTGGTGATTGTAACCCTTCTTTATGAAGTTTGGATGCTCATATGTATTGTTGCACCTTGAGATGATCCAAACTGAGCCTGAGCCTTCTCTTTCTAAGGTCTCTCCTTTTCCTATCTTTATCCTTATCCTTTTTAGCTATGCCATTTGCCTTTGTAGTGTTTTGCAGATTTCTTTTACAATTTGGAACTTTATAGAGGGAATGGTCGTTGCTCAGTCAATCCAAGTGATGTTGCTATGGATCTTGCTTATCTTGTTTTCTCAAAGGAATCATGAACTACTATTGACTAATCCTTTTACTATTTTCAGGATTTGTTTGTCTTACTTTGTGTCTTTTTCTCTTATGCTTTGTAGGCACTGTAATTTATCTTTTATTTTCTTTTCTTTTTCTAATGTACTTAGATGGGGGTTTAGCTCTATAGGTTTCTTATAGCTCTGAGAGCAATAGAATTTTGGAGCTTTACCCCTTTTAAGGACATTGTATCCTTTCCTTTTATGGTAATAAAATTTCAACTTTTCCAAAAAAAAAATCTTAAACCCTAAACCCAAAACAATCCTAAACCCTAAAACCTAAACCCCAAACATTAAACCCACCCTAAACCTACTATAAAACCCTAAACATTCCCTAAAACCTACCACTAAACATTAAAATACCACTAAACCTAAACCAACCCAGAGCATAAAATCTAATCATCCTACTCCCTAAACCCTAAACCCTAAACTCTAACACTAGGCTTCTCTAAACCCTAAAACCTGCAATAAACCCTACTGAGCCCTAAAACCACAAAAACCTACTAAATAAACTTAAAATAAATATAAAACCTAAATCTAAATAAAATAAAACCTAAACTAAAAACTTAAACCTAAACCAAATAAAAACAAAATTAAAATAAAATAAATAAAAACCTAAACTAAACTAAAAATAAAATAAACCTAAGAATAAAAAACCTAAATAAAATAAAAACTAAAGCTAAAATTAAAATAAGATAAACCAAAAAATAAAATAAAATAAAAACCTAAACCTAAGAAATAAACCTTAAAATAAAACTTAAACCCTAAACTAAAAAAAATCTAAACCAAAAAAAATAAAATAAACATAAACCTAAATTAAAATAAACAAAACTAAAATAAATAAAACCTAAACCTAAACCTAATCTAAATAAAATAAAATAAACTAAAAACAAATCGAAACCTAAAGTGAAAAATAAAACTTTAAAATAAACCTAAAAAAAAAAACTAAAACCTAAACCTAAAAAATAAAATAAAAACCTAAACCTATAAATAAAAATAAAAATAAAAATAAAACCTAAAACTAAGAAAAAAATAAACTAAAATATATAAACTAAACTAAATAAAATATATAATAAACCTAAATTAAAATAAAAAGTAAAATAACCAAAAATATATAAACAATAAACTAAATAAACTAAATAAACCTAAAGCTATCGGTTTACTTAATTTTTTTTAAAAAACCATAAACCCTAAATCCTAAACCCTAAACCCTAAACCTACAATTTTAAAACCTAAACCCTAAACCATAAAAAACCCTAAACCATAATGCTAAACCTTAAACCCTAAAAGCATAAACCCTAAAACCCTAAACCCTTAACCCTAAACCCTAAACCCTAAACCTTAACCCTAAACCCTAAACCCTAAACCCCAAACCATAAACATAAACCTAAAGTAACTAAATAGATTTAAAAATAAACTCAAACCCTAAAACCTAATAAAAATAAAAATAAAAATAAAACCTAAACCTTAAAAATAAAATAAAATAAAAAACATAATCTAAAATAAATAAATAAACTAAATAAATATATAAATAATCCTAAATTAAAATAAAAAGTAAAATAAACCAAAATAAATAAAAAATAAACTAAATAAATAAAGAAACTTAAATTTATCGATTTACTTAATTAAAAAAAACCATAAACCCTAAATCCTCAACCCTAAATGCTAAACTCTAAACCCGAAACCTATAATCCTAAACCCTAAAAAATCCTAAACCCTAAACTATAACCCTAAACCCTAAACCCTAAAAGCATAAGCCCTAAAACCCTAAACACTAAACCCTAAACCCTAAATCTTGAACCCTAAACCCTAAACCCTAACCCTAAACCCTAAACCCTAAACCCTAAACCCTAAACCCTAAACCCCAAACCTTAAACCTAAACCCTAATGTAACTAAATAAATTAAAAAATAAACCCAAACCCTAAAACATAATAAACCTAAACCTAAACCTAAACCCTAAGAATGATATCTCCTTCTGATGGAAATTGGGATTATTTTTGGTTGGTACTATTGAGCTTTAGTTGCCCTCTAGTTTTAGTGGCTTTCTTCTATTGTTGGTCTACTGCTATGTTGGTTTTAGGATGGCCTGGTGATTGGCAGGCTTGAGAGTTTATTTGTTTGGCTTTTTCCCTAGCCTCTTTTTTTTTCGGTGAGGGTTTATTGGCTGGTGGTTGCTTGATGGCTGTGGTTTTTTCTAGCCTTTTGTTTTTGGTTTTGGCTATTTGGCATCGTGATTATTGGTTGGGCACGTGGGCTTTGTTCCTTCACAGTTACTCTCTTTGAGTACATACATCTAGTTTTTGTTCCCCTTTTCTGATGATTTTTTTAAAGTTTTTTCTATGGTGTTTGCCTAGGATGGATGACCCATTAGATTGTTGTTTCTTTCTATTGTGGGATGAACCTGTATGTGGGTTTGGCAATTATTGGCTCTATTGCTATTACACTTATTCTTCTTCTATGGTTGGTGGCCTGATAATTTACTACTATCTTATTGGTTCTTGGATCATAATTTTTGGTTCTTTACCTTTGGTCTTTATTTGTTTTGGGTGGCTTTGATGTGGCTGTTTCTTAACTGCTACCTTGTTTGGTTGGTTTCTTCGCTCTAGTTTGGCTGGATGTTTTGCTAGTTAGTTTCCTATTTAATCCTTATGATAGATACTGGAACTTGGCTAGCTCTTAGCTGTTGGATATTTAGTTTAATTGATGTAAGTTGGCTATGATGGCTGGGATGTTTCCCCTATTATCTTTTGGCTAGTTGCACCATATGTGATTATACCCCTTCTTTTGAAGGTGGATGCTCACATATCTAGTTGCCCTTTGAGATGAATGTTACTGAGCTGGAGCCTTATCTAAGATTTTTATCATTATGTTCCTTTTGTGTACTTAGCTTGTCCTTCTAGATGTTTATATCTATCTTATGTTCTTTGCAGGCTTATGGTAGGTTTCAGGGCTGTAGGTGGTTTGTGCAACTCTTAGAAGATTTTGGGATATAGAAGGCTTTGGCTGCCCTTCTTGGAATTTTGTGCTGTTTCTTTCTTAGTTTTAGTCTTTTCTTTATTTTGCTTTGGTTTTCTTATAATATGCAGGGGATTTACCTCTTTAGGCTAATTATAGCTTTTTGAGCAGGAGTTTAGAAATTTATCCTCTTTAAGGACCTTGTATCCCTATCTTTTTTGTAATAAAATTCTCCCACTTTAGATTTAAAAAAAAAAACCCTAAGAATGGGTAGAACCTTGATGGCATGAAGATCAATGTTAACTAGGCTTAGTTTAGATCTGGCGGTGGAGGTGAAGGTGGAGGCGGCGATTATCACTGTGGTGGTGGAGGATTTGGAGGTACTGGTGGATATGGAGGTGGTGGTCGGAACAATGGTGGTTATAGAGGTGGGAGGAGTGATGGAGGTTACAGCCGTGGTGCTGACGGAGGGAGAGATCAGAGATATGATGGTGGATCCTGCTACTCGAGAGGCCGGGGTGGTTTTAATGGGAGTTGGAGAAACTAAAAAATAGTCGATCCGATCTGTTGCTTATCGAACCGTGTCTTTACAATAGAGATGATGCTGGTTATCTTGGGTTTTTGATTTGCTCTATGCATGCCCATTTTTTATCTATGTCATTGCTCGTGTCTTAGAAAACATGGTGTGTTTCTTGGTTGATGAATTCAAAAAGAAGAAATGCTAAATCTGAATTTATTCTCTGTTAAAAAAAATAACCAAACACCCTAAACCCTAAACTAAAACCTAAATCCTAAACCTAAAACCTAAACCATAAACACTAAACCCTAAACCCTAAAACCTAAACCTAAAACCTAAACCCTAAACCCAGAACCCTAAAACCCTTAACCCAAAAAAACCTTAAACCCTAAACACTACACCTCGCATCCTAAACCCTAAACCCTAAACCCAAAGCCCTAAACCCTAAAAGGCTAAAAACCAAAACCCAAACTAAATAAAACTGAAAAATAAAATAAAGAAAACAAAGCTATAACCATAATATAATAAACAAAATAAAATAAAATAAAAACTTAAACTAAAACCTAAACCTAAACCTAAAAAATAAAATATAATAAAAAATAAAAATTAAGCTAAAATAAAATAAATCAAAACCTAAACTAAACTAAAAAATAAAAAACCTAAATAAAATAAAAATTAAGCCTAAAATAAAAATAAAATAAACCTAAAATAAAATAAAATAAAAATTAAATAAAAACCTAAACCTAAAAAATAAACCTAAAAATAAATAATAAATAAAACCTAAATCCTAATCTAAAAAAAAAACCTAAACCTAAAATAAAAATAACATAAACCTAAACTAAAATTAACTAAACTAAAATAGATAAACCCTAAACCTAAACCAAAAATAAACTAAACCTACACCTAAACCTAAACTAAATAAAATAAAATAAACTTAAAATAAACCTAAACCTAAACTAGAAAATAAAACCTAAATATACACCTATAATAGAAACCTAAAACCTAAACCTAAAAAAATAAAATAAAAATCTACACCTAAACCTAAAAATAAAAAATAAAACCTAAACCAAAAAATAAAAATAAAAATAAAAATAAACTAAAAAATGAACCTAAACCTAAAAGTAAACCTATAAAAAACTAAAATAATAACCTAAACAAAAATAAATAAATTAAACTAAATAAAAATAAAGATATACCTAAATAAAAATAAAAAATTAAATAAACTAAAATAAATAAAAAAAAACTACATAAACTTAAACCTATCATTTTACTTAATTTTTAAAAAATAAAAAAATAAAAAAAAATTAAAAAAAACCCTAACCCTAAACCTTAAACCATAAACCCTAAACTTATAACCCTAAACCTACAACCCTAAACCACAAAAACCCTAAACTCTAAACCCTAGACCATAAGCCCTAAGCCCTAAAACCTAAACCATAAAACCCTAAACACTAAACCTTAAGCCCTAAACCCTATTAAAAAAACCTTAAACCATGAACTTTAAACCCTAAACTCTAAACCCTAAACTAAAACCTAAATCCTAAACTTAAAACCTAAACCCTAAACCCTAAACCCTAAACACTAAACCCAAAATCTTATAAACCTAAACTATAAACCCTATACAACCCTAAAACCTAAACCTAAAGAAGAAAATAAAATAAAACAAAAGCCTAAACTAAAACCTAAACCTAAACCTAAACTTAACCTTAAGATAAAATGAAAAAGAAAATAAAAACTAAATTAAAATAAAATAAATAAAAACTTAAACTAAATAACAAAATAAAATAAACCTAAAAATAAAAAGTAAACCTAAAATTAAAATAAAATAAAAATAAGATAAAAAAATTAAAACTAAAAAAAAATCTAACACTAAAAAATAAACCAAAAATAAAACCAAAAAATAAATAAAAAATAACACCTAAACCCTAACTTGAAAAAAACCTAAACCAAAAATAAAAATAAAATAAACAAAATAAAATAAACCTAAACCTAAACTAAAATAAATAAAACCTAAACCTAAACATAAAATAATCTAAACCTAAACCTAAACCTAAACTAAATAAAATAAAATAAACTAAAATTAAACCTAAGCCTAAACTAAAAATTAAAACCTTAAAAAAACTTGAAATAACAAACTAAATCCTAAACCTAAAAAAAACCTAAACCTAAACCTATACTTAAAAAATAAAATAAAATTAAAATTAAACTAAAAAATAAACCTAAACATAAAATTAAATCTAAAAAAGAAACTAAAGTAAAAAAAACTTAAACTAAAATAAATAAACTAAACTAAATAACAATAAAAATAATCCTAAATAAAAATAATAAATAAAATAAGCTAAAATAAATAAAAAATAAACTTAATAAACTAAATAAACCAAAACCTACCGATTTACTTAAATTTTTTAAAAAAAAACCCTAAACCCTAAACTAAAAAATATAAACCAAAAATAAACTGAAGAATAAAAAACCCAAATAATAAAATTAAAATAAAATAAACCTAAAATAAAATAAAATATAAACTAAAGAAAATATTAAAAATAAAACATAAAAATAAATAAAAAATAAAATCTAAACCTACACTAAAAAAACATAAACCTAAAATAAAAATGAAATAAACAAAATAAAATAAACTAAAACCTAAACTAAACTAAACTAAACTAAAATAAATAAAACCTAAACCTAAAATTAAACTTAAACCTAAACTAAATAAAATAAAATAAACTAAAAATAAACCAAAATCTAAATTAAAAAATAAAACCTAAAAATAAATATAAAATAAAAACCTAAAACCTAAACCTAAACCTAAATAGAAAACCTAAACATAAAAAATAAAATAAAAAGAAAACTCAACTAAAAAATAAACCTAAACCTAAACCTAAACCTAAAAAATATACTTAAATAAATAAGCTAAACTAAATAAAAATTAAAAATAAACATAAATAAAAATAAAAAGTAAAATAGACAAAAATAAATAATAAATAAACTAAGTAAACTAAATAAACCTAAACCTATCGTTTTACTTAATTAAAAAAAAAACTCTAAAACCTAAGCAAACCCTAAACCCTAAACCCCAAACCCTAAAAATCCTAAATCTTAAAGCTTAAAGACTAAACCCTAAACCCCAAATGCTAATCCTTAGTCTTAAACCCTAAACCCTAAAACCCTAAACCCTAAACCATAAACCTTAAACCCTAAACCCAAAAAACCTAAAAACCTAAACAGAAATTAAATAAAACCTAAAAAGAAAATATATAGAAAAACTTAAACCTAAATAAAATAAGAAAAAAATAAAATTAATACTTAAATTAAAACTTAAACCTAAACCTAAATAAAATAAACTAATAAAAATATACTAAAATAAAATAAATGAAAAACCTAAACTAAATTTAAAATAAAATAAAACTAAGAATAAAAAACCTAAAAAAATAAAAACCAAATAAAGCAAAAATCATATAAAATAAAAACAAAATAAAAACCTAAACCTCTAAAATAAACCTAAAAATAAATAAAAAAAATCTAAACCCTAAACTAAAAAAAAAACCAAAAACTAAAATAAAAATGAAATAAGCAAAATAAAATAAATTTAAACCTAAATTAAAATAAGCTAAACAAAAATAAATAAAACCTAAGCCTTAAATAAACTAAACCTAAACCATAAACTAAATAAAATAAAATAAACTAAAAATAATCCTAAACCTAAACTAAAAAATAAAACCTAAAAATAAACCTAAAATAAAAACCTAAACCTAAACCTAAAACTAAAAAAATAAACCTAAACCTAAAAAATAAAATAAAAATAAAATTAAACTAAAAAATAAACATAAAGCTAAACCTAAACCTAAAAGATAAACTAAAATGAAAAACCTAAACTAAAATAAATAAACCAAACTAAATAAAAATAAAAAATAAACCTAAATAAATATATAAAATAAACTAAATAAACCTAAACCTAACAGTTTACTTAATTTAAAAAAATACCATAAATGCTAAACCCTAAACCCTAAACACTAAATCCAAAACCCTTATCCCTAAAACTAACCCCTTAAACCCTAAAAAACACTAAATCCTTAACCTTAAACCCTAAACTAACCATAAACCCTAAACACTAAACCCTAAACCCTAAGCTAAACCTAAACCTATACTAAACTATAAACCTAAACTAAAACCTAAAACTTAAAACCTTAAATGTTAACTTAACCTTAAAGCCTAAAACCCAAGTCCTAAAGCCTAACCTAAACTAAACTAAACTAACCAAAACCCTAACCTAAAGCTCTAAATCCTAAAATTGAAACTTAAACACTAACCTAAACCTAAAGTTTAAACACTAAACCTAAACACTTCCTAAACCTAACCTAAACCCTAAACCTCCTAAACCTATAACCTAAAACCTAAACTAAACAAAACCTAAACCTAAACCTAAACCCTAAACCTAAACCTAAAACTATACTTAATCCTAAACCTATACCTAAACCTAAACTTGAAACCTAAATCTAAATCCTAAACCCTAAACCCTAAAACTAAATCTAAAACTAAACCTAAACCTAACTAAAATAAACTTGAGAATTATATCCCTATTTCTCTTTTAGAAAACTTTAGAATTATCCCTATTTTCTCTAACAAACCTAACCAAATTCTCTCTAAGCTTTCTTAGAATGGTGATTTTATTCTTAAAGCAGTTTGGAATTTTATTAGAGATAAGTAAAACTCCTCTAACATTTTCATTAAATTTTGGAACAATATCATTCCCATTTCTTATTTTGTTTTAGCTTAGAGGATTTTGAGTAAGTTTATTCTTGTGGACTCTTTGCTCTGGAATAAAGGGTTATATTTGCCTTCGAAGTGCTATTGTTGCTTTCATATAAAAATTGTTAATCATGTTTTTGTCAATGGTGCTATTGCTTCTAAATTACTTTTATGGTATAATGATTTATTTAATACCAACTACTTTCATGGTTCAATTTCCATGTATTAACTTCTTGAAGTTTGTTTCCAAAAAATTCTGAAAGGTCATATCAAAGTTCTAGTTACTATTACCCTTATCTGGTTCATCTGGATGTATAGAAATGATGCTAAATATCAAGGTATTCCTATGAGCCATAAAAGGGTCTTGGATAGAACCAAACAAAAAATTTATGCTCTATTTAATGTCAATCTTATTAGTAACATTCATTTACGAGGCTATAATTTGTGGCTAAAAAATTGGGTATCATTATGCCTGGTGTTGACTCTTATAAAAGAGTTAAGATTATCCATTGCATCAAACCCAAAGAAAATTTGACTAAAGTGAATACTGATGGTTCTATTGCTTCCAATAAATATGGCTATGGTGGTATTCTTAGGGATTCTAAAGGTACTGTCATTTGTGTTTTTGCCTATCTTCTCAAAGCTTATTCTGCTATATATGCTGAGCTTATAGCTATCAATAAAGCTATTGAAATTTGTTTGAATAAAGATTTCCTCAACATCTAGATTGAAGTTGATGTGCTCTTGCTTCTTGACATGCTAAACTCTAATAGAAGAAGAAATGCTAATTTATTTTATCTTCTCAATCATAAAAAAACTTCTTTCTCAAGTTCATTATAAAATTTTTCATATCCTTCATTAAGGTAATACTTGTGCAAATTTCTTGGATAATTTAGGTGCCAACTTAACTGATTTTACATTATTTGATAATCAAAATTTTCTTAAACTTTTAAGGGGTTTGGTCAATCTGAATAACCCTAGATTACCTTATCTCAGATTATAATTTTCTTGGCTTGGTTTTTTCTGTGGGTTTTTGATGAGCCATTGCTTTTGGTTCCCCTTTGTTAAACCCTCTTTGAGTTGTGGCCATTTGCTTATTTTCACTCTTGGGCCTATGCTGGGTTTTGTTTTTGAGCTCTTGCTTTTGGGTTAGCTTGGTGGTTCTTGTTGTTTCTACCTAGGTTGTTTCAATTTTTTTTAGCCTAGGGGCTGCTATTTGCTAGGCTAGGTAATTATTGTTGCTTGGTTGTTTATTGTGACCTTCATTTGGGTGATAGCTTTGCCTGCTATTTTCTACATGGGGTTTATCATATCTCTGGGCTAGTTGCTTCCTTAATTTAGTTGGATTTTTTGCTGCTGTGGTGGTTGGATAAGTGGGTTGGGTTGGTTGGCTAACTAACTGTGTTAGCTGGTTTATCTAATTCTGTTGGTGGTAGATTGGAGGGGTTGTTGGTGGTCTAATTTTGGATTGGATTTGGCAAGGTGGAGGTTATTTGTTGACTATTATTTCTTCTTTATTGTGGATTGGGTTTTGGTGGTCAATTTTGCTGATTTGGGTTTGTTTCTTTTGGTTGTGGTTTCGACCTCTTCCTGTATTGGTCTTCCTCTCTTGGCTACAACTACTTTTTTTATTATTATTTTGGTTGGTTGATGGTCGCTTAGTAGCTATTATTTTGCTTTGGGATCTAGTGACTTGGTTTAGTGTATTGGTGCCTAACTTGGCTGTGGTTATGATGCTTACACTCATTGGTATTTCTCTAACTTTTTGCTATTGGATTTGGTGGTGTTCCTATTGTATTGCTTGTACTCCAGATGGCTTGCCTTTAGTCTATCTTACTGGTCTTTGCTCCATTTTTTTTGGCTGGCTATTCACCTCACTTGGATTAGAATTTCTACTGCTTTGGTTGGGTTTGGTGGATGTTGATTTTTGCTTCTACCCATTTCCTAGTTGTCTTAGGTGGTTTTAGCATGATGGAAGTTGTTGGTCTTTTCATTGATTTGGATTTTTTACTGCTCTAGTGCTTGGCTGGGAGGCTATGTTGGCTGGCTGGGTTGGTTGGCTATTTTGGTTGGCTAGGTTGGTTGGATGGGTGGCTATTTTAGCCTATCATTCCTGCTTTGTTGGTGACATGTTGGTTGGCCTGCTCTTGCTATGGTTCTCCTCTCTTGGCTGCTGCTACTTCCCATTTTCTGGTTTGGGTGACAACCTTGCTGCCTTTAATGTTTGCTTGTGGAAGACATGAGCTCTTGTGTTTTTTCTTTTTGGTCTTGGTTTTTTTTGGTTGTGTTGTTAAGATCATGATGCTTGTTATTCCTCTTTGGTGGTGGCTTTGGTGGTGTTCCTATTGCACTACTGCTATCATTAATGGTTGGTTGATTTTTTTCCTTATTGGGCTTATTTATTTTGGTGGCTTTATGGTTGGCCATTATGTCTACTTCTTGGAGGAGTTTGTAGCTTTGCAGGATGATGGACTTGGGATGATGGGCTATAAGAGGTATGTTGGCAATGATGGCCTTGATGTTTCCCTCTCTATCTTTTTTTGGCTGGTAGCACTATATGTAATTATAACCCTTCTTCAAAAGTTTGGTTGCTTACATATAGTGTTGCTCCTTGAAATGATTGTAATTGATCCTTAGCCTTTTCCTTACTTTGCTCCTTTTCTTTGCTCATACTCTTTATTCTTGCTTAATTGTACTCATCCTTTCATTAGTATGTTTCAGATTTCTTCTATAGGTTGGGAGAATCTTGTAGGTGGATCTTGCTAGTATCAAAAGGACTTAGTGGATGTTACTGTTGCGTACGTGGATTTGTTGTTATTGCTAATTTGGTTTTGCTTTTGCTTTTGTTTTTTTCTTTTATTATTGTAATAGTTAATGGGTTTATCTCTTTAGGACATATTGTAGCTCTTTGAGCATTAGTTTAGATATTTACCCCCTCTAAGGACTTTGTACTTTTTCTTTATGGTAATAAAATTCCCGAAATTTCCATAAAAAAACCTAAATCCTAAGAATGGGTAGAACCTTGATGGCAGGAACAACACCATCAACTAGGCTAAGTATAGATCTGGCAGTGGAGGTGAAGGCGAAGGCGTTAGTTATTGTAATGGTGGTGTGGGATCTGGAGGTGCTGGTGGAAATGGAGGTGGTGGTCAGAGCAGTGGTGGTTATGGAGGCCGGAGGAGCACAGGGTTCAGTGGTGGTGGAGGGAGATCGGGATATGATGGTAAATCCTGCCACTTGAGAGGTTGGGGTTCCATGGAAGCGGAGAAATTAAAGAACTAATCCGACCGCTGCTTATGGAACGTGTCTTTCTAGAGACGATTCTAATTATCTACAGTTTTTTATTTGCTCTATAGGTGCTCATTTTTTATCTATGTCATATCTTGTGTCTTAGAAAACTTGGTGTGTTACTTGGTTGATGAAATTGAAAAAAATAAATGTTGAATCTGAATTTATTCTCTGTTAAAAAAAACCAAAAATCCTAAACCCTAAACTAAAACCTGAATGCTAGACCTTAAACCTAAGCCCTAAACCCTAAAGCCTAAAAAAAAAAAAATTCAAAAAAAAAAAACCTAGACCCTTAACAAACCCTAAACCCTAAACCTTAAAAAGCTAAAAACCTAAAATTAAACTAAATAAAACTTAAAAACAAAATAAATAAAAAGCCTAAACCAAAATAAAATAAAAACCTAAATTAAAACCTAAACCTAAACATAAAACAAAAATAAAATAAAAAATAAAAACTAAACTAAAATAAAATAAATAAAAACCAAAACTAAACTAATAAATAAATAAAAAACTTAAATAAATAAAAACTAAACTTAAAATAAAAATAAAATAAACCTATAATAAAATAAAATAAAAACTAAATAAAAACCTAAACCTAAAATATAAACCTAATAATAAAACATAAAAAATATATAAAAAATAAAACTTAAACCCTAAACTAAAAAAAACCTAAACCTAAACTAAAATAAATAAAACCTAAACCTAAATTTAAAATAAACTAGACCTAAACCTAAACCTAAACCCTAAATAAAATAAAATAAACTAAAAATAAACCTAAACCTAAAATGAAAAATAAAACCTAAAAATAAACTTAAAATAGAAACCTAAAACTTAAAGCTAAAAAAATAAAATAAAAAGTTAAAAACTCAACCTAATAAAAAAATTAAACCTAAAAAATAAAATAAAAATAAAACTAAAGTAAAATATAAACCTAAACTTAAACCTAAACCTAAAAATAAGCTAAAATAAAAAACCTAAACTAAAATAAATAAACCTGAAATAATTAAACTAAATTAAATAAAAATAAAAAATAAAATAAACTAAAATAAGTAAAATATATATTAAATAAACCTAAACCTACCACTTAACTTAATTTTAAAAAAATATATATAAAAATATAAAAATATATAAAAAAATATAAAAAAAACTCTAATCCTAAACCCTGAACCCTAAACCAATAACCCTAAACCCTAAATCCTAAATCATAAAACCTTAAACCCTAATCCCTAAACCCTAAAACCCTAAACCCTAAACCCTAAACCCGAAACCCTAAAACCTACAATCCTAAGCGCTAAAACTTAAACCCTAAATCATAAACCCTAAAAAGCTAAAAATGTAAGCCTAAATTAAATAAAACCTAAAAATAAAATAAATATAAAAAACTAAACCTAAATAAAATAAAATAATAAAATAAAGTAAAAACCAAAACTAAAACCTAAACCTAAACCCAAACCTAAACTAAAACATAAACATAAACCTAAACCTAAACCTAAACTAAAACCTAAACCTAAACTAAAACCTAAACCTAAACCTAAACCTAAACCTAAACATAAAAATAAAATAAAATAATAAAATAAAATAAATAAAAACCTAAACTAAACTAAAAATAAAATAAACCTGAGAATAAAAACCTAAATAAAATAAAAACTAAATGTAAAATCAAAATAAAACAAACCTAAAATAAAATAAAAACTAAAAAAAACCTAAACCTAAATAATAAACCTAAAAAATAAATAGAAAAAAAATTAAACCCTAAACTAAAATAAAACCTAAGCCTAAAATAATAATAAAATAAAAAAAATAAAATAAACCTAAACCTAAAATAAAATAAACTAAAATAAATAAAACCTAAAACTAAACCTAAACTATAAAACAAAAAAATAAATTAAACTAAAAATAAACCTAAACCTAAACTAAAAAAAATAAAACCTAAAAATACATCTAAAATAAAAAAATAAAACCTAAACCTAAGAAAATAAAATAAAAACCTAAACCTAAAGGTAAAAATAAAAAAATAAAACCTAAACATAAAAAATAAAATAAAAGCAAAACTAAACTAAGAAATAAACATAAACCTAAACCTAAAAAATAAACTAAAATAAAAAACCAAATGTAAAATAAAATAAAAACTAAATGTAAAATAAAAATATGATCTTATTGTACTTATTTTTCTTTTTGAGTTTAGTCTTTAATATGGTCTTCTTGTACCTATTTTTTTCATCAATAGATTCCTTTTAGTTTTATAAAAACCCTAAATCCTAAACTAAACTAAAAATAGATAAAATAAACCTAAGAATAAAAAATCTAAATAAAATAAGAACTTAATGTAAAATAAAAATAAAAAATCATAAAATAAAATAAAAACTAAAAAAAGCCTAAACCTGAAAAATAAACCTAAAAATAAATAGAAAAAGAAACTAAATCCTAAATTAAAAAAAAACATAAGGCTAAAATAAAAATAAAATAAACAAAATAAAATAAACCTAAACCTAAACTAAAATAAACTAAACTAAAATACATAAAACCTAAACCTAAACTTAAACCCTACACCAAAAAAATATATAATAAAGTAAAAACAAACCTAAACGAAAACTAAAAAATAAAACCTAAAATAAAAACCTAAAACTAAAACCTAAAAAAATAAAATAGAAACCTAAACCTAAACCTAAAAATAAAAAAATAAAACTTTAACATAAAAATAAAATAAAAAAATAAACTAAGAAATAAACACAGACCTGAACCTCAACCTAAACCTAAAAAATAAACTAAAATAAGAAACCAAAACTAAAATGAAAAAAACCTAAAATAAATAAATTAAAATAAATAAAAATAAAAAATAAACCTAAATAAAAATAAAAAATAAATCAAACTAAAAAAATAAAACAAATTAAATAAACCTAAACCTATCGATTTACTTAATTGTTTTTATAAAAAAACCCTCAACTGTAAAACCTAAACCCTAAAACTAACCTAAAATCCTAAACCCTAAACTTACAACCATAAGCCTGCAACCCTAAACCCTAAATCCTAAAAAACCCTAAACCCTAAACCCTAAACCCTAAACCATAAACCAACCTAAACCTAAAATCTAAACTAACCTAAACCTAAACCCTAAAACCCTAAACCCTAAAGCTAAAATCCAAACTATAAATTTAATCCTAAACCCACAACCTAAAACCTAAACCTCAAACTTTAAACTCAAAGTTTAAACCTAAACCTAACCCTAAACCCTAAACCCTAAAACCCTAAACCCTAAACCCTAAAAGCATAAAGCCTAAAACCCTAAACCAAAAACCCTAAACCCTAAACCCTAAACCCTAAACCCTAAAGCTTAAACTCTAAACCCTAAACCCTAAACTTTAAACCCTAAACCCTAAACCCTAACCCTAAACCCCAAACCCTAAACCTAAATTTAAAGTAACTAAATAAATTAAAAAATAAACCTAAATCCTAAAACCTAATAAACCTAAACCCTTAGAATGGGTAGAACCTTGATGGCAGGAACATCACCATCAACCAGACTTAGTTTAGATCTGGTGGTAGAGGCAAAGGAAGAGGCGGCGGTCATTGCACTAGTGGTGGGGGATCCCGTGGATATGTAGGTGGTGGTCTAAAAGGGTGGTTATGGAGGTGGGAGGAGCGATGGAGGTTATAGTTGTGGTGGTGGTGGAGGGAGAGATCGGGGATATGATAGTGGATCATGCTACTCAAGAAGCTTGGGTGGTTTTGATGGGATCTGGAGAAACTGAAGAATGGCCGATCCGATCTACTGCTTATGGAACTGTGACTTTACAATAGAGACGGTTCTGGCTATCTAGGGTTTTTCATTTGCTCTCTGCATGTTTATTTTTTATCTATGTTATCACTTGTGTCCTAGAAAACTTGGCTTGTTATCTGGTTGATGAAATCAAAAAGACAAAATGTTGAATCCAAATTTGGTCTCTATAAAAAAAGATAAAAACCCTAAACCCTAGCCTAAACTCTAAACCCTAAACCTAAAACCTAAAACCTAAAACCTAAAACCTAAACCTTAAAAATAAAAAAATTTAAAATAAATAAATAAAACCCTAACCTTAAACCATAAAGCCTACAGCTAACCCTAAACCTTAAAGCCTAAACTTACAACCCTAAACCCTAAACCCTAAAATCCTAAGCCATAAGCCATAAGCTAAAAACCTTAAAGCCTAAATCCACAAACTCTAAACCTAAACCTAAAAACCACAGCCACAAATACAAACCTCCTACCTTCAGCCAAAACCTAACAATTCCCTCTGGCGATTTTGAGCTTTTTCTTTCCCCTCGATTATTGGCCATTCTCGGGTATTTGGCTTCTGCACTCTTCTCTCTACTGGCACATTGGCTCCTCGGTATGTGGCGTCCTTGGATTAGAGCAATATGGCTGAGGCTCGTCTTCAGAATCTACCTCTCGACGACCACTTTTCGCTCTCTCGACTCTGCTTTTTTGATTCACTGATTGACCGTTAATGTAATCATAAATCATTCAAAGATGCTTTATCCGGTAAGATCCCTAATGCTTCGCTAATCTCATTTCGACTCTTATCGTGGATCACTGTAATGTGTTCGATCGATGTCGAGAAACTTGCTAAGCCCTTCGAAGTTGCTTTGGTGGGTAAATTCTCCTTAGATCAACTCTTGATAACATTCGCACTTTCTTTCATAGTTTAAAATTAACGGGTTCTTTCTCTATCGATCCCCTCACATTCTTATTCAACTTTCTAATGATTTAGATTACTCGCGGGTTTTCGCTCGTCATTCTTATTTTGTGCATAATTGTCAAATGTGGCTACTAAAATGGTCCCCCCTATTTGATGTCAAAGAAGAATCTCCCATTGTCCCTCTTTGGCTTGCTTTCCCTAACATGCGAATACATTATGTCACTCATCAAGTTTTGTTTGCTTTTGCCTTTTAGACCTCTCCAAATAGACCAAACCAATACAGATCTAGGCCATCTGTCGTCAGATTCTCATTGAGATAGACATCACAAAGAAATATCCCAAAGAGGTTTGGATTGGCTCAAAAAATTTGGATATAGTCAAAAGTCAAATTCAAAAATTTTCCTTTTCACGCACTCACGCAAGATTCACGGACACACCACTGATTGCTTTGTGCTTCATCCTAATCTCAGAAAATTTACCAGAATATGACTACCATTAATGGAACTAAAAACCAATACTCTAGCATACGTGCCTAAAGATACTCAAAAGAACCTCTCCTACACCTCCTACCGACCCATGTAGTGGCAAACTGACCTTGGTACTAAAACAACCAATTGAGGTTACCAATGGCAATTTACCTAACTCACCTCGCTTGTAATAATCTAGTTTCCCATGATAGCTCTTTTGCTTCATTTAAATCCTACAAAATCTGAATGGTAGCCTCATTGGACACCCAATTAAACAATTTGAATGGGAATCATATAATGGACCAAATCAATAATGACCTATGGTAACATATTGAGAAAGATATTTGTATTATGAATGGTGCCAAAACTTCCACATCTATTTCCCTTGAGTGATATCCAATTGATCCCAATTTCTCATACTCTATGAGGAAGAAGGTGAAATCCCCTCTTCTAAATCATTGATAGATTCTTCTACTATTCTAACCCATAATCAATCCCTTTCTCGATGGAGATAATTTGGATTCGAGACCCTTTCAAATTGTTAAAACAAAAAACCCTTCAAAGCAAAATTTTCTAATAATAACCTCTCTAGAATCACTCTTTCTTCCACCCCACACAAGTAATGTGCCATCATTTCTCTCTCCTTTCCTTTCTTTTTTACTTTTCCCTTTGGTTGTCCCCTTATGATTAATTTTCTTATTTGGAATATCTTGTGGGTCTCTTCCATCCGAATTGTTAGAGTCTTATTGTTCATAATATCAAGTTACTTGTTCTTATTGAACCTTTCATTAATTCTTCTAAGATTGCTTTTGTCGCTAGATCCCTTGGCTTTCATAATTTCTTCTTCAATCTTAATAATAAAATTTGGTGCTTTTGGCACAACTCCATCACCATTTCCATCATTGATAATCTTGACCAATTGGTTAATGTCAAAATCTCCTTAGGTGACTTATCGCTTTTGGCTCTTTTATCTATGCCTCTTGTAATAGAGCGGTAGGAACATCCTTTGGAATCACTTACTTCGCTTCCTCTGCTAACCTTCCCGGTTGGTTGGAGGTGATTTCAATACTATCTAGTTCTGAAAGAAGGGGAGGATGTTCTCCTAACCTTCATTCCATGGAGGACTTCTCAAATATGACCCTTGATTGCAATCTGATCGACATTGGTTTCACTCTAACTTCATGGCACAACTCTAGCGATCTTGATAGGCCCTCTTTAATTCTCTTTGGATCAATCAATGGTCTACCATTGAGCATTTGAGCGTAACTTTGTCCACCATGCTCCTCTCTTGATTTCCTTCAATATCCCCAAACCCATCTACTCCTTTCATATTTCAAAACATGTGGACCCATAGTGACTTCACCAATGTTACTATCACTAATTGGATGGCCCTGATAATTGTTTAAAGGTATGACTCATGGCTTAAGCTCAAAAGACTTAAACAAAATCTTAATTGGTGGAACAAACACATTTTAAAATCTTTTCACAAATCTTAAAGCTATGGAACAAGAGGTTTGTTCTCTTGAAGATGCTGTCTCAACTGATCCTAGTAAACTTGAGGAGTTGAACATTGCCAAGAATAACTTGCTTAATTATCAAAACATGGAAGAAACCTATTGCCAAAAGCCACAAGCAAACATATTGGAAGGTGACGTAAACACTGTGTACTTTCATGCCATTTGTAATAAAATAAAAGCCTTAAACTCGATTAAGAAAATTAAGAACTAATGGTGAATGGATAACCAGATAACAATGATATTAAGGATTCTCATTCATCATTTCCAAACTTTATTAAATTCTAAACCTTGCTAGATACTTTATCAAACACCCATCTTATTCCTTCTATGATTAACGTGAGGATAATCATTTACTCACTGTCCTTCAAGAGGAGATTAGTAATACTCTTAAGAACATGAACACGACTCTTGTTGGCTATGGCTATATCCCCACTTCTTTTCATGGCCATTTATTAAAACCGATTTAGTTAATGTGTTATTGATTTCTTTGATGCCCCATTCCCAAATACTTTTCAAGCACTTCTATTGTCCTTATTCCCAAAACTAACAATCAATCTTGATTTTAGACCGATTAGTCTTTGCACCTTTTTTCAAAAACTCATTACTAAATTAATAAATAATAGTCTTAGCCCTTTGCTTCCTAAAATCATCTTCCCTAATCAAACTGGTTTTGTTAAACACGAATAACATCGGATAATATTCTTCTCGCTCAAGAAATGGTTCATGACATTGATATCAATTGAGGAGGCAACATCTTATTCAAAGGACATCGCTAAAGCCTTTGATAATCTCTCATGGGTCTTTCTTTCAAATCCTAAATTTGTTTGGTTTTCGATAGTTTTATCCGATTATAAAAGATGTATCAAATGGTTTTGGTTATCATGAATGGTGAGTCCATAGGTTTCTTTCCTTCTAGCCATGGTTTGAGGCAAGGTGACCCACTATCACCTTCTCTTTATCATCGCTATTGAATAATTGGCCCAATGATCTTTTCGCTAATAAGCCTAATATGCCTTTTAAAACTCATGGAGGTTTCCCTATTTCTCATCTTATTTTGATGATTTCATTATCTTCGAACGGTTCCATTCAACATGTTAAAACCATCAAGAACCTTCTAAATGATTTTGGTAAAGTTAGTGGTCTTTTCTTAATGAAAAAATGTTGTTTTATTCCTTCAACTAAGATTCCTCCTAATAGACTTAACCAAATATCTAGAATTACTAATTTTAAGCAAAATCAACTCCCTCTTAATTACCTTGGAGCTCCGCTTTTCAAAGGCCATAAAAGATCACACCTTTTTGATGATCTAATTCAAAAAATTTCTAACAAAATTTGTTTGGGAATTTCATTTACTCTCTCTTTAGGTTACCTTGATCAAGAGCACTCTAAATTCCATGCCCATATACCTTCTTCAAACCATTGTGCCTACCAACTCTACAATAAACAAAATTGAGCCGCCTCTTAAACAAATTCTGGGAACCAATACATCCTCTAAAAGAATGCAGGTCATCGGTCTAATAGTTGTGGTACTCTTGAAGAGGGAGATCGGGATGTAAATCCATCAAAGAAGTTATCCATGCCTTCTCCTACAAACTTTGGTGGAACTTTAGGAGCAAAAAATAGTCTTTGGAATTTCATGACTTCTAAATTGCCGTGGTAAACATCCTCTCATTTGTCCTTTTAAATCGCCATTCTCCTGGTGGGAGAAGACTTTGTTCCTCACAAATGGGATGCGTAATCCTTAATTTTTGGGGCATAAACTCGCAATTCTTTTTTGGCAAGACAACCGAGTGGTTCGCTCCATTGATGACTTACTCTACACTCACTCCACTATTAGAGTTAATTCATTCGCAAAACCACATGTGGAACACTAGTAAGATTATCGATTCTATTCCTTCCACTTTCTTAAATATGATTACTAGTATTCCTATCACTCCTAACAATCATGATCGACATTATCTTTAAGTTATCTCATAATGGGGATTTCAACCTTAAAATGTGTGGATTCACATTAAAGACAATCGATTCTTCTATTGTGTTCTCCAAAATTTGGAATAGTAATATCCCCTTCTTACTCGTTCTTACTGGATCCTAAAAAACTTTATTCTCTTTGTTGTGGGGTAAAGGGTTTTATTTACCCTCTAAATGTCAATGTTGTTCCCATATTGAGAATGTTAACCATGTTTTTGTTAATGGGACTATTGCCTCTAAAATTTGGATTTGGTATGACAATCTATTCAACACTATCAATTTTAATTGTTCTTTTACTTTATATCAACTTCTTGAAGTTTACTTTGACAATGCAATTAAAGGTCATATTAAAATCATAATTGCCATTACTCTTATTTGGTTCATATGGATGGATAAATGAAGCTAAACATCGGGATTCTATGAATCACATGAGGATTATTGCTAGAACTAAAACAAAATTTGTGACTTATTTAAAGCCAATTTAATCCATCACAAGCATTTTAAAGGATGTAAATCGCCGCTAATAAACTGGGCCTCAACCTTCCGCACTGCCTTTTACTATCGAATGATAGAATGGTTTTTGGAAAACCTCTTGATCATATTATTAAAATTAATACCGATGGCTCGTCTCTCATAATGGCTTGGGTTGTGGAGGCATTTTCGTGGGATTCTAAGGGTATTGTTCTATGTGCATTTGCTTATCCCCTTATTTCCAAAGATCGCTTATAATCTTTTATGGCTATCCACAAAGCTCTAGAAATTTGTCTTCAAAATGACTGCTCAATATTTGGATAGAGGTGGACGCTTCTTCTGATTGACCTTTTGACTTCTACCAATATGAGCAACGCTTGTTATACTACCTCCTCAAGCAAACTAGGGCTCTTCTCTCAACTGAATTTTACCATCACTCATGTTTGCGTGAAGGTAACGCTGATTACCTTGCAAATCTGGGTAGATTAGACAAGATCATTTTCTTTAATCAATTTACATTACCCAAATACCTGTGGTTAACTTGGACAATTCGGCTTCCTTACCTAATCTAACTCTCCTCTTCGCTCTCTTTTTTTCTCGGTTTTCTATTCCCTTGTGTTCTAACTCTCCTTGACATTTTCTTTTACTTCGAGTTATATTTTACTTCATTTTGTGCATGAGGACATTTGGTTTTTTTGCTGATACTTATCATCCTCGGTTATTTTTTACCGAACGGATCCCATTCATGCCATTTCCGTTAGCAAGGTTTCTTTGGTGGGATCTTGCTTTCTTTCCTTTCTTCCTCTGCTATCGATGTTCTTTGCGTGCTTTCACTGATACTGACCTTCTTACCCTTTAACTTATGTTGCAATAGTTGCTCTAATGGGAGTGACTGATTGCCCTGATTATTTTGGGTCTCGCTCATTTTGTGAATCATATCTACGCCTTTATTTATATTGTAATCCCGCATCTATTGTCCGTTACCTTCTTGGATTGGAGTGCTATTTCTAGGTGGTACTATAGTCCGATGTTACCTGTTGCTTAAGACTTTGGATGTTTGTGGATTTGGTTTATCCGATTAGCTTTCGGCATCTATCTTAACCGCTATAATATCCCTTTAGCAGTATTGCGTATCACTATGTCTTATCAACCGCTCTACTTGATCATGAACTATGGTTGGTATACTCTCAATGACTATTATTTTGGCAAGCCTGGGGTATTTCCAAGGATTGTAATGAATAGGGATATTATTTGCCGCTATGAATGTTCCTTATGTCATAGTTTTCGAGGTCGATTCTCACAATCTTTGTCTCGGTTTTGTTTTCCAAGTGTAGCAAGCTTGGATTTTCTCAATGGATCATTATCCTGCATTTGCTGTGATTGTGGGTAATTTTGTATTCACTGATTTTTGGTTTTCTATTTTCCTTGTCCAAAGATGCCAACACATTGTTGTTTGTGGTCTTCTCTCCATTTATGTTGTGAACATGCCTTTTAAATATCCTTTTTTTGTTCGGAAGGGCATCAATGGTTTATCTTATAAGCATAATGGGATTATTGGCAATCCTATTGGTTATTGTCACTATCCTGGATTATTGATTAAGCACCTATCGACCGATTTCTCAATGTAATCTTTGGGTGCTATTCATTATCTATCCTTTCATTTACTTATATATAATTTTGGGTACTCTTGGCCACCGGTCTTATGTCCTATTTATTGGAGATTGTGTCCGGGTTCTGCTTTACCTTGTTCAAAGATGATGTTGTTGATTGCTTGGACTTTGCTTTGAACCCCTTTTTTTAGTTGCTTATCATCATAATGTGATCTATCATACCCCTATTTCTTTCATCCTCTCTCGATAAACCTACATCTGCTGTTTATATTGGATGGGAGGCATTATGACATGCTAGTTGGTTTTGTTGTTTTGATTATTTCATGTCCTGAAATTTCCTCGCTTTTATCCACCCTTGTTGGCTCCTTCTATGTTGGTCGCAAGATTGTCCATCGCTCAAAAAAACATCGCTCTTGATGCTCTGATGGTGATGGTTTTTGGAGATTTTCGTCTGTGTTACGGCCTTCAAGATAATTGCTTTTATGGCCTAATATCTACTTTGATTGGGAGGTTTTATGGCCAATCTATAGTCCCTTCCCCGGTTGTTGCCTTCATTGTTGTGGCTATTTTTTGCTTTATCCATTGTCCTATCTTTTTGCATTCTATTTTTATTGCATTACTTGTTTTACCTAGTTGGTTTTCAGATGCCCATGGTTTTACCCGCTTGCTCATCCTCGAATGTCAGAATTTTACCTACTGGTTCTATTCTATCTCTGCCCATTTTGGTTTTGTGCGCTTGAGTCAAAGAAAGAGTGGTGTTATGGGAAGTTGCTGCCTTTTGTTGTCTTGTTCTCTCGGTTATCTGTTGAGCTGGATTATCTAAATTTTGACCCTAAGATAGTCAGAAATTCTAAATGTTCTTACTTGTTGTTAGTTGGTTGGCCTTTTTCCGTGTTGAGCTATGTCGCTTCCTTTACAATTGTCTTTCTCCAATTACTCATATGGACAAAAAAAGGGGTTATTTCGCCTGAAAGTTTCAATTATATATCTTATGATGGAAGGTTCAACTATAAGATCATTGACTTGATTAGATAAAGAAGTTATCTCATCCGCTATTTTTTTTGGTGGTGGGTTTATGTCGGTTTCACTTGGATATGAGGCTCTAGCTAAGATGACTAATTCCATGTGTTTATATTCTCATGTCGATGACTATATTGTGATATCTTTCTTGAATGAGACAACTTACCATTTAGCTCTTTCAATTACCTCTATTTTAGATATTTTCGGTGTAATAAAGTTCATAAGACTATCAACCTGGTGTTACCTCCTCACTGGTTTGTTATGATGGTCGTGATGTTTCCCCTTTATGGTAGTAGCTCATGTGATGTAACCCATCTAATGAAGTTTGATGCTCAATTTTGCATCTACCCAAATTTGTGATTGAGCCCAGCCTTTATCAACTTTCCTATTATCGCTCGCTTTTATTATTTTCATTCATCTCTATTTGTATTATTTTACCTGCTAATCTCCTCTAGTGTCACTTTGCGTGTGATTCTCCTTGTTCTCTGGTTTGTTCCATATTACCAAGCCTCTTACAACCATCGAGCATTGGCCTTAATCTTCCTTTTGATTATTATGTTAGCCATATTGTATCTTTTGATTGCTTTAATGTTTTCTCTACTTTTGGATGTACTTAGATGGGATTTACTCTCGGTCGATTGTAGTTTTGACCAGATTCTGAGTTTATCCTCTTAAGGATCTTGTAACTTTTTTGTGGCAATAAAATACCTCAGATAATGGGGTTTCCTTAAAAAAAAAAACCCTAAACCCTAAACCTAAAACCCTAACCTAAACCATAAAACCCTAAACCCTAAACCTAAACCCTAAACCCTAACCTAAAACCTAAACGTAACTAAACCCAAATTAAAATATTTAAAAAACCTAAACCTAAATATAATAAAAAATAAAATAAAATAAAAACCAAAACTAAAACTTAAACTTAAACCAAAAAAAATAAAAATAAAAAATTAAAACTAAACTAAAATAAAATAAATAAAAACCTAAACTAAACTAAAAATTAAAATAAACCTTAAAATAAAAAATCAAAATAAAAATAATTCTAAATGAAAAATAAACATAAAATAAACATAAACTAAAATAAAGTAAAACCCAAACCTACAAAATAAACCTAAAAACAAATAAAAAATAAAGCCTAAACCCTAAACTAAAAAAAACCTAGACCTAAAATAAACAAAATAAAATAAACCTAGACATAAACTAAAATAAATAAAACCTAAACCTAAACTTAAATAAACTAAACATAAACCTAAATTGAATAAAATAAAATAAACTAAAAATAAACCAAAACCTAAACTAAAAAATATAACCTAAAAATGAACTTAAAATAAAAACCTAAAACCTAAACCTAAAAAAAATAAAATAAAAACCTAAACCTAAACCTAAAAATAAAAAATGAAACGTAAACCTAAAAATAAAATAAAAATAAAAGTCAACCAAAAAATAAACCTAAACCTAAAAAATAAACTAAAATAATAAACCTAAACTAAAATAAATAAACTAAACTAAATAAACTAAACTAAATAAAAATAAAAAAGAAGCCTAAACTGAAATAAAAAATATATTAAATAAACCTAAACCTAGTGGTTTATTTAATTAAAAAAAACCTAAACCCTAAATCCTAAACCCTAAACCCTAAATTCTAAATCCTAAACCCTAAACAATAAACCCTAAAACTAACCCAAAACCCTAAACCTACAATACTAAACCTATAACCCTAAACCCTAAACCCTAAACCTAAACCCTAAACCCTAAAGTATAAACCCTAAAACCCTAAACCCTGAGCCCTAAACCCTAAATTCTAAACCTTAAATTGTAAACCCTAAACCCTAACCTTAAACTCTAAACGCCAAACCCCAAACCGTAAACCTAAACCTAAAGTAACTAAAAAAAAATTAAAAAACAAACCTTAACATAAAACCTAATAAACCTAAACATAAACCTAAACCTTATGAATGGGTAGAATCTTGATGACAAGAACATCATCATCAATCAGGCTCAGTCTAGATCATGAGGTGGAGGCGAAGGTAGAGGCGACGATTATCATAGGGGTGGTGGGTGATCTAGAGGTGCTGGTGGGTTTGGAGGTGGTGGTTGGAGCAATGGAGGTTATGGAGGTGGAAGGAGTGATGAAGGTTACAGCCATGGTGGTGGCGGAGGGAGAGATTGTGGATATGATGGTGGCTCGCTACAAGAGAGGCCTGGGTGGTTCTGATGGGAATTGGAGAAAGAATGATATCCGATCCGCTTATTAACTTTTACAGAGATGACTATCTAGTTTTGATTTGTTTTATGCTCATTTGATTTATGTTATTTGTCTTAGAAAACTTGGTGTTTTACTTGGTTGATGAAATCAAAATGAAGAAATGTTAAATCTAAATTTGTTCTCTATTACAAAAAAAATCAAAAACCTTAAACCCTAAACTAAACACTGAACCCTAAACCTAAAACTTAAACCCTAATCCCAAAAAATAAATAAATAATAAATAATAAATAAATAAAATCCTAACATTAAACCCTAAACTCTAAAACTAGCCCTATGCTCTAAATCCTAAACCCTAAACCTACAACCCTAAATCCTAAACCCTAAACCCTAAAACTCTAAACCCTAAACCCTAAACCGTAAACCCAAAACCTTAAAACCAAAAATCCTAGACCCTAAACCCCAAACCCTAAAAACTATAACCATAAACCCTAAACTTTAAACCCAAAACCCTAAACCATAAACTAAACCTTAAACCCTAAACCCTAAAAAAAAATGTAAAATAAACCTAAACAAAAAAACCTAAAATTAATTAAATAAATAAACCTAAACCTAAATAAAATAAAACCTAAACTAAAACTTAAACCTAAACCTTGACCAAAAAATAAAATAAATAAAATAAAAAAATATAAACTAAAATAAAATAAATAAAAAGCTAACCTAAACTAAAAATTAAAATAAACCTAAAAATAAAAACCTAAATAAAATTAATTCTAAATGAAAAATAAACATTAAATAAACCTAAAATAAAAACTAAATAAAAACCTATAGCTAAAAAATAAAGGTAAAAAATAAATAAAAAATAAAACCTAAACCATAAACTAAAAAAAACCTAAATCTGAATTAAATAAAAAAATAAATCAAAATTTAAACAATAATAAACTAAACTAAAATAAATAACACCTAAACCAAAAACCTAAAATAAGTTAAACCTAAACTCTAAACTAAATAAAATAAAATAAATGAATAATAAACCTAAACCTAAATTAAAAAATAAAACCTAAAAATAAACTTAAAATAAAAACCTAAAAGCTAAACTTAAAAAAATAAAATAAAATCCTAAACCTGAACCTATAAAAAAAAATAAAACCTAAACCTAAAAAAAAAACTAAACTAAAAATAAACATAAACATAAACATAAACCTGAAACCTAAACTAAAATTAATAAACCTATAATAAATAAAATAAACTAAATAAAAAAAGTAAACCTAAATAAAAATAAAAATAATCTAAAATAAACAAAAAATAAACTAAATAAACTAAAAAAACCTAAACCTGCTCATTTACTTAATTTTAAAAAAACCCTTAAACCTTAAACCTTAAACCCTAAATCCTAAGCCCTAAACCCTAAACCATGAACCTTATAAACCTACTCTAAATCTTAAAGATAACTAAATAAATATAAAACCTAAACTCCTAAACCTAACCCTAACCTAAATCCTAAACCCTAAATAAACCCTAAAACTAAACCCTAAACCTAAACTAAACCTAAACCCTAAAGGCTAACTAACACTAAACCTAACCCTAACCTAAACCCTAAACCCCAAACTAAAATGAAAATTAAACACTAAACTCAACCTAAACCTAAACCTAATCATAAACCCTAAACCTAAACCTAAACTAAACCTAAACCATAAAGTTAAACACTAACCCTAAACCCTATACACTAAATCAAACCTAAACCTAAAGCTAAACCTAAACCCTAAACATAAAGTAAATAAAATCTAAAAATATAATAAAAAAACCTTAACCTAAATAAAATTAAATTAAATTACAACCTAAACTAAAACATAAACCTAAACCTAAAAAAAATACATTAAAATAAAATAAATAAAAACCTAACCTAAACTAAAAAATAAAATAAACCTAAGAATAAAATACCTAAATAAAATAAAAACTAGTGTAAAATAAAACTAAAATAAACCTAAAATAAAATAAAATAAAAACTAAATAAAAACCTTAACCTAAAAATAAAATAAATAAAAAAAACCTAAACCAAAATAAAATAATAAAATAAAATAAAATAAAAACAAAACTAAAACCTAAACCTAAAAAGAAAATAATATAAAAAATAAAAACTAAAATAAAATAAAATAAATAAAAATCTAATCTTAACTAAAAAAATGAAAAAAATTAGTAAAATAAAAACTTGACCTAAAATAAAAATAAAATAAACCTAAAATAAAATAAAATAAAAAATTAAATAAAAAAACCTAAACCCAAAAAAATAAACCTAAAAAAATAAATAAAATAAAAAACATAAACCCTAAACAAAACCTAAACCTAAAAAAAAAATTAACCTAAACCTAAGCTAAAATAAATAAACTAAAATAAATAAAACCTAAACCTAAACCTAAACTTAGACCTAAACTAAATAAAATAAAATAAACTAAAAATTAACCTAAATCTAAACTAAAAAATAATACCTGAAAATAAACCTTAAATAAAAACGTGAAACCTAATCCTAAAAAAATGAAAACCTAAACCTAAAAAATAAAAGAAAAATAAAACTAAACTAAAAAAAATAAACTTGAACTTAAACCTAAACCTAAAATAAAAATTTAAAATAAACAAACTTAAAATAAATAAACTAAACTAAATAAAAATAAAAATAAACCTAAATAAAAATAAGAAATAAAATAAACTAAAATAAATAAAAAATAAACTAAATAAACTTAAAGCTATAAGTTTATTTAATTTTAAAGAAATAAAAATAAATAAAAATGAATAAAACAAACATTAAACCCTAAACTGCAAACGCTAAACCTACAACCCTAAACCCTAAAACACTAAACCCTAAACCCTAAACCCTAAAACCTACAACCTTCAACCCTAAACCCTAAACTCTAAATCCTAAAAACCTAAAAACCTAAACTTAAACAAAACAAAACCTAAAAAAAATAAAAATAAAATAAAATAAAAATTAAAAATTAAACTAAAATAAAATAGATAAAAACCTAAACTAAACTAAAAAATAAAATAAACCAGAAAATAAAAATTCTAAATAAAATAAAAGCTAAACGTAAATTAAAAATAAAATAAACCAAAATAAAATAACTTAAATTAAAAACTAAATAAAAGCCTAAACGTAAAAAAATAAACTTAAAAATAAATTAAAAAAGCCTAAACCTTAAACTTTAAAAAAACCTAAACTTGAAATACACGAAATAAAATAAACCTAAACCTAAAATAAAATAAATAAAGCTAAAATAAATAAATCTAAAATAAATAAAGTAAACTAAATAGAAAGAAAAAATAAACTTAAATTAAAATAAAAAATAAAATAAACTAAAATAAATAAAATAATAAACTAAATAAACTAAACCCATGCTATTTAATTTTAAAACTTAAACCAAATACAAGATTAAACCTACAAACCTAATCCCTAATCCCTAAACCCTAAACCCTAAAAAACCTTAAACCCTAAACCCTAAACCCTAAACCCTAAACCCTAAACCCTAACCCTAAACCCTAAACCCTAAATGCATGAACCCTAAAACCCTAAAACCCTAAAACCTTAAACCCTAAACCCTAAACCCAAAACCCTAAACACTAAACCCTAAACCCTAACCTTAAACTCTAAACCCTAAACCCCAAACCTTAAACCTAAACCTAAAGTAACTAAATAAATTAAAAATAAACCTGTATTAATAATAACCTAAACTAAGAATGGGCAACTACAGAACCTATCAACTAGGTTGTTTAGATCTAATGGATGCATGAGGGGCAAATCGTAGTGGTGGTGATTTGGAGGTCCCGTGGATATGGAGGAGGTATGGTAGTGGTGGTTATGGAGGCAAGAGGAGAGATGGAGTAAAATATGAGAAGTAAAAGGGAGATCGAGGATATAAAGGTGGATCCTTACTCAAGAGGAAATTGATGGGAACTAGAGAAGTAGAAGGTCAATCCGATCTACTTATGGAATGGTCGTATAGTAGACATGATCTAAGATTTTTGATTTTCTCTATGCATGCTCATTTTATATTTATGCGTGCTCATTTTTGATTACAATGTTAAGATGATGCAATATGAATGAATACATTGTTAGGATTTTGGTTGAAGTATTAAAGGTGTGTATAATAGAAGAAATAAGATTTGATGAGAATTCCATGTCAAGGGCATGGAGGGAGATCCGCTAGGGGATCACACATGCATTAGACATGACATATGAGAGGTCTATGTCAAGGGCATAAAAGAAGAAAATCTATTGGGGATAAGGTTTGAATTTGATTTGATTATATGATTTGTAGAAAGAAGATCTTTTGGGGATAATAATCTATAATTTACCATGGATTAAGATCAAATTGACTTTAATTTGTTTTATTTTAATTGATGTGGAGGAACATCTATTAGAGATATGGGCTCGAGTCCGCTGGGGATCGGGTATATGAAATTTCCATTATGGAAGAAGGTTTGGGCTATTTGCTTGGGATTGAGATTTGAGTTTGATTTCATAGATTTGTTTGGGGATGTATCCACCGAGAATAAAAGTTTGGTTGGATTTATTTGATTTAGACTCTACTAGAGGAGTTGGTTTAATTTGTCACCGGGAGGTTGGTTTTGAATTTGATTTATTTGCTTATGTATGATTTGGGGCTCTGAGAAGGGTGATTTAACTCACTAGTGAAAATGATATCAGTTTAATTTAATTTGAGTTAATGTATGGACCTTATCGCAATGATGGACCCACTGAAGGAGCTATATCATCCTTTACATCAACAAATCCAAAGGGATAGTCTACTTGCTGTGAGAAAGAGCTAGCCAACCTAAGGGGTTGCCATTTGGTGTGCAACGGTTGTGCTAAAAAATGGCATAGCAGACTTACATCTTCAAGTGAGGAAAAACCATTGGGTGACCTATTGGATGCACAACAAATTGAACCTGACCTAGGGCGACTATTGAGTGAATGCTGCTGGGGACTTATGTCAACTCAAAAGTAGTCAGGATTAATTTTATCTTAATTTCATGTGATTTGATATAGTTTGTTTGGTTTAGTTTGATTTCAAATTGAGGGCATATCTGCTTGGGATGTGAGCTCGGTCAAATTTGATAAATTTAATTTATGTCATGCATGATGGACCCAGAAGGGGCTATATCGAACTTGTCCTAGAAATCCAAATGGATAGTCTATTGGCCATGGGTAGAGCTAAACAACCTAAGGTTTTCAAGTGTAATGTAAAGAAGGTGTAGTAGACTTACATCTTCTAAAGCAAGGAACAATGACTGTGGTTACACAATAAATAACTGACTTAGGGAAGAAGTGAATGTCAGGGACTTATATCAACTCAAGAGTAATCAATTCATAGGAGTTTTCAGACACTACCCTAAAGATAGAATATTTGCTTAGAAAAGGAACCGCTAGTGTCCTCTAATCCATAGATGAATATATATATTTTGTTTATATGTTTGTGTGGACCCTATTCATGGGAGAAGGGGCTATGTCGCCTTAAGCTATCTCGATTTACTAGACCAAGGGAGAATCGCACATCCTCAAGATGAATTCTCCAACCACGTGGGTGGTTACTAGGAAAGGGAGCTGAATCTAAGTAACCCAGTGTCCAAATGGGGTCACAAAGGACGTGATCCAAATATAGTGTCGATAGGGGAGGTGCTTCTAGAGGTGTTATCTTGAGACCTAAAAAAAATTCTATAGGTGTACGATGGCTAACTCAAGGAGAAAGCATAGCAGACTTACATATACCATAAGTGGTGTATCCTAAGGTGCAAGACCCAACCAACCGAAGGTGTATCTGTCAGCATGAGTGGTGTATTCATCAGCATAGTGAGAACCAACCAACCTAAGGTGCTCGTCGATGTGTAATGATCAATCTGGAAAGAAAGGTATAAGCGTACAACTTTCTAAACAAAACTAATCATCAGGATAGTCTATCATCGGCAAGACATATGCTATCTAACCTAGAGTGGCTGCTATGCGGGGAGCCCTGAGGAAGGACTTGACTAAGATTTGAAGCAGTCAGAAGGGAAGGTGTTGCTAGGGGACTTATCCTAAAACTCAAATATACTCAACCCAGTTAGTGCACGAAGGATAATCTAAGATGAAAGCATAGCAGACTCACATCCTTTTAAATGAAGCCAACATGAGGTGGCTTACTGGACACGTAGTAAGGCCTTCTAAACTAACAAAGTGCTCATCGGTGTGCAGTGGCCAAGTAAGGAATGAAAGCATAGAAGACTTACATCCTCCAAAGCAAGAAGACTATTGGGGTGACACACTAGCAGGGTAGCACATCAGCCTGACCTAGAGTAGCTACTGAGTGAGTGCCATTTCAGACATTATCTCAACTTAGAGTAGCCTGAGATAAAAGATATGTGTTTGTTTTATGTGTTTGTGTGTAGTTTGTGCTTGTTTTGTGTCAAAGAAGGATAGTACACCGCTCAGGTTCATTACACCTACGCTAAAGACATTGTGGTAGGTTCACAAATAAGAATACTTTCAACATGGAAGAGATTGAATTCAAAATGGAATTTTCATTGATGATAACTATTTTCAAACATTATTTATAATATTTTCTTAAGTAGAGCTCATTGATTAGAAGCAGTGGGCACTCTCCCTTATGATTAATAAGATGGTAAGATTCTCCTTGGTAGGCCTTCTCTATGGAAAAAGGGTTTTCCTAAGTGGGTTCAAACTTGCCTCCCATCTTACGATGGGAAATAATCAATCTCCTTAGAACTAAAATAAGCTCTCCTACTTGAAAACCTCAAGGACGGACCAACTTGTTATGAGCTTAAATCATTTTAGCTTTATACAACTTGAGGTTTTGACATGCCTACAGGCATCTCTCCTCCAAACCTTCGATCTCTTCTAACCGTAACTTGGCATTCTATCTTATTATGATCTTGCTACCCACAACTATCCTTAGTGATGGGAGTTGGACTTATAATGGTAGAATGACTCAGGCTAAAAGAGAAAGGAGTAGAGTTGGAGATATGTGGTGAGGTACACAAGTCTTCAACTAACTACTCATACCACTGTCGCTTGTTATTGTCGAGTGCCTTCTCCAGTATTTGGATGAGAATTTTGTTGAAGGATTCTCCTAAGCCTTTTTCCCTTGGGAAGTATTGATAGAATATCTTCAATCTATGCTATGTCTCAAGGCAAAGTTGTTAATCTCAGTGCTCTTGAATGCAATACTATTATTAGATATAATTTGTTGAGGAACTCCAAACATATATACGATATGGTTCCTAAAAAATTGGAGCACATGCTAAGCTATGACCTCTATGAGTCAAATCATCTCTGCCTATTTGGAAAAGTAGTCAGTAGTAGCTAAGATGAACCGATGACCCTTGAAAGAAGGAGTATCAATTAGACCCACTATGTCAGTACCCCAGCACTCGAATGGCCATGAGGCCAATGTAGGATGTAGAATGTTGGGTGGCTGGTGTAGGACCACAATGTGTATTTGATATTGATGGCATCGCCTTTCCGTATCCATGTAATCTTTGATCATCGACGACCAGTAGTATTCTAGTCTCTTGATTTTGGCTTTCATCTTTGGACCTGATTGGTTGGCTCCACATAATCCTGAGTGAACCTTGGTCATGATCTTATGGGCTTCATTCTTGTATAAATAATGTAATAACATATGATCGAAAGACTACCGGTACAAGAGACCATCCACAAGAGCATAAGAAAGTGTTCTCTGCTTCATATTATGGGCTTGGGACTTCTCTTGAGGTAGTTTGCATTTATTTAGGTAATCCATGAATGGTTGCCTCTAATCTAACTCCTCGTCTTTCTTAGCAATGGAAACCTCCCATTCAAGAGAGTACTTTTTGATGAGTTCAATATCAATAAGGGATAAGACTTATTTATTTTGGACCTTTATTGATATGGACTCATCCTTTAGACATGCCAACTCCTTGGAAAGCTTGGCTAAATCATATGCTATGATGTTCTCTCCTCAAAAAAATCATATAAATGATAACCTTTGGTATTTGGACCAATAACTCCATGTTGTACTTCTGGTAGTGTTGGAGCTTGGGCTTTATAACCTTATAGTACCTAGTGATTTGGTTGATAACTAGCTGAGAATCCCCGAAGATGTTGATGTTCTAGATGCTTAGAGTAATGGCTAACTCCAGACTAGAAATTAAAGCCTCATATTCAGCTTCATTATTGGTGCAAAGATTGGATAGATGATATGAGAATCTCATCACATCATAGCCTGGAGTTAAGAGAACTATTTCTACTTCTGCCTTTCCTAGAATAGTAGATTATGGTTCTTCTCTTCTTTGAGAGGAAGCCACACCATGAAAGTACATCTCCCAATGGTGAATTCTAGTATCCCCTAAGTTCATCATTTGTTCATCAGGGAGATCATCACTAAGGGTAGAGTCAGCAAGAAGTGGGTGTGCTACTAAGAACTCCGCTAGCGTTTATCCTTTCACCACATAGAGGGGTACGAAGGTAATGTTAAACTATGAGGGGATCATGGACCATCATGCTAATCATCCAGATAATGTCGATCATGTAATGAGATGCTGTAGTGCATTGATCTTCGAGATTGAGCTCACCTTATGAGGAAGCATGTAGTGTTATAGCTTTTGGGATGCAAAGGTGAAAGCTAGGCAATGCTTCTCAATTGGTGGATAATTAGCCTTAGTAGGGATTAGATGATTGTTGAGGTACTATAGTGTATTTTCCATCCCTTCATCATTGGCTTGGGCCAATAAAGCACCAAGGGAGTCATCTAACACAACAGTGTAAAGTATGAGCAGCTTGCCTAGAATAAAGGCTTCTATAACTGGTGGCATCACCAGGTAATGCTTGATGTCTTCGAAGGCATGCTCACACTTATCATCCCACATGAACTTGGCATCCTTTTTGACAAGTGTGAGAATGGCTAACATCTTCCCGATAGGTTGGGTATAAATTTTCTTAGATATGCCAACCGCCTTTGGAATGATCTGAGTTGAGTTAATGTTTTAGGAGGTGGCATTTGTAATATCACCTTGATCTTCTCTGTATTGATATTGATTCCCAAGTGTCGGACAAAAAACCCAAGGAATTTCTTTGATACTACTCTGAATGCACACTTTAAGGGTTAATTTTGAGATTAAATTATCTTAACTATTTGAAAACTACTCTCAAGTCAAAGAGATTGTCTTCCTTTTCTCTACTTTTGATGATCGACATGATGATGAATGAATGAGTTTATCAATGATTTGAGTCATAATGGTATGTAGCATATTTTTAAGGCTGATGACCTTATAGCAATAGATTCTGATCAGGGTTCTAAAAGTAATGTTTTTTTCATCTTCAGGAACCATCTTTATTTGGTTATATTCAGATGAGCCATCTATGAAAGAGAAGACTGCATAAGATGAGGCAATGTCCACCATCAACTCCAGGATTGTTCATGGAAATTCGTCTTTTGGACATGCCTTATTTAAATAGCTAAATTGATGCATATATGAATTTGGCCATTCTTTTTCTTAATTGGGACGATGCTGGCTAACCAGGTAGGGTATTTTTCTTCTCGAATGAAGCCAGCATCAATCAATTTCTTAACTTCAGAAATGACCTATTATTCTATGTCTAATCACATGCATCAAGGAGCTTGTTTAATTGGGTTAGCAGTAAGCTCTATTGCATGTTTATGGATAGCTATGTCAGGAGCCAATCTAGGCATCTTTTCATAACTCCATGCAAAATGATCCTTAAACTCAATCAATAGCCTAACTAAGTCATTGCTTTCAATTTCATTCAATAAACAATTGATGTATGTTGGGCGTGGATCTTCTTTAGTTCTTGATTTTCCGCTTGAGCTCATGATGGTTGACTTGATCTCTTCTTTGAACTCTAGCAGTGCATCTTTGACTTCAAATCATCTGGATCATCACGAAGTTTCTAAGCCGCTCCTCATATGAGTTAATGTGATTTGAAAAGAATTCTAAATGATTGGTGATGACTAAGCGATGTCATCATCATGGTTGACCACTGTATCGAATCCTAGGGTCTTTGATTGAGAGCTTTTGCATTTGTTCTACATATTCTTTCAAAGTAGTATGACATGCTTTGCTTTGACAAGTATGTGGATTAACCCTTTCTTTGATAAATTATGAACACAAGGCTAGTACCAATCAAAGGTAATTCTATTAAATCTTTTTATGAATCATCCTTAAATTCTACATCAATTTTTTGACTTGAAGATGATGCTTCCAGAAAGAACCTCTGAGTCTTCACACCTGTGAATGACTTAGGGGCTTCCTTAACTACCAAAGCCTCAGCTTTTTAAGAGGAAAGTGGGGTTAGAGCTAAGGTTCCCAACTGATGCCTAACTGTTTCACATATAGACTTGGATACACTTATGCTTTTCTTTGGAGAATGGTCATCATCGCTATTTGGCTCAAGTGTCACCTCCAAGGGAATCTACTGTTGAGAAGAGTTGGCTGGTATGCTAACCATATAAGACTCATCATATGAACTAGATTTTATGTCTTTATGGATAGCAGGTGTACTCTTAGTAGCTAGGACATATCTTTTATTGGGTGGCCAATAAGGAGGTTTTCCACCCCTCGGACTACCTCTGAACTGGCCTCTTCCTCTGCCTGGTGGAGGTCAGGTCATCCAACCCATATGTTCAAATGGAGTAACGAACTGTGGGTGGATTCTAATGTGAAGTTCCACTTCCTCCTCCAAGTTTACTTCCACTCCCTTTTATTTTCTTTTTCATTTTCTCTTTTCTTTTCCTTTTCTTTTTCTTTTTCTTTTTCTCTTTCTTTTTCTTTTTCTTTTTCTTATATTTCTAAACTTTGGCCAAGTTAGCGAGAATAGACTTGTTGATTTTAAGGGAGGTAGTAAGCCGCAACCTTATATATGTCAACTTTATGAACTGTAAATGGATTGAGATCTCCTTTGATAGTAGATGATCCCACCTCTCATAAACTTCATACATTGATGTAGAGAGGATGGAACTATGTTTTTCTCATATATCCATGTTCTCCCAAGCAAAGCCTTGAAAGATGTATTTGAGTCTATAATGTGATACTTGGCTTCAGTATTCCAATCATCTATCACTTAGGGCAACATATAGCCTAAGGATTATTGACCTCACTTTTGGAGTGCGAATTCAATCTTCCCATCTTAGACTTAAAAGTCTTCTAGACACTAAGACTTCCCTAGTCATAAGAAACTTCTAATAATTAGGTAAATAGTTAACCTAAGCCTAAATACTTAACCATAGATTAGTTATGTCTTGGGATTAGGATAATCCACCTACCCTACAACCCAAATCCAATCCATGTTCACCATCTCAAACAAAACCTCAAGTTCAATCCAAACAACAAATTCAAATCCAAATCCAAAACCAAATTCCAAAACCAACTGATTGAAGCCCATGATTAAATCCAAACTTGAAACCCTTCCTAAGCCATATGACCTATCTCATGGACTAGCCAAATCTTAGTCCAAATCAATCCAAAATCAATTGATTTTAACATAATAAATTTGTATTTTTAATCATCTTCCTAAATATAAATCAAATCTACATTCAAATGATCAAAACTAAATCAAATTAAATTAATACCCTAAGCCATATGACCTATCCATGGACTTAGCCAAATCTTAATCCAAATCTACTCAAACTGAATTGATTTTCTCACAAATCAATCATATTTTCAATCATCTTCACAAATTTAAATAAAATATACATTTAAATCATCAAAATTAATTCAAACCTAATCAAAATTGAAACCTAAGCCACATGACCCACCTCCATGGTCTTAGCCCAATTCATTCATTCCAAAACCCAAATTCAATTGATTGCCTCATGAATCAATCATACCTTTAATAATATTCACAAATATAAATAAAATCTACAATCATCAAGCCAAACCAAAATCACCCAAGTCAAACCCAACTTAACCCTTTTGACTTGAAATGTTCAAATGAACTAGAACCAATTTGAACCCAAGCCAATTACAATTGAATTTATATAGAAATCCCAAATCCAAATATAAACTCAACTAAATCAAACTCAACCCAAAACCAAGCTAACTAAATCTAATTGGTCCACTTGACCCAAAGTGGCCAATTTGACCTGTTTGAGCCAAGTTCTAATCCTACCCAAATTGGATTGAACCAAGCCCATCAAAGCCTCCCATCATGATTATCGATCACCTTAGGTTGATCAATTATCATAAATTGGGTCAAACCAAGTCAACCCCATAACCCATATGAACCCAAACTAGCCAAATTGCAACCTAAGCCAAATCCCTTGAAACTAATGATTCATACTAAATCAAAATCAATATATGAATATGACTTGACCTATATTTGAGTCAAACCAAACCCAATTGGCCCTATTGACCTAATTGACCCAAATTGACCTAAAAGAAAAATTAGGCCAAATAAAAATATAAACCAAATTGATTGCAACCAATGGCTCAAGTTCATTCCAAATTGATTGTTGAACTTGACCAAAGCCATGATTGGACCCAATTAAACTTAATTGAACTTAGGCCAATTTTACCTAAAGGTTCAAGTTGGCCTAAATCTAAACCAAATCCAAATTAATTGAAACCAAAGCCTACAATCATCTTCAATTGGTTAACTAAACCCAAACCAACACCCAACCCAAGCCAATTTAGCCAATTTGGTCAAATTGGTAGCTTAACTCTTTTGACCCAAATGAATTCAAATAAGGAAGATCAAATCTAAGCCAAACTAAAATAAACTAAGTGATCCAAAACATCTCAAATGATCATATGAACTTGACCTAGCCCTTGGTTTGACCCAATTTGACCAATTGGTCAACTTGATCCAACCTAACCCAATTTGACCTAAATGAGTCAAATTGAGCCAAACCAATCCAAATCAACTCCAATTGACTTAAAATTTTGGCTAAACCACTTTTGGCTCATTTCAAATCTGCCCAAATCAAATCCAATGCTAAATGATCATTCCACCCTTGGGTCAAGGGCATCACATGAGACAAATCACCCATGTAAGTGGCCATTTCCATTCCTTGGCCACTTGGTAATCTCTTAATGGTCCACCTAGGCACCTAGGATACTGCCCAACCTGACCCATGGGGTGGTTGGGTCGACCATGACCCATGAGAGGTGAAATCACATCACCCTCCCCATTAGAGCATTTGAAACCCATAGGACACCCATGATTCCTCCTTGGTAGCCACCTCCACACCATCAACCAAACAAGCCGAGCCAACTCACCTACACCTTACCACCCATGACTCCTTGAGATGGCCAGAGGGCCACTAGAAGACAAACCCAATCCCACCATCTGATCAAGATGAAGGGGGGTATACACCCCCTCATTTCCACTCAAACACACACAAAAATCATTCGTCAGCGCCCTAGCTACCCAAGATGAGCCGTTAGAGCCATTCCCTAAGCTCTTAAGATTGTTCCTCGATCAAATAATGTCATTCCCATCTATCCTTAAATAGGACACTCCCATTTTTGACCTAACTTCTTTATTTCTCCATCAAACTAAAATTAACTTTGCACACACCTTCCCTAGGCCTCATCATGCAAAAATAAATAATCTCCCAAGCTTCTCGAGCATCGGAGGTAGGACATCAATCAAAGATGTGCTCCAAATCATCGGTTCGTGGCCTAACAAGAAAATGTTATAAAAATTGATCCAATTGCTGCTCAATAGGGCTTCGCCTCCACTAGATGAAGCTTCCTCGATCATTCGAGCCGCCGATCTTGAGCTCCGGTGAGGTACCCTTCCAAAATTCATCCTTAGCCAAAAATGGGTTGGAGATTTTTGAAGAAAACTTGTATCTCGTGTGATCTTGACTAGTGGATACCCTCCGATCGATGTTGTGAAAGTGTGGGATCCTTTTGGAGTTGATCTGAGCTCGGGTAAGCTCGGATTAAGTAAACAATGGTAGACGGACTTCATTCTCCCTCACTCGCATGACATTAGATCAGGCACCATCCGTTCCACATGATCGAAATGGATGGTCATGATTAGATCCACTAGATCGATCGATTTTATTTTAAAGTGGGATTATCAGTCGTCCGATCTCGATGAAAAGAGAAAGCACGTCTATCACCTCCATGTAGGTGCTGAGCCGGATAAGTTTTATGTGGCCAATCCTACGGTGCCACGTAGAAAGTGTGTCATATCTGCCAATAGGATTAGGCTTTAATTAGGCTTAATTAATTATTTTTAATGGTTGAAACTTTTAGAAATCATGAAAAATCATAAAGAAATAAAAAAAATGCAAATAAATACTCATTTTAAAGGTATTTCAGAGGAGAATTAATATAAAATGATCTAATTTTGTACAGTAATTAAGGTTTAACTAAAGTTTAATTATAAAATTAATTAGCTTAATTACTTTTTAATTACTTAAGAAATTAATCCCAAATTTTGCGGGTTAATTTAATGGGATGACCTCTACCTCCTAAGATTTTCTTAGGATTTATTACTCACTTAATTAAGAAAATTGACTAATTAAACCATAACTACTCTTTTAAGTTAATTAACCATGAACAATAATAAATTGGTTAATTTAGTTTATTAGTCATTGTTCAACAATAAGTGAACTAAGGAATAAAGTTGGGACCCCTTTCCCTTAGTTCATTTCACCCTTTTTTTAAAATGAAATTAATTAAGATTTAAATAATTAATTAAATCACTTATTCAAATTAAAATCATAATCATATCAGACCTTAATTAATTAAATCATGGGGTGGATCTTTAAGTGTTTAACAACCTAAAGGAGTTTAATGAAATTATGGTTAGTCCACATGTGTCGAAAAACCATAAGAGTGATTAATTAAGTCCTTTAATCTAATTAACTATTAATCATAAGCCAATTGCATTAGGGCCATTTTATTTCCTGTTATCATTGCAAGTTTATTTTCCATGCATATCATGTTGGCTCATAATTATTTAGTTAATTACTTTAAGGTGACATTGGTAAGGGTAATTAATTAATCTAATTAAGGGTTCAACTTAATTAACCCATAAAATCAACTTAATTACATTTCCTTAAATTAAATTAAATCACTAATGTGGGAATGGGTTTAAAACAGTAAGTGATGATTTCTCTTCTCCTCTTTAAATCAAATCAAATCTAAAACTTAATTAATAAAGAAGCTTTGGTTTGCTTTAAATAATCTTATTTGATTTGATTGTCATTAAGAACTAGTTTGGTTGAATGAATCACGTGCTTATATTTGATTTTCCTCTTTCCAATCATGTTAAAATTGGTATGTCATTTGAATTCATGCATCCATCTTTCAAAATCAAGTAAAATAAAATGGATTACCTTTATGTAAGCTTGCATGTGTGGATTTAATTTAATATATGCATGGCTATTATGAGTATTAAATCTAAATATATTTTTTTAAAAGCTTATAAATGAATAGTAATATATTTTATGATGCTAGTTATAAACACATAAGAAATGCATGCGCCTATAGATTAATTGTATGAATGTTGAGTTCTCTTTCCTCTATTCATGTATTGATTTATATAAGATTGAATGGTAATGGGTATATAGTCTGGACATCCTGGGAACACAAGGCTTTAGCTAATCCCAAGGAGGTCATTTAATTACCTCACTTTCCTGGTTTGTTATTTGGTTGATAAAATTGAAAAGAAGAAATGTTAAATCTAAATTTATTCTTTCTTAAAAAAAAACCAAAAATCATAAACCCTAAACTAAAACCTGAACCCTAAACCTAAACACTAAATCATAAACCCTAAAAATGCTAAACCCTACCCTAAAACCTAAACCCTAAGAATGGGTAGAACCTTGACGGTAGGAACACAACTGTCAACTAGGCTCAATCTACATCTAGAGGTGGAGGCGAAGGTGAAGACCGCAGTTATCACAGTGGTGGTGGAGGATCTGGAGGTGCTGGTGGATATGGAGGTGGTGGTCGGAGCAATGGTGGTTATGGAGGCGGGAGGAGCGATGGAGACCATGGTAGTGGCGAGGGAGAGATTAGGGGTGGATCTCGCTACTCAAGAGAGCTGTAGTTTTGATGGGAAATGGAGAAATCAAGAAGCATCCAATCACGCTTATGGAACTGTTGTTACGAGAGACAGTTCTAGTTATCTAGGATTTTTGATTTGCTCTATGCGTGCTCATTTTTTATCTATATGGTTGCTTGTGTCTTAGAAAACTTAGTGTGTTACTTGGTTGATGAAATCACAAAGAAGAAATGTTGAATATGAATTTATTCTCCATTAAGAAAAACCCCAAAAACCTAAACCCTAAATTAAAACTTGAACCCTAAACCTAAAACCTAAAACTTAAACCCTAAAAACCTTAAACACTAAACCCTAAACCCTAAACCCTAAACAATAAAACCATAAACCCTAACCCCTAAACCATAAAACCTAAACCCTAAACCCAAAAACCTAAACCCTAAATCCTAAACCCTAAACCCTAAACCCTAAACCCAAAAAAAGCCCAAACCCACAACTAACCCTAAACTATCCCTAAACCCTAAACTCTAAACCCTAAAAAGTAAAAAGCCTAAACCAAAACTAAGTAAAACCTAAAAATAAAATAAATAAAAAACTTAAACCAAAATTAAATAAAAAAATAAAATGAAATAAAAACATAAACCAAAACCTAAACCTAAACATAAACATAAACCTAAACCTAAAAAACATAAAATAAAAAATAAAAACTGAACTAAAATTAAATAAATAAAATCCTAAACTAAACTAAAGAATAAATAACCTAAATAAAATAAAAGCTAAGCCTAAAATAAAAATGAAATAAACCTAAAATTAAATAAAATAAAAATTAAATAAAAACCTTAACCTAAATAATAAACCTAAAAATAAATAAAAAATAAAACCTAAACCTTAAACTAAAAAACAACCTAAACCTAAAATAAAATTAAAATAAACCTAAACATAAACTAAATTAAACAAAAATAAAATAAAATAAAACATAAAACAAAAATAAACTAAACCTAAACCTAAAATAAAAACAAAACCTAAATATAAACCTGTTGTACTTCGTTCAGTTACGTATTACTAAAATACTGCCAAAACCAAGAAAGAAAAAATATAAATAAAATCCCGATAAATAAAAAGAAAACTAAACTAAAAATAATGGTGAACCAAAATAAACTAAAATAAAAAACAAAATTAAAATAAATTAAGCTAAAATAAATAAACTAAACTAAATAAAAATAAAAAGAAAAAATAAAATAAACTCGAATAAATAAAAAATAAACTAAATAAACCTAAACTTATTAGTTTACTTAATTTAATAAAAATAAAAAATAAAATAAATAAAATACATAAATAAATAACCCAAACCCTAAACCCTAAAACAAACCCTAAACCCTTAACCTTAAACCCTAAACCAAAAACCCTAAACCCTAAAAACCTAAAAACTTAAACCTAAACTAAATAAAATCTAAAAATAAAATTAATAAATAAAACCTAAACCTAAATAAAATAAAAATAAAATAAAATAAAGTAAGAACCTAAACTAAAACCTAATCCTAAACCAAAACCTAAAAATAAAATAAAATAAAAAATAAAAACTAAACTAAATTAAATAAATAAAAGCATAAATAAAATAAACCAAAAAATAAATAAAAAATAAAACCTAAACACTAAATTAAAAAAAAACCTAAACCTAAACTTAAACTAAACTAAACTAAACTAAAATAAATAAGCCTAAAATAAAACCTAAAAAATAAACTAAAAAAAAACCTAAACCTAAACCTAAAATAAAATAAAACCTAAACTTAAACTTAAAATTAATAAAAATAAAAAAAATTAAACTAAAAAATTAAACATAAACCAAAAGTTAAACCTAAAATAAACTAAAATAAAACCTTAACTAAAATAAAATAAAATAAAATTAAACTAAACTAAATAAAGATAAAAAATGAAAACTATAAAAAAGTAAATAAACTAAATAAACTGTCGATTTACTTAATTTAAAAAATAAAGACCCTAAACCCTAATCCTAACCCTGCACTTCCTAAACTAAACCCTAAAACCCTAAACCCTACTAACCCAATCCCTAAACCATAAACCCAAATCCAAAACCCTAAATCCTAACCTTAAACGCAGAACCTGCTAACTAAACCCTAAAACATAAACAGAAACTCTAAACCTAAACCCTTAACCTAAATCTTAAACAAACCCTAAACCCTAAAAACCATAAACCCTAAAGCTACATTGGACAGCAACCAAACCCTAACCCTAAACCACAACCCAAAACCAACCAAACCAAAACCCTAAACCTTACCCTAAACCACAAACCCTAAACCATAAACCCACAAACTTCTAAAAAACTTAAACTTAAACTAAATAAAACCTAAAAATAGAATAAATACAAAAAACTAAACCTAAATAAAGTAAAATTATAAAATAAAATAAGAACCTAAACTATATCCTAAACCTAAACCTAAAATTAAAATAAAATAATAAAATAAAAATAAACTAAAATAAAATAAATAAAAACTTAAACTAAACTAAAAAATAGTATAAACTTAGGAATAAAAAACTTAAAGAAAATAAAAACTAAACATAAAATAATAATCAAATTAAGCTAAAATAAAATAAAAACTAAATAAAACCTAAAATTAAAAAATAAACTTAAAAATAAATAAGTAAAACCTAATCCCTAAACTAAAAAAAAACCTTAAACTAAAATAGAAATAAAATAAACCTAAACTAAACTAAAATAAATTAGACTTAAACCTAAACTTGAGATAGCTTGCCGGCCATGCAGACTCACATCCTCTTAAACAAAGCCAACATGAGATAGCTTGCCGGCCATGCAGTAATGCCTACCAAATACGGTGAAATTTTATGACTAAATTTTCTAAAAGAATAAGGGAGTATACTTTCATCTTCACTTTATATGGGATAAAATGAAGATAAAAATATACTTTCTTATTTTTATGCATTTTTGACACCAGTAGATTCGTAGATGTTCTTATTGAAGGTGATCGAGTATGACATTGAGGAGAGGTGTACTATCTCAAAAGATAGAAGTCTCCACCCTACAATGGACCTAATCACTTCAACAAGGACTCCTAAGGACAATGGGTCTACATGTGTACCAAAGATTCTTCCCCTTCTTTATATGGAAAAGTAAAGTAAGGTTTATTTTAAATCAGGTTCATTAAGTTCTCTACAGGGGTAAGCCCCCATAGTTAATTATATCATAAGGAATGAGATTCCTTAGGAATACTCTCAATTAAGGTAAATGATCATTGTCTCCAAAGATTTCAATAGGAAGGACTATCAATCGATTAGTTTATTTTAGAAGATCAATTGGGATTTATCTGAGAGATTCATTATCAAAGCCAAAGGAAGATAAGTAAGAGATGCTCACAATGCTAGAAAGCCTAGCAAGCATTTCAAACTATCCTATGGTTAGGCTTTACATTTTTGAAATTTATTTAATTTATTTGAGTTGAATTTTTCATTAGAAATTTAGGGCTTATAATTCCACAACAGATGATTATGGAAATGCCTAAGAAGTGAGGATTTATGCTTATGGCCCATAGAAGGGAGAAGCAACCTCAGAACTTAAATCTTGGGAGCTTTGGCGAGGGCCAAAAGTATGACCTAAGTCAAAGTGAGAATGGGTATTTGGTTTGCCTCCACAAGAGAGGACAAACCACCCGACTGCTTGGACTTACAATCATCTGGGGGTGGCTGCCAACTAACTCCTCCTATGATTTTAAATTCATGTAGGCAAGTCATATGATTTATGCTAAATAGCTAGGCTGTTATTTATTTTAGAAAGAGACTAAGTCCTTAAACTCAGTCCCTAAGAGACTAGATCATGTAAGGGCATGAAAAATCACCTAGATCTAATTTAAAATATATTACATATTATTTTATTTTTGGACAATCATTTGACTCAAGCTAATAGGATTCATATGCCTAATGCATGATATGTAAGATTATTGGCCAAAATCAATGATAAAGGAGGAGTTGTGTTTCTACCATGGATCTCAATAGTCAAGCCAAGTTTCTCTGGCAATGGTGGAAGCCCTCAAATCAAGAGTGAAATAATATGCTTTTATGCACGATGTCATAAAAGAAACACTCATCCAGCTAAGGGGTCGCTAATTCTTGATTTTAACATAGTATTTAAGTGTGGTTATGAGTTATTTATTTTTTACTTTTGAGTTGATTAATTTGGTTAAAAAGTTATTTTCCCTAAGAACTTGATTGTCATCTAGCACAAACATTAAGTAAGGAAGAAACTAGGAAAAGGATGCCATCTTAATGAAAAAGCTAAACAAATGATAAATCAATTTATAAAGCTAACACAAAAGAATAAGAGGCCATTTGTGGATGAGCACCATTGCACAAACCTAAAAATAAATTGGGTAGCCAAGCTCTACCCTTATACAAGCTGGATTATAAATGAATTAACTTACAATCAAGTAAGGTAATTCATGTTATGGGGGTTTTCATTTCTTCTTTCTTATTTCTTATTTCTTCTTTTGGTTCTTACTTCTGGATTGGTTGGAAGGTGGTTGCTCCAAAGCCTTCACATGGTACATAAGATGTAATCTTATGGCCAATGCTCATCCTAATCCACCATAACAACCATTCCAATATCCTAATTGCAAAAAATACAAAAAAAAAAGAAAAGTAAATCTAACTAATACCTACAAAATATAGATTAGCTAAACAAACCATATAGATCCAAGAATATATATTGGACTTAGCACCCCACACATAGGTAACCAAGTCCACCTGGCCTATTGGATTATGCTTAGGGGTATGAGCACCTGCACAACAAAAGTAGTTATATTTTTATTACAACACCCCATAAGCACAATCCTCTGCAGAAAATAATGACTAGGCTAAATCATCCTACCATTCATTCTATGCACTACACCCAAACATCTAGACTAAAATAAAATATCACAAAATAAAAATAAACATCAAGCCATGCACCGCCCTAACCTAAAGCAATAAGTAGTGACTTAGCCTAATGTGTGTGCTTTAGAAGGTTTGTGTGGTATGCTTAGCTATGTTTTTAAGGTTTGGATTTTCTAAGTGTGAAGATGCTCAACTTAGATGGGTGGTTTCGTTTAAGTGCTTAGTTGATTTTGGTTTATTTTATTTGATGCTTTGTTTAGGTTTGAGTGAATCCTATAATTAATTACTAAGCTTTAAAGAGAGGGAAAAGAGAAGAGAACTTCTCTTTCCTTCCCTACCTTAAGTAATTTCTAAAGTGGATTCATGTTTAGTTTTGTTTAGTGAATGTTTTATTATATATTTTAATTAATCCTAAGTTTAAATTAATTCTAAACAATCCTATTCAAAAATAAAGACATTTTAATATTAAGTAAAGTGAACTAAATTCTCAAAACACACATCACTTCATTTTTTTTCCAACATGTATCACATGCATATGGATGTATCTTAAGCATATCTATACATACAAATGAGAATTATTTGGCACACTTAATGATGAATGCTAAGTGATTTACTTAAAAAAGTTTGAAGGCTTTATGAAGCATGACTTTCATTAAGTAGAAAAGTGGTTTTCTTATCCATTTTTCACATGCACACATATAAGGCATAAGTGAGTATGATGCCATTGTTAACCAGGGGTGTAAGGTACAAGGCCTACTTAGGGCTACTTAAAGTTCACAACCTCAGGGTGTCCAGACTAATATACCACTTTCCTTAAATATAAGTATATATATAAAAGAAATGAAGGGAAAAGAAAGATAAAAATAGTTTGTGTTGGTTGATTTATTTTTGTTTATGCAATTTTTATATGCAAGTGTAGATTCCCTTCTTAAGTAATAGTAAAGGACTGAATAGAAATGGAATTAGGCAAGTGTTATATTCCTTTTAAATGAACTATACACTTTGCCAAATCCTATTCAAAACCATACTAAAAGAAAAGAGAAGGAAGACTATACTTTGCATGTTTTCATACTTATATCCACATGTAAGCTCATAACTAATCATAAGTAGCACACTTTTAATTTTGGCTATTTTATTTATAAATTTTGAAAATAGTTTTGAATTTAATAGTGATAATAGCCATTCATATTTTACTTTAACCAAAACATGCAATTTGACATAAAGAAAATATTTCAATTTTGAATTTAATTTTGAAAAAAACATGAATGTATGAAATTCATATACACATTTAGTATGTTAGGAAAGAATTAAAGTGATGAAAGCATGTAAACACATCCACCCTAATTAATTTTTAAAGACAATCTTATGAAATAAGAAAGCTTAAAGTAAATCAAATTATTTTTAAAGAAGGTTTGATTTTATTTTGAGTTTGATTTAATTTGAGAAATATGAGGTGAGTTTGCTGTTCCTAAACTATTCCCACATATGTTGGTTGTTTTAGTTTAATTTTTAGGCGATTAAATGATTTTTATGTGTTACTTAAGGTATGAATTAAGCATGTTAATTACCCCTTACCTATACCACCTTAGCATAGCTAATCAAATAATTATGAGCTAATGAGATGACATAAAACCACACAAGGAATTTAAATCAGCAATGCACTTAGTAAGAAAAGGGCCTAATACATTTGGCTCATGATTAATGATTAATTAAACTAAGTGGTTTAACTTAAGTAATTTCATAAACCCCACCCCCCCCCCCTCCTCACATATGTGAGTTGGATTTTGATTTCCTTAATTGTGCATAGGCTATTAAACACCTAAGCAACTACCCAAGATAGATTGATTGAGTTCTAGAAAGTTTTGGAATTTTATGAAATTAATTAAGGTGGTAATTAGTGTAATTAAGGTTGGATTAAGAAAGAAAAGAGGGTTTAGGGAATATTGAGAGGAAAGCATCCCAAAATTATTCCCTAAACCTCACATTCACTTAATCAAAACTTGATTAACTCAATCAGAGGGTTAAACCACTAATTATGCCCTTAATTAAGCCTAATTACATTAAGGGAGTGATTAAAGAATGAATTAGCAATTCCCCTAATTAAGCTACCAATAAAACCCAAGAAAATTAAGGGAGGTAGGAGTCATCCCACTAATTAATCACAACAAGTTCAGGATTAATTAGTTGAGTAATTAGAGGGTAATTATCAAAATAACATTCCCATTAAAACCTAAATTCAGAGAAAAATACTATTCAAAATTCATTGAAATCATTTTTAGAATATTTTATATTCAATTATCTATCCAATGCTATTTATTTCATATTTTTTTTATTTTTGTAGGCTTAGATATGAATTTTAGAATTTTCCATAATTAATTAGAATATTTAAATAGCCTAATTAAGTATCTAATTCTGTCGGCACCACGTGGGCAGCTAATGCGGCATGCACTTTCCATGTGGAGTGATGTGATTGGGTCTTTAACTTGTCACATCATAGTACCACGTAAGCGATGGCACTACGTGCTTTCTCCTCAACCATCCTATCAAGGATCAAACGGTTGAGATTAAAGCTGCGGTTCTAAAGGGTAAATCCTTAGGTGCTACATTTTTTAATCTCCACCGTCCATCCAAAATGCATGGATGGATGGCCAGAGATTCATCCTTGTATTTCCTTATGAGAGATGGCTATCGTCCACCTTTTAGGCCGTGATCTGAGCTCGATTGAGCTCGAATTAAGTTAAAATTTAGCCCACACCTTCATCATACAATGGAGATCATATCTAATGGCTAGTTTATCATGCTATAAAAATTTCTTTCTTAAAGCTCCACATTATGGCTAGATTAAGCTTTAAAAAATGGTTTAGCTCGCTGGAGGTGATCACCGAAACTTGATCCCCTTGGAGAAGCTTTGTTTAGTGGAGACGAACCTTTGCTGAGAGTTTGAGGTCTTGAGATTGGGTGGTTGCTTCTAGAGGTCAACTCCACCTTGAAATCCTTATAGTTTTGATCAAACTAGCACCCCTCTTGCCTTTAGAGCTTGGGAAAGAGCTTGGACAAGTTTGATTGGGGTCTCTAAGGGAGCTTGCAAAGGAAATTGGGTTTATTTTAAGTGTGGAGTGAGATTGGATTTTGGCTTTCTTCCCATATTTTTAGCTTGAGAAACTGAGAAATGGGTAGTACAAATTCTCTCTAGGAAGCTTGGGAAGAGTAGCTCTGAGTTCCTATGCTTTAATCGAATTAGGGAGAGTGTAGATTCAGTTGAATAAGGGGGAGTATATCTCCCCCTTGAAGGATCGGATGATCACAAGCCTCCTTTTCATTTTGATCCAATTGAGCTTATGCCATGAGTTTGTTAGGCCATTTTGGATGTTCTTACATTCAATTTGGCCTAAGGAGTAAAATGGTTAACTTCCCATATATTTAATTCAAGTGGAAGGAGGATCCCATGTGCTCCATTTCAAGGCACGTGGTCAATTTTGGGTTTGGGTTGGGTTTGGCTGACCCAAACGCAATGGATCATGTACACTAGGTCCATTAGTGATCATTTGGTCCACTAAGAAGATGCCAAGTGGCCATGAGAAGGAATTGACCAAATTCCAAGTGGTTTTGATTTTGGGTAACCCTATGGCCTAGGGGTAAAATGGTCATTTGACCTTGATTTCAATTTGGGCATGTTTGGTATGATGAGAAAATAGGTTTGGCCAAGTTCATTTAATTTGGAGTTTATTTGATGTGATTTGGCTCATGTTGGCCCATTTAGGTCAAAATGGGTCAACTTGGGTTAAGTTGACCAGTTGGTCAAATTAGGTCAAACTAAGGGTTGGGTCAAGTTCATATGATCATTTGAAATGTTTTGGTGGATTTGGTTTGATTCAATTTGGTTTAGGTTTGAATTTGGTTCAATTGAGTTCATTTAGGTCAGATGGGTCAAGTTGACCAATTTGACCCATTTGCCCTATTTGGGTTAGGTCATGGGTTTGTTTAGGTTTAGTTGGTCATATGAAATGGATTGGTATCTTTATTTCCAACCAATTTTGGTTAAGTTTGAATTTTTCTCAATATGATCCTTTAGTTCAAGTTAGGTTCAAGGTCAATTGGGCTAGGTTAGGTCTAGTTGGCCAATTGAGGCTTTGGTCAAGTTAAACAATCATTTTGGGATGAACTTGACCCATTGGTTTCAATCAATTTGACTTAGATCAAGTTTTGACATATTTTGACTTTTTAAGTCAAGTTGGGTCAACTTGGGTCAAGTGGTCAATTGGGCTAGGTTAGGCTCAAAAGTTGACCTAGTCAAGTTCAAACATCGATCATGAATGAACTTAGATCATTGGTTTCAATCAATTTGGCTTATGGTAGATTTTGGCTTTGTTGGGTTTCATTTTGGCTAAGTGTTGACTTGGTAAACCCTTAGGTTTGACATGATTTTACCCAATTTAAGTGATTGATAATTGCATGATAATTATTGATCATGATGAGAGGCTTATGTGGGCTTAGTTCAATCCAATTTGGTTAGGATTAGAATTTGGCTCATAAGGGTACTTTAGGTTACTTTGGGTCAAGTGAACCTAACTGGGTCAAATGGCTTGGTCAAAACATGATTTGAGTTTGATTGAACTCACATATGGACTTATGATTGAAATATAAATCTACTTGCAAGTGATTTGAAGTCAAATGGGTTTGAACTCATTTGATAATTTCAAGTTCAAAGGGTGAACATGAGTTTGGTTTTGGCTTGGTTTTTATTGAATTGAGATTTGGTTAAGTGATTGAAGTTTGTATTTATATTTGGATTCAAGATTGAAGGATTGATTGAATCATGAAGAAAAATCAAGAGTTTGGCTTGATTTGAAGTTGATTTGGCTAAGTTTAAGAATTTGACTTGAAAGTCTTAGGTTGGATTTTTATTGAATTTGAGTTTGATTTTTGGAGTTAGTTTTTTTTGTTTGAATTTATATTTCATTTATATATGTGAATGCAAATGAGAATATAAATGGGTTATGAGAAAATTTCATGAGTTTGATGTGATTTGAACATGATCTAGGCTAAGTCCTTAAGAGAAAATCAAGGTGACTTAGGAAATATTTGTGAATTTGGATTTGACTTTTGGGTTTAGTTTGATTGATTTGACTTTTGTGTTTAGTTTGATTGATTTGAATTTATATTTCATTTATATATGTGAATATAAATGAGAACATAATTGGGTTATAGGAAAATTTTATGAGTTTGAATTGATTTGAAGATGATTTAGGCTAAGTCCTAAAGAGGGAAATAAAGGACTTAGGAAAGATTTTGAACTTGGAATTGAATTTTGGATTTCAATCATAAGTTTCAATCATGGGTTTCAATCATGTTCCATTGATTTGAGTTTGTAGAAAATCAATTAAGCTGGAATTGATTTAGGTTTGATGTTGATTTGATTTGGAGTTAGACTTGAAGGAAGGAAGTGAGAAATGTGGTTCAAGCTATAGGGTAGGCAAATTTTCCTAATACCCCTAAGGCATGACCTATTCCTATGGCTAACTCTTCTAAGTCTCTGGGGTTAGGTTGAGTTTCCACCTAATGACTAGATGTGTCTTAATACAAAGGAACCCTTAAAATCTAAGGGAAGTCCTATGTATAAGATGGAGGGGTTGAGGGCTCAACTTAAAAATGAGGTCAACAAAGGGCACCCAATAGGTGTGGTGTGACTGACAAAGAACATCGCACATATTAGTGTTGACTGAAATGATCAACATCACCGAACGATCACAAGCACTAACATAAATGGTCTACTCCTAACTTGAGGTTTAGAAGGAATCCAGAACTTAGTGCAATGTGGCTCTATTTATGTCAAGGACATAAGAGAGGGAAGGAGGAATCCACTAGGGATAGAGTATGTGAACCTTCCACTAGGGAAGCAGGTTCAAGTCATCCACAAAGGGATGTGAGGTTTGATTTGATTTGAGTCTCGCTGGGGAGAATCAATTTGATTAATTGAGTTCCACTAGGAAAGAGGGTTGAATTTGTTTCAATTTCTTTTTAGTTTAAATATGTTTGTCTTTTTTTTTACTCCACTAGGGATAGACAAGTGAACTCTCCACTAGGGACGTGAGTTCAAGTCATCCACCAAATGAAGAAAGGTTGTGAAATCCACTGAAGGATTAGAATTTTAGATCTACTGGAGAGCTAGAAAGATTTGCATCTCATTAAGAAGAAGCAAAAGATTTTGATTGGGATTGATTGATTGTTTTCATTTTGTTTTGTTTGTTTCAGATTTTTAAATTTGGATTTTTGAGATGGACAGTATTGGTTTGCGATGGATCGTACTAAGTAGGAGCCATGGAGACCTAGACCTGACTCAAGTTTACCAATCCAAAGGGGTAGTCTACTAAACACATAGTAGGACTAGCCAACCAAAGGGATGCCTTTCGATGTGCAGCAATTATACTAGGAAGAAAGCATAGTAGACTTACATCCTCCAAAGTAGGGACCAGTTGTTGGGGTAATCTATTGGCAAGGCAATAGATTGAACCCAACCTAAGGCTAACTATTGAGTAAATGTTGCTGGGGGACTTAGCTTAACTCAATGATAGTCATGATTAATTTCATTTTTAGTTTATTTTGATGGATTCTATTAGTTTGCGATGGATCATACTGAGAAGGAGTTTATATTAGCCTAGACCTATCTTAGATTTACTGAACCAATAAGAGTAGCTTCTCGGTCGATAGGAGAACTATTTGACCAAAGAAGTGCCTTTCGGTTTGCAATGATCAATTTAAGGGAAGATAGCTTGAGGACTCACATCTTCCACTACAAAAGACCACTGGGGTGATCGGTTGTTTCGGGCAACAAATCGAACCTGACCTAGGGCTGCCCATTAGTTCACAACAGTCATGCTATAAAGAATGTGTCATAATATTACATCTTCCAAAGAGAAATGACTACCGGGATAGCCTGCTAGTGGCAAAATAGATTGAACCCGACCTAAGGGAGACTACGGAGTGAGTGCCGACTTGAGGATTTATCTCAACTCAAGTAGTCAGGCAATTCCTATAGGGAGTTCTGCTGACACTGCCTTAAAGATAGGATGCCTACTTGGAAAAAGAGGCCCTTTGGGGGCTTGAATTTTTAATCCACAAGTGAATTAATTAATTTATTTTATTTGTTTATCATGAACCCTATTAGTTTATGATGGATCAAACTGAGAAAGAGCTTATATCACCCTGAACCTATCTCAGATTTATTGAACCAAGGGAGAATCTGCACATCCGTTGAACAAGTTCTCCAACCACAGGGGTGGCTACTTGAAAAGGGGGACTGTCCAATCCAAAAGTAACCTGGGTAGTGTCTAAATGGGGTCCCAAAAGATGTGATCCAAATAGAGTTCCCACAGGGGATGGGGCTACTAAGGGCTTTATCTAAAACCCTGGAGAAGATGATAAGGATAGTAATATATCAAATAGGTATTCAATGGCCAACTCAAGGAGAAAGAGCGGGGACTCACATCTGCCAAGAGTGGTGTATTTATCGGGTGAGTCATTTTCAGCATAGCGAACATCAACCAACCTAAGGTGCCCATCGATTTGCAACAATCAGCCTAGGAAGAAAGCTTGGGGACTCACATCCTCTTATAGCGGAACTGATTGCTGGGATAGTCTTTCTTCGGCTCGATAGATGCCATCCAACCTAGGGAGACTACTGAGTGAATGCCATTGGAGGACTTAAATCAACTCAAATGTAGTCAAGAGGAAAGGAGCCTCTGGGGACTTATCCTAAATCTCAAATATACTCAACCTAGTCGGTGCATGATGGCTAATTCAAGAAGAAAGCTTGGGGAGTCACATCTTCTTACACAAAGTCAACATGAGGTAGCTTACTAGCTGCATAGTGAAGCCCACCAAACTAACAAGGTGCTCATTGGTTTGCAATGGTCAAGTGAGGAAGAAAGCATGGGGACTCACATCATCCAAACAACTGACCACAATAATTTTTTTTTTAAAATAATAATTTTTATTTTTTACAATAATAATAATCATTGGTTTTAAAAAGTCTTCTTTATAATTTGAATAAAATTTTTTTTTTAAATATATTTTTTTAAAAATTTCCTAATGGAGGGAAGATGTAATTATCTTGTTCTGATGTATCCAGAGCCTACCGAGCAAAGTAGTGAATGAAGTATTTGAATCAAATGATGTAAAACTTGGCTTCAGTCTTCCATTCACCTATCTCTAAAGGTAACACTATGGTATCTAAAGCCCGCTCAACTTGTTCATTGAATCCTCTCAACATAATCCAACATCCTTTGAGTGTGGAGATGTTGATCCTCAAATAGGCAAGGGTTTTTAGACTCATAATGTTCATCGATGCATCTAGATCGATGATAACATAGCAGGTCTGAATCTACCCATGCCAACTATGATGTAGAGGGGACTGTTGTGCTCTAAGTCCCTAAGAAGAAGGTCTTCATCCGTGAAAGTGATCCCCTAGGCTTCTTTTGTGTAATGTGCCTCCTCACCAATAGCAGCCAACTGAGCTAAGCATATCTCTGTATCAAGGAGAGCCTTGATTAATGATTCCCTCATCTCTTTGGATAAGATAAGGGCATCGTATATGCTTAGCTTAGATGGAAACTTTCTTAGATGAGAGAGGACATTGTACTCCACCATGGGTTATTCCTCCATAAGAATATCCATGGGGGGAGCATTCTGTGGAGGGGTTTCTCAATCCTTTGTAACAATGACTTGTTTTCCTCTATCTTAAAGTGCTGCCTTAGGAGGTAGAACCTTGCCACTACGGAGGTTGACTTTGATGATCTCTTGTGGCAAGGCATTGGAAGGTTCTACTTGAACATCTGGATCACTTACATCTTCTCCTATGAGACACAGAGAATCAGATGATTTCAAGTCTATCTCAAGAGGTGAACCCATAGAATTTAGAGTAGGAAAGTCTAACTCCAAATCAGAAAGAGGAAGATCAAAATTGTTATAGTTATTTTGACTTGAAGAGTTATCATCAAGAATAGAAGTAGACAACCCATCAGAAGTGACATAAATGTAATTCAAGCTAGTTTTATTCTTCAATTTCTTAGATTTGATAGGAGGTACAAAGTAAAAATCAAGTAAAGTAAGAGGGGTGAGGGATTTGATGCCCTCATCCATCGATATAAGAAGTCTATTAGTAAAAGAAGAACTAGAAGAAGTAGTGGTAGCTGTAACGGTAGACTGGAGGCTGGACTTGGTGGGTGGTTGCTCCACTGGGCTATCCGAGGCTGGCACATGCTACTGCTGATGCTACTAAACTTCCCCTATTCTTGAGTTAGCTCTGACAACTTGAAAACCTTCCTTGATGTTGGAGGTTTGAGCTGACTTAGGCACCTATAAGGAAAGTTTCTTATCTTTTGGACAATCTTTTTAGGGATTTTGGATAAGGAGATATCCCAACCTTCTTTGGCTTTGGAAGGAACACAAGTATCCCCAATGATTATCTTAATAGAACTAGATGGTTGATCCATAAGGTATTCGTTCAGGATAACTACATCACCAGTCTTGAAACTATGTTCAAGCAAATCCTTAAATGTTAATCAATCCTCCAAAACATGACCTAACATATGGTGGTAGGGGCAAAAGTTAGGATCATGGCTTTTGCCCACTTCCACCGGTCTTCTAGGCTTGGGTAGCTGAAAATCAGGCTTCTTAAAGAGATTCTTAAAGATCTTCCTAATTACCTCCCTATCAAATGAATATGTATTATGAAGTTTATCCAAAAGAGTATGTGAACCAAAGCTACTTGGCAGCAGGTATGTTTGTCATTGCTGCTGATGATATGATTGAGGAGGAGGTGACCATGGAGGTGGTAGGATAGGGCTACCTTGGTGGTGGTAAAGGAGGTGGAAGTGAAGGCTGCTGAGGTCGTGGTCTCTTGGATTGATCTCTAGCTAGTTGTTCCCCTTATCCACTGTTGTCACTGCCCGGGCTTCTTCTTGTATACCTTCTACATCATTATTTTGGGCAACTGGTCTTGAAAGGAAACTATTTTTCCTCTCCTTGTAGACTAGCCACCTTGTTGATTAACTTCTCAAAGGTTTTGAAGGTGAAGCCCTTAGACATGAAGGCAACCGGGCCATGGATATTCTTTAGAAGAATCTTAATCGCATTTCATACTCAGGTTACGCTATCTAAGAATGTAGTCAATAAGGGACTCACCTGGGTGTTATTATGCTACAATGAGATCATCAACAGTAACCCTTTGTTGAGCTCCAGCAAATCTCTTGATAAAGAGTTGGTCCAACTCAATAAATGTCTTCACTGAACCATTGGAAAGTTCAGCATACCAATCGAAAGCTATCCCTACTAGGCTATTGACGAAGAGGTAGAATAACAAAGCGTTACTGCCACCAGGGTTGCAACAACTAGCCTTGAAGTGTGCAATATGCTTCCTCGGGTTTCCACTGCCATCAAAATACTTGAAGGAAGGTGACACAAAACCCTTGGGATATTGGGTTCCATCAAATTCTTCTGGGTAGGGTCTACCCTTTGGAACTGAAGATCCTCCTCGGGCTTCAGCCAATATTTCCTTCACCTACTGCTCAACCATAGACTTGATATCTTTCTTTTGTATGGAGGTACTTTCCACTACCTTCCTATACATGCTGGTGCTACCTTGCTCTAATGGAGGTAAAGGTAAAGTCTTAGCTGGGTCCAAGACATGCACCAACTCAGTGACTCATTTATAATAGGATGAACTGGGGCATGTTTTGAAATTTTTAACAAGTCCTCAAACTACCTCACCATCGTATCCATTCATTCATATTTCAGCTTTAATTGATATCGGAGGTGTTGGGTTGATTGGGTTATGTCTTCTTGCTCAACCTCATCACCTTATATAGCATGCTGCTCTCTAAGGAGGGATCCCCTGGTATCTACCATACAAACCCCCACCGAGTCTCCCAATAAATCATCTTCGTTGGGATCAAAGTTGATCTTCTACTCATCAGAGCAGTCATATCCTAGGATCTCCTTCTTTTTCATAAAATAATGAGCTACTTTATCATCTAATGATCGATCTATCAGAACTGGCACAAATGCTTTTAACTGCCCAGTGATGGGATCCACATCGTGAACTGTGAGGCACGGACCTCCCCTTGAGAATCAATCCTGTGAGGATTGTACTCGCTAGAAGAAATGCACTCTTGGTTGTCACTGACTCTGAAAGGGGTGACACTCCTAGGAGGCTCAACTATCATGGTGCAACTGGGCTGCCATCTCCTCCCTCTGCAATTACTGTAACCATCTCTATGTCCTACTAAATCAGTGGTATTGGTGAAGGGACAACCACTATGCTTCGGGGTCACCATTCCTTCCGCACCATAACTAGGGCAGAAGGTCAAATAGGAGAGCTTGCCCTCATCACAGTAGGTAGTGTAGATGGAATGGGATCATTTTGGCCATAGCTGGATCACCAATGGGGTCCTCTTCTCCCTAGATGTGGCCTTCATGGCCTTGACAGGCGGAGATCTTTGTATGAACAAGTGATGATGGATGGGATGGGGGGGGGGGTAGAAGCGGTGTGGTGGAGACACCACTCTCTCGAATAAGGACCCTCCTCTATGATGGGTCATTCCTGTAAGCAGAATATTATATGTGTGATCAACATGGGTAGCACACCGATTAGAAAAATCTATAAGTGCGGAGGCTATTGACTGCTGACCAAACCTCCGCCTCTCTCAGCTAGTGATTTGAATTGAAGTGCGAGCCTCCATGACCCTATTCTATCATAAATGTTTCCCCACGCTGTAGGGGATGATGGATTTCAAGTCAAATTGTGCCCCAGACTCAAAACATCCGTAGGCCCCACCAACATGGTGTAGAACTGAACAAAGGCTGGCATACGACCTCCTACTCTGGCTAACCACAGGCTGGTACTGAATCACTGGTGGAGGTGAAGTAGGGATCCTCCTAGCATCCTCTTTGTTAGACCTAGAGAGAGGATGAATTGGGTTTGCTGTAACCAATGGGGAAATCAGAGTGGGCAACTCCTCCATAACTAGCTATGTAGCAGCCTCCATCTCTCTGGTGATGTGTATCGCTTAATCATGAAATTTTTATTACTCCTTTGAGTCCTAGTAGGGTGAGTGGAGTAAGAACTAGACCCAACCTCAAAAGCTGAGGAGGCAATCTTTGGGATCAGAGGAGCCTTACCCTTCAAGGGTGCTAATGAGTGGATGCTATCCCTTAGGCGACAGGAAAAACTGGAACATGCTATCACGATCGGCATTAACACTAACCTATAGAAACCTCACTACCTTCCTCTTCAATGAGGGGATGTTAAAGTCTGATGGCAAGTCAATCCGAATGACCAGCTTCTGCTCGACCATCGTGATCCTACTAACAGTTGTGAGGGGAATTCCCTCACAGGTAATCCTTGCCCCCTCAAAACCTCATCTGAAATGAATGAGGTGGGCGTAACCAGCATGAGGAAGGCTAGCCTAATCCATGGCCAAGTCCATCCCGTGGGGAAAGGTAAACACTTAGGTGCAACCTTCCCTCTCAACTAAAAAATTGAAACTGAACTGTAACTGAAAATTGCTGTTGAATGGGAGTATGCAATGTTAAAAATAAACTTGAATCAGATTTCTGTTGACTTTGAATTTTGAATTTTTAGAATTTGAACCCATACTCAACATCTTAGAAAAGTGTTAAGTTGAGTTCAAATGATTTTGAATTGATTTCATAGTTTTGATTGGAAAGAAGAATTGTTTGGATATAGAATCCACTTTCAACAAGTTTGGATAGGTTGAAAATGGGTTCAAATATTTTTTGTTTGAAGGGATGCTTCCATAGGTTCATATTTTATTTTTAATTTTGATCTTGAGGACCCTTTATTTAATAAATTTAGGTACGTTAAAGTAAAGGGTCAATTTTCTTTTGTTTTGGATTTGAGATTTGGAATTCATTCACTTAGCAAATTTGGGTATGCTAAGTGAGATGTTGGAAAATAATTTCTTCTTTTTGTTTCTTTGTTTATTTTGCTTTGTGAATCCTTTTGTGATTTTGAAAAGAGAAATGGGATTTCCCATTTAGAAAATTTAGGTATACTAAATGAGAAAATCCAAGTGTGTTTTGTTCTTTCGAATTTTTTTAAAATAGGTTTCTTAAAAAATTTAAGTATGCAAAGAAAATCCTAATGTTTTTCTTTTGATTTTAATTTGAATTTGAAAAGTAGGATCCTTAGCAAATTTAAGTATGCTATGGGAATCCTAATGTGTTTCTCTTTGGAGTTTGATTTTATTTTGAAAAGTAGGATCCTTAGCAAATTTAAGTATGCTAAGGGAACCCTAATGTGTTTCTCTTTTGATTTTGATTTGATTTTTTGGTTGAAAATGGAGACATCACTTTAGCAATTATGGTATGCTATAATGATGTTTCATTTAATTTTGTGAAATGGAAATTTCACTTAGCAAATTTGAGTATGCTAAAGTGGAATTCTGAAAGATGTGTTCAAAATTGTTGTGTTTTGATTTTATTTTGAAAATGGAGACTTTACTTTAGCAAATATGGTATGCTAAAGAATGAAGTTCAAAAAGTGTTTCTTGAAAATTTTGTGAAATGGAAATTTCACATAGCAAATTTGAGTGCTAAATGAATTTCCAAAAGGGTGTTTCAAATTTTTGTTTTGGATTTTGAAAAGGGGAGACTTCATTTTAGCAAATGGGGTATGCTAAATTGAAGTTCCAAATATGTTTTGAAAAATTTTGTGGAATGGATATTTCACTTAGCAAATTTGAGTATGCTAAATGAAATTCCAAAAGTGTGTTTCAAATTTTGTCTTTGGAAAAGGGAGACTTAATTTTAACAAATGGGATATGCTAGAATGAAGTTTCAAATGTATTATGAAAATTTTTATTTTTATTGATTTTTGAAAAGGGAGATTTCCATTTAACAAATTTGGGTATGTAAGATGGAAATCAATTGTCTCATTTTCCAAAGATATATATTTTGTGTGTGATTATTGCTTTTTGAAAGAGGACATCCCAACCTAATCATATATGGAATATGTTAAGTGGCATTTCAAAATAATGTTACTTTATTTGAAATTGAAATTTGCATTCAATAAATTTGGGTATATTGAATGGAGATATTCATATGCGCTTTTTGAAAATTTATTTTTGATTTTGTTTAAAAATGATACCTCCACCCAATAAGAGTGGGTATATTGAATGGAGAGGTTTCATATGTGCATCCCCCCCTTTTTTGAAAATATGAAAAATCTCAAACTAACACATGTGGAATTTGTCTAGTGGAATTTCAAAGTTATGATTTTGCTTGAAGAGGTAATATCCATTCAACAAATTTGGATGTATTGAATGGAAAGGCCCATCTTCAAATTTTATGCTTTTCAAAATATGGTTGTTGGAATTTTTATTTTTGAAAATGAGGCCTTCACCAAAAATGAATTGAGTGAAGAAACTCACTTGTACTTTTAGAAAAATGTAATTGTTGGATTTTTTTTAAAGATGACCCTACATATAACAATCATGAAGATTGTTAGATGAAGGTGATTTAGGAAAACATTTGTGCGAACATATTTTATTATGTGCATTTTGAAAGAGTGCTTTTTGAAAAGTAAGAGTTTTATGAAGGATTTATTTTGTCTTTTTTATTTTAGAATGAACCTTTCCTTAAAATGAAAATGGTAAAGAGGAAGTCTTAAATTAATTCTCTTTATTTCAATTTTATTTTTACCCATTGGGGAACCCAACAGGGGTATTAGGACCAACATGAGGTGAGGTCCTAAAACTTAAAGATGTTGTCTAGCTAAACTTAAGGATGAAATAAGCTAAGTGCTAATGGAACAAAAGATAGTCTTGGATTCATAACAAAGTACAAACCCACTATCAATACGTGGAGAAAATGATCATTTACCAAAGATGGAGAGAGGAACCATCCCCAGTGGAGTCGTTAGAAAAATCTGTGGTGAAATTTTATGACTAAAATTTCTAAAAGAAAAAGGGGGTATACTTCCATCTTCACTCTATGTAGGATAAAATGAAGATAGAAATATACTTTCTTCTTTTTATGCATTTTTGAAACCACATAGATCTGCAGATTTTCTTATTGAGGGTGAATGAGTATGACATTGAGGAGAAGTGTACTATGTTGAAAGATAGAAGTCACCACCATTCAATGGACTTAATCACCTCAACAACGACTCCTAAGGACAAAAGGTCTGCATGTGACCAAAGATTCTTCGGCTACTTTACAAGGAAAAGTAAAGTAAGGTTTATTTTAAGTCGAGCTTGTAAAGTTCCCTATAGGGGCAAGCCCCCATAATTAATTACATCCCAAGGAATGAGATCCCTTAGGAATACTCTTGATTAAGCTAAATGATCATTGTCTTCAAAGATGTCAATAGGTAGGACTATAAATCAATTAGTTTGTTTTGGAACATCAAATGGGATTGATCAAAGTGAGAGATTTATTATTGAAGGCAAAAGAAGATAAGTAAAAGATGCTCATGATGCTATGAAGCCTAGCGAGTATTTCAAACTATCCTATGGCTAGGCTTTACATTTTTGAAATTAATTTAATTTGTTTGTGTTGAATTTTTCATTAGAAATTTAGGGCTTATGATTCCACAACACAAAACTATGGAAATTCCTAAGAAGTGAGGATTTATGCTTATGGCCCATAGAAAGAAGAAGCAACATCATAACCTAAATCTAGGGAGCTTTGGCGAGGGCCAAAAGCACGAGCTAAATCTAAGGAGAGAATGGGTATTTGGTTTGCCTCCACAAGAGAGAGCAAACCATTTAACTGCTTGGACTTACAACTGCCTGGGAGTGGCCGCCAACTAACTCCTCCTAGGAATTTAAATTCATGTAGGCAAGTCATATGCTTTATGCAAGATAGTTAGGCTATTATTTTTTTTAGAAAGAGACTAAATCCTTAAACTCACTCCCTAAGAGAATAGATCATGTAAGGGCATGAAAAATGACCTAGATCTAATGCAAAATATATTACATATTATTTTTATTTTTGGACAATCATTTGACTCAGGCTTATAGGATTCATATGCCTAATGCATGAGAAGCAAGATTATTGGCCAAAATCAACGAGAAGGGAGGAGTTGTGTTTCCACCATGGCTCTCAAAGGTCAAGCCAAGTTTCTCTAGCAAAAGTAGAAGCCCTCCAATCAAGAGTGAAATAATATGCTTTTATGCATGATGTTATAAAAGAAATACTCATCCAACTAAGGGGTTGCTAATTCTTTTATCTTGATTTTAACTTAGGCTTTAAGTGAGGTTATGAGGTGTTTATTTTTACTTTTGAGTTGATTAATTTGGTAAAGTATTTATTTTTCCCTAAGAACCTAATCATCATCCAGGCCATACATCAAGCAAGCAAGAAACTAGAAAAAGGATGCCATATTCATGTATAAGCTAAACAAATCATCAATCAAATTATAAAGCTAACAAAAAAGAATAAGATGCCATTTATGGTCGGGCACCACCGCACAAACCTGAAAACAAATTATGTAGTCGAGCTCTACCCTTATATAACCTAGATTACAAATGAATTAATTTACAATCAAGTAAGAAAATTCATGTTATGGGGGTTTTCTTTTCTTCTTTCTTCTTTCTTCTTTCTTCTTTTGGTTCCTTCTTTTGGATGGTTGGAAGGTGGTTGCACCAAAGGCTTCACATGATACATAAGATATAATCTTATGACCAATGCTCATCGTAATCCCCATAATAATCATTCCAAAATCCTAGTTACAAAAATACATGAAAAGGAAAAGTAAATCTAACTATCACCTGCAAAAAGAGATTAGCTAAACAAACCATACAGATCCCAAGCATGTATATTGGACTTAGCACCCTAGACATGGGTAACCAAGTCTACTTGGCCTATTAGATTATGCTTAGGGGTATAACCACCTGCACAACAAAAGCTATTATATTTTTATTGCAGTGCCCCTCAAGCAAAATCCCCTACAGAAAATAATGATTAGACTAAATCATTCTACCATTCATTCTTGATCTATTTTTGAAATGAAGAGAAAAAAAGATGCAAAAAGTTTGTGTTGGTTGATTTATTTTTGTTTATGCAATTTATATGTGGAAGTGTAGATGCCCTTCTTAAGTAATAGTATAGGAATGAATAGGAAGGGAATTAGGCAAGTGTTATGTTCTTTTGAAATGAACTATACACTTTGCCAAATCCTATTCAAAACCATACTAAAAGAAAAGAAAAGAGAAGGAAGACTACACTATCCATGTCTTCATACTTATATCCACATGCAAGCTCATAACTAATCAAAAGTAGCACACTTTCAGTTTAGGATATTTAATTTATAGATTTTGAAAATAGTTTTGAATTTAATAGCGATAATAGCCATTCATATTTTACTTTAACAAAAACATGTAATTTGATGTAAAGAAAACATTTCATTTTTGAATTTGATTTTTGAAAAGCATGAGTGTATGAAATTCATATGACATACATATTTAGTATGTTTGGAAAGAAATAAAGTGATGAAAGCTTGTAAACACATCCACCCTAATTAATTTTTAAAGATAATCTTATGAAATTATTTTTAAAGAAGGTTTGATTTTATTCTGAGTTTGATTTAATTTGGGAAATGCGAGGTGAGTTTGCTGTTCCTAACCCATTCCCACATATGTGGGTTATTTTAGTTTTATTTTTAGGTGATTAGATGATTTTTTATGTGTTACTTAGATTAAGGTTTGAATTAAGCAAGTTAATTACCCCTTACATATACCACCTTAGCATAGCTAATCAAATAATTTTGAGCCAATGAGATGACATAAAACCGCACAAGAAATTTAAATCAGCAATGCACTTAGTAAGAAAAGGAAATGCATTTGGCTCAAGATTTAAACTAAGGGGTTTAACTTAAGTAGTTTCATAACCCCCCTCACACATGTGAGTTGGATTTTGATTTCCTTAAATGTACTTAGGCTATTGAACACCGAAGCAACTACCCAAGATAGATTGATTGAGTTCTGGAAAGTTTTATAATTTTATGAAATTAATTAAGGGGGTAATTAGTGAATTAACCCTTAACTAAGGTTGGATTAAGAAAGAAATGAGGGTTTAGGGAATATCTTAAGGAAAGCATCCCAAAATTATTCCCTAAACCTGACATTCACTTAATCAAAACTTAATTGACTCAATCAGAGGGTTAAAACACTAATTATGCCATTAATTAAGCTTAATTACATAAGGGAGTGATTAAGGAATGAATTAGCAATTCCCCTAATCAAGCCACCAATAGATCCCAAGAAAATTGGGGGAGGTAGGAGTCATCCCATTAATTAAGAACAAGAAATTTGAGATAAATCATTAGAGTAATTAGAGAGTAATTAGAAAAATAACATTCCAAATAAAACTCAAATTTAGAGAAAAATATTATTCAAAATTCATTAAAATTATTTTTAGAATATTCTATATTCTATTATCTATTTAATGCAATTTATTTTATATTTTTCTAATTTTGCTAGGCTTAGATATAAATTCTAGAAGTTTCCATAATTAATTAGAATATTTAAATAGCCTAATTAAGTATTTAATCCTATCGCTGCCATGTGGGCCGCTGACGCAGCAAGTGCTTCCTACTTGGCGTGACAGGATTGGGTCTTTAACTTGTGACATCGTAGCGCCGTGTCAGCGACGGTGCTAGTCGATTTCTCCTCTGCCATCCAATCAAGGATAAGACGATTGAGATTAAAGCCAAAGTTCTAAAGGATAAATCCATGGGTGCTATGTGTTTTAATCTTAGTCGTCCATCCAAAATGTGCAAATGGACGACTAGAGATTTATCCCTATATTTCCTTGTGAGAGATGGCTACCGTCCACCTTCTAGGCCATGATTCGAGCTCGATTGAGCTCAAATTGGGATAAAATTTAGCCCACACCTTCATCATACAATGGAGATCATATCGAACAACTAGTTGATCATGCAATGAAAATTTCTTTCATAAAGCTCCACACTATGGCTGGATTAAGCTAAAAAAATGGTTTACCTCGCCAGAGGTGATCACCGATGCTCAATTCCCTTGGAGAAGCTTCAACTAGTGGAGATGAATCTTTGTTGAGAGTTTGAGGTCTTGAGATTGGGCAGTTGTTTCTAGAGGTCATCTCCACCTTGAACTACTTACGACTTTAATCAAACTAGCACCCCTCTTACCTTTGGAGCTTGGGAAAGAGCTTGGACAAGTTCAATTGGGGTCCTTGAGGGAGCTTGCAAAGGGAATTGGGCTAGTTTTAAGTGTGGAGTGAGATTGGATTTTGGTTTTCTTCCCCTATTTTTAGCTTGAGAAATTGAGAAATGGGAAATTCAAACTCTCTAGGAAGCTTCGGAAGAGTATCTAGGGCTTGCTCTAAGTTCCTATACTACAATCAAAATTGGGAGAGTGTAGATTTAGTTGAATTAAAGGTATTATATCTTCCCCTTGAAGGATTGGACGGCCACAAGCCTCCTTGCCATTTTGATCCAATTGAGCTTATGCCATGAGTTTGTTAGGCTATTTTGGTTGTCCTTGCATTTAGCTTGGCCTAAGGAGTGGAATGGTGAACTTCCCATGTGGTTAATTCAAGTGGAAGGAGGATCCCATGTGCTCCATTTCAAGGCATGTGGCCAATTTTAGGTTTGGTTTGGGTTTGGCTAAGCTAAACGAAATGGGTCATGTGCACTAGGTCCATTAGTGACCATTGGTCCACTAAGAGGGTGTTAATTGTCCATGAAAAGAAATTGACCAAATTCTAAGTGGTTTTGATTTTGGGTTACCCTATGGCCTAGAGGGAAAAATGGTGATTTGGACTTGATTTCAGTTTGGGCATGTTTGGTATGCTAAGAAAATAAGTTTGGCCAAGTTTTGTTGAATTTGGAGTTGGTTCGATGTGATTTGAAGCATGTAGTGCTGTAGCTTTTGGGATGCAAAGATTAATGCTAGGCAATGCTTCTCAATGGGTAGATAATTAACCTCAGCTAGGATTAAACGATGGCTGAGGTAGTAGAGTGCATTTTCCTTCCCTTTGTCATTGGTTTGGGACAACAAAGCACCAAGGGAGTCATCTAATGTAGTAGTGTAAAAAGCAAGAGAGCGAGTCATCGGTGCTTGATGTCTTTTAAGGCATGCTCACATTTATCATCCTACTTGAACTTGACATCCTTTTTGACAAGTGCTAAGAATGGCTAACATCTTCTCGATAAGTTGGATATAAAGTATCTTAAATATGCCAATTGCCCTTAGAATGATTTGAGTTGAGTTAAACTTTTAGGGGGTGGCATTTCTAATATTGCCTTGATCTTCGTCGGATCGATTTTGATTCTCGGTGTTAGACAATAAACCCAAGGAATTTTGAGGTTAAATTGTCTTAACTATTCAAAAAATATTCTCAACTCTAAGAGATGGTCTTTCTTTTCTCTACTTTTGACCATGAGATCATCAACATATCACTCAACTTGATGATGAATGAGTTCGTCGAAGTTTCAAGTCATTTCCCGCTGGTATGTAGCACTGGTATTTTTAAGGCTGAAGGGCATGAACTTATGATAATAGATTCTGATCAAGGTTCTAAAAGAAGTGATTCTTTCATCTTCAAGGGCCATCTTTATTTTGTTATATCCAGATGAGTCATCCTTGAAAGACAAGACTGCGTGAGATGAGTCAATGTCCACTATCAGCTCCAGGATTGGTAGTGAAAATTTATCTTTTGGACATGCATTATTTTAATCCCTAAAATTGACGCATATATGAATTTAGCAATTATTTTCTAAATTGGGGCGACGCTGAAAAACCAAGTAGGATATTTTTCTTCCCGGATGAAGCCAATATCGATCAGTTTCTTGACTTCATAAATGACCTATTGTTCAATGTTTAACCGCATGGGTTTGGAAGCTTGCTTGATAGGGTTAATAGTAGGCTCTATTGCTAGTTTATGGACCGCTACATTAGGAGCCAATCTAGGCTTCTCTTCATAACTCCATGCAAAGCAGTCCTTAAACTCGATCAATAGCCTAACTAAGTCATTGGTTTCAATTTCATTCAACAAAGAACTGATGTATGTCGAGCGTAGATCTTCTTCGGTTCCTAAGTTGATTTCTTTGAGCTCGTCGATGGTTGACTTGATCTCTTCTTCGAACTCTGATGGTGCATCTTTGACTTCAAGATCATTTAGATCATCTAAAGTTTCTAAGACCAACTCCTCATATGAGTTAATGTGATTTGAAAAGAACCTATCAGATTCCAAATGAATGGTAATGAGTAAGCAGTAATTGTCATGATCGACTAGACCCACTATACTGAATCCTAGTCCCGGTCTTGATAGAGAGCTTTTGCATTTATTATTTCATATTATTTCAAAGTATTCTGACCTGTGCTTTGACCAAGTATGTGGGATTAACCCTTTCTTTGCTAAATTATGAACACAAGGTAAGTACCAATCAAAAGGTAATTCTATTAAATCTTTATATGAATCATCCTTAAGTTCCACATCAACTTCTTGACTTGAGGATGATGTTCCCAGAAATAACCTCTGAGTCTTCACACCTGTGGATGACTTAGGGGCCTCCTTCACTACTAAACCTTCAGCTTTTTAAGAGGAAAGTTGGGTTAGAGCTAAGGCTCCCAATTGATGCATACCTATTTTACATATAGACTTGGATACACATATGCTTTGCTTTGGAGCTCGATCTTAATCGCTATTTGGCTCAAGTGTCACCTCCAAGGGAATCTACTGCTGAGAAGAGCTGGTTGGTGTGCTAACCATATAAGACTCATCCTATGAACTGAATTTTAAGTCTATATAGATAGCAAGTGTGCTCCTGGTAGCTAGAACATATCTTCTATTGGGTGGCAAATAATGAGATTTTCCACCCCTAGGACTGCTTCTGAACTAGCGTCTTCCTCTACTTAGTGGATTTCAGGTCATCCTACCTATATATTTGAATGAAGTAACAAATTATGGGTGGAATCTAATGTTAGGCTCCACTTCCTCATCCAAGTCTATTTCCACTCCCTTTTTGTTCATTTTCTCCTTTCTTTTCTTTTTCTTTTCTCTTTATTTTTCTTTTTCTTTTTCTTTTATTTTTAAACTTTGGCCAAGTTTGCAAGAATAGACTTGTTGATTTTGAGAGAGGTAGTAAGTCGCATTCTCATATATGCAGACCTCATGAACTATAAATGCATTGAGATCTCCTTTGACATAGTAGACAATCCCACCTCTCATGAAATTCATACATTGATGTAGAGAGGATGGAACTATGTTGTTCTCATGTATCCGTGGTCTCCCAAGCAAGCGTTGAAAGATGTATCTGAGTCTATAATGTGAAACTTGGCTTAAGTTTCCAATCATCTATCTCCAATGGAAATACTATGCAGCTTAAGGCTTGTTGACCTCACTTTTGGAGTGTGAATTCAATCTTCCCATCTTAGACTTAGGAGTCTTCTAGACACTAAGAATTCCCTAATCATAAGGCACTTCTAAAAATTAGGTAAACACTTAACCTAAGCCTAAAGAAATAGAAGAGTTAACCATAGGATTAGCTTATGCCTTAGGGATTAGGATAATCCATCTACTCTACAACCTAAATCCAAGTTCACTCCAAATTGAGTGTTGAACTTGACCAAAGCCATGATTGGGCCCAATTGAACCTAATTGTCCTACTTAGCCCAAATTGACCTAAAGGTTCAAGTTGGCCTAAATCAAAACCAAATCCAAATTAATTGAAACCAAAGCTTACAATTATCTTCAATTGGTCAACTAAACCCAAACCAACACCCATCAAAGCCAATTTGGCCAATTTGGTCAAATTATTCAACATTTGACCCAAATGAATTCAAATGAGCCAAAATCAAATTTAAGCCAAACTAAACCAAACTAATTGAACCAAAATATCCCAAATGATCATATGAACTTGCCCCAATCCTTGGTTTGATCCAATTTGACCAATTGGTCAACTTTACCCAACTTAACCCAATTTGACCTAAATGAGTCAAATTTTTGCCAATCCTGACCAAATCAACTCCAATTGACTTGAAATTTGGGCTAACCCACTTTTGGCTCATTTCCAATCTGCTTAAATCAAATCCAATGCCAAATGATCATTCTACCCTTGTTAAAGGGCATCACATGAGATAAATCACCCATGTAAGTGGTCTTTTTCATTTCTTGGCCACTTGGTACTCTCCTAATGGTCCACCTAAGCACCTAAGACACTGCCCAACTTTGCCCAATGGGTGTTTGGGTCATCCATGACCCATGGGAGGTGAAATTACCTTACCCTCCCTATTGGAGCCATAGGACACCCATGATTCTTCCTTGGCAGCCACCTCCATACCTTTAACCAACCAAGCTGAGATAACTCACCTCCTACCTACGACCCATGATTCCCTGAGATAGTTGGATGGCCACTAGAAGCTGAACGTGATCCAACTATCTGGTCAGGATGAAGGGGGGTATACACCCCCTTGTTTCCACTCAAACACACATAAGAATCATTCCTTAGACCCCTAGCTACCCAAGATGAGCCACTAGAGCCATTTCCTAAGCTCCCAAGCTCATTCCTCAATCGAAAAATGCCATTCCTGTCCTTCTTGAAATAGGACGCTCCCATTTCTGACCTAAATTCCCCATTTATCCATCAAACTCAAATTAACTTTGCACGCACCTTCCCTAGGCCTCATCTGGCAAAAATGATTCATCTCCCAAGCTTCCCGAGCACCGGAGGTGGGACTTTAATCAAAGCTGAGAACCAAATCTTTGGTTCATGACCTTCTGAGCGAATGTCGAGGAATTGATCCACTTGCTACTCAATAGGGCTTCATCTTCACTAGATGAAGCTTCTTCAATCGTTCGAGCCATCGGTCTTGAGCTCCAATGAGGTATGCTTCCAAAACCAATCCTTAGGTAAAAATGGGTTGAAGCATTTTGAAGAAAACTTGCATCTTGTGTGATCATGACCGTTAGATCCCCTCCGATAATGTCATGAAGGTGTGGGATCCTTTTGGAGTTGATCCAAGCTTAGGTAAGCTCGGATCAAGTGAGCAATAGTGGACAGACTCTATTCTCCTTCACTCACATGACGTTAGATCACACATTGTCTATTCCGTGCGATCAAAATGGACGGTCGTGATTAGATCTACTGGATTGATATGATTTAATCTTATTAAGCTGTGGGATTAATCATAGTGGTCTGATCTTAGATCATAAGGTGAACGAGAAAGCATATCCACCTTAGCCACATAAGTGCTGAGTTCGATAAATTTTAAGTAGCCAATCCTGTGATGCCATGTGGAAAGCGTGCCGCATCAGTGCACTATGTGGCACCAATAGGATTAGGCTTAATTAATGTTTATTAATGGCTAAAACTACTAAAAATCATAAAAAAACATAGATAAATAACAAAATGCAAGAAAATACTCATTTTAAAGGTATTTTAGAGGAGAATTAATTAAAAATGATCTTAACTAATTTTGAATAATAATTAATGTTTAATTAAGGTTTAATTATAAAATTAATTAGCTTAATTACTCCTTAATTCTGTGAGCAATTAATCTCAACTTCTGTAGGTTAATTTAAAGGGATGACTTCTGCCTCCCATGATTTTCTTGGGATTTATTGCTCACTTAATTAAGAAAATTGACTAATTAAACCTTACCTACTCTTTTAAGTTAATTAATGATTAATTAATCCCTTGCACATTAACAAATTGGTTAATTAAGTTTATTAATCATTGTTCAACAGTAAGTGAACTAAGGAATAGGGTTGGGACCCCTTTCCCTAAGTTCATTTCACTCTTTTTTAAAATGAAATTAATTAAGATTTAACTAATTAATTAAATCACTTAATCAAATTGAAATCATAATCAAATCAGACCTTAATTAATTAATTAATGGGATAGATCTTTTGGTGTTTTATAATCTAAATGAGTTTAATGAAATCATGGTTAGTACATATGTATGGTAAAACCATAAGAATAATTAATTAACTCCCTTAATCTAATTAACTATTAATCACGAGCCAATTGTATTAGGCCCCTTTTATTTCCTAGGATCATTGCAAGTTTATTTTCCATGCATATCATGTTGGCTCATACTTATTTAGTTAATTACTTTAAGGTGACATAGGCAAGGGTAATAAATTCATGTAATTAAGAGTTTAACATAATTAAATAATAAAATCAACTTAATTACATTTCCTTAAATTAAATCAAATCAGTAAGGTGGGAATGAGTTTAAAATAACAAGTGATGATTTCTCTTCTACTCTTTAAATCAAATCAAGTCCAAAATTTAATTAATAAAGAAGCTTTGGTTTGCTTTAAATAATCTTAATTGATTTGATTATCCTTAAGAACTAGTTTGGTTGAATGAATCACATGCTTATATTTGATTGTCCTCATTCCGATCATGTTAAATTTGGTATTTCAATTGAATTCATGCATCCATCTTTTCAAAATCAAGTAAAATAAAATGAATTTCCTTTATGTAAGCTTGCATGTGTTGATTTAATTTAATATATGCATGGCTATTATCACTATTAAATCCAAATGTATTTTTCAAAAGCATATAAGTGAATAATAATATGTGTTATGATGCCAGTTATAAATACATAAGAAATGTATATAGCTTAAGTATATCAATGTTGAGTTCTCTTTTCTTTATTCATGTGTTAATTTATATAAGATTGAATGGTAATGGGTATATAGTCTGGACATTTTGGGAAACAAGGCTTTTACTAGCCCCCAGGAGGTCATTTGATTACCTCACTTCCCTAGTTTAATAACGACACGTACCCATTTGATTTCATTCTTATGTATTTCAACATTAGAATTTAGATTAAGTTTTAATTCATATATATATATATATATATATATATATATATATATATATATATATATATATATATATATATATATATTCAATCAAAAATTATATAAAATTTTTGCATGGTTTTCTTTTCCCTCATTTATGTATGCATCCATGTGTGTCCAATAAAAGAAAGTATATAGTCTGGACATCCCGAGAATACGAGGCTTTAGTTAGCTCCAAGGAGGTCATTTGATTACCTCACTTCCTTGGTTTAACACTGACACATACTTTCCTATATCTTTGTACATGTATATGTATATGTGATTAGTGAATGAAAATCCCATTTTACATTAAAATTGCATGCATTCATAATTGACTAAGTGGTTGAATTAATTAGCCATATGATTTGGAGCTTACTTCCTATGTTCATTTATACAAATTTAAATATGTTTGAATGCAAATAGGTATATAGCCTAGACTTGAGAATATGAGGCATTAGCTAGCTCCAAGGAGGTCATTTGATTACCTCACTTTCCTGGTTTAATAATGGCACATGCCTATTTAATTTCATTCTTATGTCCTTTTTGTATAAGAATTTGGATAAAGTTTTGAATTGATATGTTTAAATAATTCAATCAAATAAAGTGTAAATTCTAAACATACACATACATTCATCATTTAAGTATGCTAAAATATGTTGCATGTATAGACACACTTAGGATTAAATCATATGCATGTTACATGTGATGGAAAGGAATGATTTAATATATGTCATGTGGTAGTAGTAATAAATTAAATCTTAAGATGCCTTTCATTTTGAATAGGATTATTTAAAGTGAACCTAAACTTAGGATTAATTTAATCATTTAATAAGCCATTCACTAAAGAGAACTAAATAAAATTAATATACTTTAGAAAGTGACTTAAGATAGGGATGAAAGATGGAAATCCTATTTTGCTCTCTTTATAACACTTAGTTGCTAAGGGTAATCAAATGAAACAAAAGTAACACAAATTAAAATTCTCAAATCAATTAAACTACTTCAAGTGAAATCAACCTTTCATGTTAAATTGAAGCCTTCTACACATAGAAAATACAACACTAATGCCTAACAAGACTTACCACACATGCCTTAATATGCACATTAGAATTAAGTCATGACTTCTAGCTCTAAGTTAGGATAATGTATGATGTGATGTATGTTTTGTTTTATGATGTATTATTTTAGATTCGATGTTAGGGTGTATGCTTCATAGATAAGATGATAGGAAAATATTAGCCAAATCATGTTTTCTGCAAGGGATTATGCTTAAGGGATGCTTAAAACTAAATGTGAATGCTCTTTTTGCAGGTTGCTTAAATCCTTAAACATAATCCAAGTTAGGACAGGTGAGCTTAATTATCCATGTGTAGGGTGCTAAGTCAAATTATAAATACAGTTGCTTGGGATTATATGTATATTTAACTAACCTCTATTTTGTAGGTGTAGTTAGATTTACTTTACTCACATAAATATAATTCTAAAAAGGCTTTGTCCTGGGGTGCCTTGTGATGCCTTTGAAGCAAGCACCATCAAAATCAAAGAAGGAACCAAATCAAAAATGGAGATATGAAGAAAGAAGACCCCCATAGCATTTAATACAATAATAATTATTCTTTCATATTTGAGATTGTGTAAGGGTAGAGCTTGGCTACCCATGTTTTCTCTCTTTGGGTTGTACGACGGTACCTGACTGCATCGGCCTTTTATTATTTTATGATAGTTTATATAATTTTTTCATGTTATGTTTACATTGTGCATTAGGATGGCATGCTTTTCATAGTTTCTTAAATGATTGAAGGTTTTATGTGTGGCTTGGATATGATTAGGCTACAACAACAATAACAAGCCTTAATCCCACCTGGTGGGGTCAGCAAAAATAACTTTTCTACCTAACTAATCACTCATAATTAAATTTTAAATAACTCATAACCTCAACATAAATCCTAAGACATAAATAAGATAATAAATATATTTATCAACCCCTTAGTTATATGGTTGTATGGTTCACATCATGCATGCATATTCTTTCTCTTTTGAACATGAAGGATCTCCATCCTTCCACGATAAATGAATACTTGACCTGTGAGGGCATCCCTTGTGGTGGAGAATACCTTATTCTAGTTGATCTGCCCCATAACCTATTTCATCATGCATTTAGTCATAATAAATCCTAAACCATCTATCAGCATGCATAACAAAATGAAGTGTCTAAAATGAAATAAAAGTTGAAAATATTTTGCATCTATAGATTATGTTATATGCTCATACCACTCATGCTCTAGTCTCTTAGGGAGTGTGTTTAGAACTTTAGTCTCTTTCTAACTAAATAAATACCCTAGTTATCTTGCAATTCATAAGACCGCACTACATGGTTTTATAATCATAGGAGTAGTTAGTTGATGGCCACTCCTGGTGATTATAAGTCCAGAAGTCAGACAATTTATTCTCTCTTGTGTAGGTAAACCCTTATGCCTACCTATCGCTTAGATTTAGGTCATGCTTTAGCTCGTACTAAGGTCCCTAGATTTAGGATTCAAGTTATTTCCTTTGGGCTACGACCATAAATCCTCACCTTTTAGGCAATCCCACAACATTGTATTAGTGGATTATAAGCCCTAGTAATCTAATTAAATTTCAACTCAAAAAGTATAAATCACCTTAAATTCAAAATTATAAATCCCAACCATGGGATAAGTTGGAATTCTAAATAAACTACCTAGTATCATGAGCATTTCTTACTTATTTCATTTGGATTCCAAGAATAAGTCTTCTCCATGAACTTTCATAATTGATTTTCTAAATATGACCAATCCTTTGATAGTCTAACCTTGAAATCTTTGAAGATGATAATTGTCTACTTTAATCGAGAGTATTCTTAGGAAATTTTATTTTCAAAGATGTAATTAACTATGGAGGTTTGCCTCCACTGAGAACTTAAGAACCTGGTTTAATATAAACCCTACTTTATTCATCCATGTAAAGTAGAGAAAAAAATCTCTGGTACATTTGAAGACCCATCATGCCTTAGGAGTCCTTATTATGTGATTAGGTCCATTGAATGGTGATGCCTCTATCTTTCAAGATAGTACATCACACCTCAATGTTGTACCCATTCACCTCAAAAAGTACCCCCCTATGATCTATGTGGTGTCTCCCCCCACCCCCTCCGCATACATCCAAAAATAAACACAACATAGCCCTCTCACCTTGTTCATTGAATCCTCTCAACATCATCTTCTTTTTGGAGCTTGGAGATGTAAATCCTCAAGTAGGCAAGGGTTCTTAGACTCATAATGTTGATTGATACATCTGGGTCAACCAAAACTTTGGATAGCCTATATCTGCCATCATCCACTGTTATGTAAAGAGCTGGTTGTGCCTGATCGTCCCTAGGAGTAAGTCTTCATCACTGAATGTAACCCTTAAGATGTCTTTAGAGTGGCATGCCTACTCTTTAGTAGTGGTTAGCTGAGCTAAGCATATCTCTAGATCAAGTAAGGCCTTGATTAGATATTCCCTCATCTCTTTGGATAAGACAAGGGCATTGTATATGCTTAACTTAGCTAGAAACTTTCTAAAGTGAGCTAGGACATTGTCATCATCTCTGGCTTGATTCTCCACAAGCATATCCATGGGTAGAGCATCCTATGGAGGGGCTATCTGCTCACAGGAACCAATGACTTGCTTATCCTTATCCTGAGGTGCAACCCTAAGAGGTAGAACTTTGGCACTACGTAGATTGACTTCAGTGACTTCTTGGAATGATGAGTTTGTGGAAAGCTCTACCTTCTTAACGAGCATTCCTATAGCTTCTGTTATGGGATCCTCAGACTTAGTTGGCTCTAAGTCAATCTCAAGAGGTGAACCATATTGCTTAAGAGAAGGATAGTATAACTCTAAATAAGAAAGGATGGGATTGGAACTACTAGAGCTATTATTATTATTTAGACTTGAAGAGATTTTAATAAGAATATAATCAAGAGCATCAGAAGTAGATAATATATAAGTAGAATCAGCTTTCTTCATTAATTTTTTTTTGGGTGGAGGTACATGATAGAAATCAAGTAAAGTAAGTAGAGTAAGGGATTTAGTTCCATTATCTACAGATACAATGTTCCTGCCGGTAGAAAAGGAGCTAGCATAAGTGGTGGTAGCTACAACGATGGAGGGCTACTAGACTCAAATGGTGGTTGCACTACTAGGCTATCCCAGGTAAGTATGGTGAGCTGCTACTACTGTTGGGTTATCACCCTCCCTGAGTTGTCCTTTACAATTAGTAAACCTTCCTTGGTGTTGAAGGTTTAAGCTACTTCAAGTACCTGCAAGGAAAGCTTCTTGATGTTAAAAATGATCTTCTTAGAGGTTCGGGATAGGGAGATATCCTAACCTTCTTTGGTATTAAGAGGATCACAAGTATCCCCAAAGATTACTCTAACAGAACTAGGTAGGTGGAGTAGTAGCTACCTTCAAGATACGCCAAACTTTCTTCATTTAATTTGTTGGTAAGACTAGGGAGATAGTAGCTGCATGGCGATGAATATGAATAACGCTACTAGGTAGGCTGCTGAGGTGGTGGAAATGGTCATTATAATGACTGCAGTGGCCGGTATGATGGTCAAGGTGGTGGAAGAGGAGGTGGCAAAGGAGGCTGCTGAGCTCGTAGTCTTTTATACTGAACTTTGGCTAGCTGCTTCCCTCTATCCACTGACATAACTATTCATGGCTTCTTGTCAAACACCTTCTACAGCTTGGGCCTAAATGATTGGTTGGGAAAGGGAAACTATTTGGCTTCCTCTTGTAGGCTAGCCTCCTTGTTGATTAATTTCTCGAATGTTTTGTTGGTAAATCCCTTAAGCATGAAGGCGACTAGGCCATGAATATTCTTGAGATGAATTTTAATGGCATGCTATTCAGACATTTGTGATTCACATTTCATGCTCAGGTTGTGCTACCTAAGAATGTAATCAATAAGGGATTCATTGAGTTTTTATTTCTCTACAATGAGGTCACCTACAGTCACCCTCTGTTGAGCTATAGAAACCTCTTGATGAAGATGTGCTTCAACTCAGCAAAAGTCTTCACCAAACTATTGGGTAGTTTAGTGTACCAATAAAATGCAACATTTGAGAGACTGCTAACAAAAAGGCAAAATAGGAGTATATTGTTGCCACCGGTGTTGCAACAATAGGCTCTAAAGTGTGCAATGTGTTATCATGGGTTCTCACTGCCATCAAAGATCTTGAAGGATGGAGGCACAAAACTCTAAATAAAATAAAAAGTAAATAAAAACCTAAATCTAAAAAATAAACCTAAAAATAAAACCTAAAACTGAATAAATAAAAAACCTAAACCCTAAACTACAAAAAAAAATCTAAACCTAAAATAAACTAAACCTAAACCCTAAATAAAATAAAATAAAATAAACTAAAAATAAACCTAAATCTAAACTAAAAAATAATACCTAAAAATAGACCAAAAATCAAAACCTAAAACCTAAACCTAAAAAAATAAAATAAAAACCTAAACCTAAACCTAAAAAAATAAAATAAAACCTAAACCTAAAAGTTTAAAAAAATTAAACTAAACTAAAAATAAACCTAAACCTAAACCAAAACCTATAAAATAAACTTAAAATAAATAAACCTAAAATAAATAAACTAAGCTAAATAAAAATAAAAATAAACCTAAATAAAAATAAATAAAGAATAAACTAAATAAACCTAAACATACCAGTTTACTTAATTTAAAAAAATTAAAAATAAAAAAACAAAAAAAAAACACTAAACCCTAAACCTACAATCCTAAACCCTAAACCCTTAACTCTAAAACCATAAACCCTAAACCATATACCCTATACCATATACTCTAAAATCTACAACCCTAAACCCTAAACCTTAAATCCCAAACCCTAAACCCTAAACTGAAAAAACTTAAAAATCTAAACCTAAACTAAATAGAACTTAAAAATAAAATAAATAAACAAACCTAAACTAAAAAAAATAAAAAAAAAATAAAAATATAAACTAAAACTTAAACCTAAATCTAAACCTAAACCTAAATGTAAAAAAAATAAAAATAAATAAAAACTAAGAAAAAATAAAATAAATAAAAACCTAAACAAAACCAAAAAAATAAAAAACCTAAATAAAAAAAACTAAACATAAAATAAAATAAAATAAACCTAAAATAGAATAAAATAAAAACTAAATAAAAGCCTACAACAACAACAACAACAACAAGCCTTAATCCCACTGGGGTTCATGAATCCTTCATCTCCATTGTGTCCTATTATGTGTCAAATTCTCATTTAATTCAAGTATACTAAGATCATTCTTTATGCATCTTAACCAAGTCTTTTTAGGTCTACCTCTACCTTTCTTAACATAAGGCAAATCTAAAGCATCTACTCTCCTAATTGGGTCATTGACGGTGGCTTTATGTGGCTACCATCTAAGGCGACTAACCTAATCTTATCTACCCTGCTACTCCAACTTTTCCCGAACATACTCATTTTGCATTCTATCTCTAAGAGTAAAGCCACTCATCCACGAGCATCCTCATCTCTAACACTTAACTTAGTCTTATGCTTCTCTTTATTGGCCAACATTGCACCATAAGTCATTGCGGTCTTACCACCATCTTATAAAATTTTCTCTTAAGTTTAAGTGGAACTTTTCTATCACATAATGCTAGATGCATTCCTCCACTTCAACCATCCAACTTGAATTCTACTAATAACATCTCCATCTATTTCACCATCATTTTGAACAATAGAGCCTAAATATCAATCGCTCACTCTTATTAATGACTTGATCACCTAAAGTCACACAACACTAAAACTTCTACAACTAAAATTACAGTCCATATATTCAGTTTGGATCTACTTAAACGAAAACCTTTAGACTCTAAAGTTGACCTCCATAATTCAAGTTTGTTGGGCCTCTCTAGTCTTATCAACAAGAAGAATGTCATCGACAAAAGCATACACCAAGGTACATTTTCTTGTAAATGCCTCTAAGAACATCCATAACTAAAGTAAAAGATAAGGGCTTAATGTTGATCCTTGATGTAATCCAAGAAATAGAAAAATATTTTGTCAATCCTCCTTGTGTTTGGACACAAATACGACTCTAGTATACATATCCTTAATGACTTGAATATAACCAATATTAATTCCTTTACGTTAGAACTCTCCAAAGAACATCTCTTGAGACTTTATCATAAGCTTTCTCTAAATGAATAAATATCATATGTAGATCTTTCTTACTTTCTCTATGCTTCTCCATCAAATGTATAGCATCCATAGTAGATCTACCTGGCATGAAAAATAAACCTAAAAATAAAACCTAAACCCTAAACTAAAAAAAAACCTAAACCTAAAATAAAAATAAAATAAACCTAAACTAAAATAAACTAAACTAAAATAAATAAATCCTAAACCTAAACTAGATAAAATAAAATAAACTATTAATACACCTAAACCTAAACTAAGAAATAAAACTTAAAAATAAACCTAAAATAAAAACATAAAACCTAAACGCAAATAAATAAAATAAAAACCTAAGCCTAAACCTAAAAAATTAAAAATAAAGCCTAAATAATATAAAAAAACCTAAACCTAAACCTAAACCTAAACCTAAAATATAAAATGAAATAAAACTAAAATAAAATAAAATAAATAAAACCTAAATTAAACCAAAAGAAAATAAACCTAAAAATAAAAAACCTAAATAAAATAAAACTAAACAAGAATAAAAATAAAATAAAATAAAACTAAATAAAACTAAACTTAAAATTAAACCTAAAATAAATAAAAATAAAACCTAAACCATAAACTAAAAAAACCTAAACCTAAAATAAACAAAATAAAATAAACCTAAACCTAAACTAAAATAAATTAAACTAAAATAAATAAAACCTAAACCTAAACCTAAAATAAACTAAGCCTAAACCCTAAACTAAATAAAATAGAAGAAACTAAACCTAAAGTTAAAGTTAAACTAAAAATAACACATAAAAATAAACCTAAAATAATAACCTAAAATCTGAACCTAAAAAAATAAAATAAAAACCTAAACTAAACCTAAAAATAAAAATTAAAATATAAACCTAAAAATAAAATAAAAATAAAACTAATCTAGAAAATAAACCTAAACCTAAACCTAAAAAATAAACTAAAATAAATAAAACTAAAATAAAAATAAAACTAACATAAATAAAAAATACTAAATAAATAAAAATAAACCTAAACACTCACTTTGCTTTTAAAAAAATTAAAAAAAATAGAAAAAAACAAAACAAAAAAAGCCATGAACCCTAAACCTAAACCCTAAACCCTAAACCCTAAATCCTAAAAATCTAAAAAGCTAAACTTAAACTAAATAAAACCTAAAAATAAAATAAAAAAAACCTAAAATAAATAAATAAATAAAACAAAATAAAGCCTAAACTAAACCTAAACCTAAAAAGGCAAAAAAGTGAACTAAAATAAAATAAATAAAAACATAAACCAAATAAAAAAATAAAAATAAAAAACCTAAATAAAATAAAAACTAAACCTAAAATATAATAAAATAAAAACTTAAACCTAAACAATAAACCTAAAAATAAAACCTAAACCCTAAACTAAAAAAACCAAATCTAAAATAAAAATAATTAAACCTAAACCTAAACTAAAATAAACTAATCCTAAACCTAAACCTAAACCAAAACTAAATAAAATAGAATAAACTAAAAATAAACCTAAACTTAAAATAATAAAACCTAAAAATAATCCTAAAATAAAAACCTCAAACTTAAATATAAACAATGAAAATAAAGTCCTAAACCTAAACCTAAAAAATCAAAAATAAAACTTAAACCTAAAAAACAAAATAAAAATAAAACTAAATTAAAAAATAAAAATAAACCTAAACCTAAACCTAAACCTAAAAAAAAAACTAAAATAAAAACCTAAACTAAAATAAATAAACCTAAAATAAATGAACCAAAAGAAATAAAAATAAAAAATAAAAGAAATTCAAATAAATAAAAAATAAACAATATAAACCTAACCTTTTTGAATTTTTGTGATTAAAATACCCTACCTAAACCCTAAATCCTCCATGAACCCTAAACCCTAAACTAACCTACTTAAACCACTTTCAACCTTCCCTAAACCTAAATCCTAAATCATAACCCTAAACCTAAATGACCCTAAATGACCTCTAAAGCTAAACTCCTAAACCCTAAACTCCCAAACCCTCCTAAACCTTAACTAACCCCAAACCCACATTCACTAAAATCCCAACCACAAGCCTAAACCTTAAACCCTAAACTAATCTTAAACCCTAAGCTAACCATAAACCCTAAACTCTAAACCCTTAACCCAAAAATAACTAAACCCTAATGCCTAAACACTAAACCCTAAATCCTAAAACTCTAAACCCTAAAACACTAAATCGTAATCCCTAAATCCAAAACTCTAAAACCTAAAACCTAAAAAACTTACCTAAACCCTAAGAATGGGAATAACCTTGACGACAGGAACATCACCATCAAGTAGGCTCAATTTAGATCTGGCGGTGGAGGCGATGGCAGATGCAATGATTATCACAATGGTGGCGGGGGATCTAGAGGTGTTGATGGATATAGAGGTGATGGTCAAAGCAATGGCGGTCATGGAGGTGGGAGGAGTGACGAAGGTTAAAGCCATGGTGGTGGCGAAGGGAGTGATCGAGAATATGATGGTGGATCCCACTACTCGAGAGGCGGGGGTGGTTCTGATGGGAACTACAGAAACTAAAGAATGCCCGATCTAATCTGTTGCTTAAGGAACTGTTCCTTTATAGTAGAGACTGTTCTACTTATCTAAGGTTTTTGATTTACTCTATGGGTGTTACTTTTTTATCTATGTCATTGCTTGTGTCTTAGAAAACTTAGGGTACTACTTCATTGATGAAATCAAAAATAAGAAATATTGAATATGAATTTGTGCTCTATTTAAAAGAAACCTTAAACCTAAAACTATCTTTATTTAATTTTTTTAAAAAACCTTAAAACCCTAAACCCTAAACCTTAAATCACCCTAAACTTTAAACCCTAAACTATCCCTAAACCCTCTAAACCACATCTCTCTAACCCCTCCACCCTAAAAATCCACCCACCATAAACCCTAAACACTACCTTAAACCCTAAACCAAATCTAAACCTAAATCATAAACTAACCTCCTTAAACCCTAAACCCTAACTCATTAAAGACTAAACTCTAAAGCTTCACCCCCAGGCTGCAGCTCATAAATCTCCCAAACAAACCCTCCCTAAACCCCCCCACCAAACCCTAAACCCTAAACCCTAAACTTTAAACCTTCCCAAAACCTAAACCCTAAACCCTAAACCCTCTAAACCCAACCTAAACTAAATAAAACCCATAATAAAATAAATATGAAACCTAAACCTAAATAAAATAAAATAAAATAAAAACTTAAACTAAAACCTAAACCTAAAACTAAAAATAAAATAAAATAATAAATAAAACTAAATTAAAATAAAATAAATAAAAACCTAAACTAAACTAAAAAATAAAATAAACCTAAGAATAAAAACCTAAATAAAATAAAAACTAAATGTAAAATAAATATAATATAAACCTAAAATAAAATAAAATAAACACTAAATAAAAACCTAAAATTTAAAAATACACTTAAAAATAAATAAAAAGTAAAACCTAAACCCTAAACTAAAAAAAACCTAACCAAAAATAAAAATATAATAAAAAAAAATAAAATAAACATAAACCTAAACTAAAGTAAACTAAACTAAAATAAATAAAAGCTAAACCTAAACCTAAAATAAACTAAACCAAAACCTAAACATAAACTAAATAAAATAAATTAAATTAAAAATAAACTTAAACCTAAACTAAAAAATAAAACCTAAAAGAAACCTAAAAAAATAAAATAAAAACATAAATCAAAACCTAAAAATAAAGAATAAAATAAATATAAAACTAAACTAAAAAAATAAACCTAAACCTAAACCTAAACCTGAAAAATAAACTAAAATAAAAAACTAAAACTAAAAAAAATAAACCTAAAATAAATTAATTAAACTAAGTAAAAATAAAAAAAATAAACATAAATAAAAATAGAAAACAAAATAAACTCAAATAAAAAAAATAAACTAAATAAACCTTAACCTATTAGATTACCTAATATAAGAAAACCCTAAATCCTAAATCCTATACCATAAACCCTAAACCTTAAACCTTATAACGAACCCTAAACCCTAAACCCTAATCCTACAACCCTAAACCTACAACCCTAAACCCAAACCCTAAACCCTAAACCCTAAACCCTAAACCCTAAACCATAAACCCTAAACCCTAAATCCTAAAACATACAATACTAAACCCTAAACCCCAAACCTTAAACCCTAAACCCTAAACCCTAAACCCTAAACTAACCTAAACCCTAAACCCTAAGAATGGGTAGAACCTTGATGGTGGGAACATCACCATCAACTAGGCACAACCTAAATCTGGAGGGAGATGGAGTGGTGGTAGGGAATCTGTGGTGGATATGGAGGTGGAGTGAGCAATGGTGGTTATGGAGGCGAGGAGGCGATGAAGGTTACAACCATGAAGATGGGAGAGATGATGGGCGGACTACTACTAGAGAGGGGGGTGGTTCTGATGGGAACTTCAGAAATTGATGAACGATCGATCTGATCTGCTGATTATGGAACTGTGTCTTTACTGTAGAGATGGTTCTACTTATCTAGGGTTTTTGAATTTCTCTATTGGTGCTCATTTTTTATTTATGTTGTCACTTGTGTCTTAGAAAATTTGGGGTGCTACTTGGTTGATAAAATCAAGAAGAAGAAATGTTGAATATGAATAAGTTCTCATTAAAAAAACTTTAAAACCCCTAAACCTCTTGGTTTAATTTAAAAAAAACTTTAAATCATAAAATCTAAACCCTAAACCCTAAATCTTAAACCCTAAATCCTAAACCCAAAAACTAACCCTAAACTCTAAACCCCTAGGCATACAACCTAAACCACAAACCACCAAATTAACTCCTAAACTTAAACCACAACCTTAACCCCAATCCTTAAACCCCTAACCCTTACCTTAACCCTAAACCCAAACACTAAACCCTATAACCCCAAACCCAAAACCCTAAACTATCCCTAAACCTTAAAGCTGCACTAAAACCCACCTAAATCTGATCCAGGCACTTGTGACCTAAACCCTAAATCCTAAATCCTAAATTCTGTGCCATCTCTCCATAAACCCTAAACCCTAACCCTAAACCTAAATCCTAAACCCTCATACCCTAAGCCCTAAGCCCAGAACATAAAACCTAAACCTAAATAAAATATAACCTAAAAATAAAATACATAAAAAATGCAAACATAAATAAAATAAAAAAAATAAAATAAAATAAAAACCTAAACTTAAACCTATAAATAAAATAAAATAAAAAATTAAAATAAACTAAAATAAAATAAATAAAAACCTCAACTAAACTAAAATAAACCAAAGAATAAAAAACCTAAATTAAATAAAAACTATACATAAAATAAAAATAAATTAAACTTAAAATAAAATAAAATAAATACTAAATAATAACCAATACCTAAAAAATAAACCTAAAAATAAATAAAAAGTAAAACATAAATAAAAAAACCTAAACCTAAAATAAAAATAAACAAAATAAAATAAACTTAAAAAAACTAAAAAACTAAACTAAAATAAAGAAAACCTAAACCTAAACCTAAACTAAACTAAACCTTAACCTAAACCTAAACTAAATAAAATAAAATAAACTAAAATTAAATGTAAATTTAAACTGAAAAATAAAACCTAAAATAAAAACTTAAAACCTAAACCTAAAAAATAAAATAAAAACTTAAACTTAAACCTAAAAATAAAAAATAAAACTTAAACCTAAAAAATAAAAAAAAATAAAACTCAGCTAAAAACTAAACTTAAACCTTAAAAATAAATTAAAATAAAAAACCTAAACTTAAATAAATAAACTAAACTAAATAAAAATAAAAAATAAACCTAAATAAAAATAAAAAATAAAATAAACTCAAATAAATAAAAAATAAACTAAATAGACTAAATAAACCAAAACCTATTGAGTTACTTAATTTAAAAATAACACTAAACCCTAAATCCTAAACCCTAAAACTAATCCTAAACCAAAAATCCTAAACCCAAAACTCTGAACTAACCCTAAAACCTAACCCTAATTCATAAACTCTAAGAATGGGTAGAACCTTGATGGCAGCAACATCACCGTCTACTAGGCTCAGTCTAGATTTGGTGGTTGAGGTGAAGGCAAGGGCGGTAGTTATCGCAGTGGTGGTTGGGGTTTAGGAGGTGCTGGTGGATATGGAGGTGGTGGTCGGAGTAGTGGTGGTTGTCGAGGCGGGAGGAGCTATGAAGGTTACATCCGTGGTGGTGGCAGAAAGGGAGTTCAGGAATATGATGGCATATCCTGCTACTCAATAGGCGGGGGTGGTTTTGATGGGAACTGTATAAACTAAAGAATGGCTGGTCTAATCTTCTACTTATGGAACTATGTCTTTATAGTAGACAAGGTTTTACTTGTCTAGAGTTTTTGATTTACTCTATGGGTGCTCATTTTTTATCTATGTTGTCACTTGTGTCTTAGAAAACTTGGGGTGCTACTTGGTTGATATAATTGAAAAGATAAAATGTTGAATCTAAATTTGTTCTCTGCTAAAAAAAACCTTAGACCCTAAACCATAAACCATAAACCCTAAAACCTAAACCATAAATGATAAACTAGCCCTAAACCCTAAACACTAAACACTAAACCCTAAAAACTTAAAAATTGAAACCAAAACTAAATAAAACCTAAAAATAATAAAAATAAAGAACCTAAACCAAAATAAAATAATAAAATAACATAAAATAAAAGCATAAACTAAAACTAAACCTAAACCTAAACCTAAAAAAATAAAATAAAAAATAAAAATTAAACTAAAATAAAATAAATAAAAACCTAAACTAAATTGAAAAATTAAAACATTAATAAAATAAAAACTAAACCCAAAATAAAAATAAATCTAAAACAAAATAAAATAAAAACCTAAACCTAAAAAATAAAACTAAAAATAAATAAAAATAATGCCTAAACCCTAAACTAAAAAAAACTAAACCTAAAAAAAATAAAATAAATAAAATAAAATAAACCTAAACCTAAACTAATATAAACTAAAGTAAAAGAAACTAAACATAAACCTAAACTTGAAATAAACTAAAATAAACCTAAACTAAAAATAAACTAAAATAGATTAAAATAAACCTAAACCTAAACTAAAAATAAAACCTAAAATAAACCTAAAATCAAAACCTAAAACCTAAACCTAAAAAATTAAAATAAAACCTAAACCTAAACCTAAAATAAAAATTAAAAAAAAAACTCAACTAAAAAAAAACTTAAACCTAAAAAAATAAACTAAAATAAAAAACTTAAACTAAAAAAAATAAACTAAACTAAATAAAAATAAAAAATAAACTTGAATAAAATTAAAAAAATAAAATCAAATCAAATAAATTAAAAATAAACTAAATAAACCTAAACATATGAGTTTACTTAATATAAAAATAACCTTAAACCCTAAATCTTAAATCATAAACCTTAAACCATAAACCCTAAAATTAACCCTAAATCCTAAACCTACAACCCTAAACCTACAAACCTAAACCCAAAACCTAAAACCCTAAAATCCTAAACCCTAAACCCTAAATACGTACATACATACACCACTGAGGACTTATATCAACTCAAGAGTAGTCAGTCGATTCTTATAAGGAGTTTTGCTAACACTACCTTAAAGATATGATACTTACTTGGGAAAAGGTATGGGTGTCCTCCTAATCCACAAGTGAATATATATTTTATTTATATATTTTCGTGGACCAGTTCTCAAATTTACTAAGAAGGGGCTATATCGGCCTTGATCTATCTCAAATTTACTAGAATAAGGGAGAATCTGCATATCCACAGGATCAATTCTCCAACCACAGGGGTGGTTTCTCGAAAAGGGAAACTATCCAATATGATGGAAACCCGGGTAGTGTCTAAATAAGGTCACAAATGATGTGATCCAAATATAGTGCCCATAGGGGAGGTGCTACTAGGGGCACTATCCTAAGCTCTAGAAAAGAGAGCCTATTATTGTATGGTGGCCAACTCAAGTAGAAAGCATAAAAGACTTACATCTGCCATGAGTGGTGTATCCTAAGGTGCAAGAACCAACTAACCTAAGGTGCATCCGTCAACATGAGTGGTGTATCCGTCAGTATAGTGAGAACCAAGCTAAGCTCCCTGTTAATGTGCAATGATCAATCTTGAAAGAAAGCATGTAGGTTTACAACTTTTCAAGTGAAACTGATCATTGGGATAGTCTATCATCGGCGGGATAGATGCTATCTAACCTAGAGCAACTACTAAGCAGGGAGCCCTAAGGAAGGACTAGCCCTAAACTTGAAGTAGTTAGGAGGGAGGGATCTACTAGGGGACTTATCTTAAACCTCAAATATACTCGACCCAGTCAGTCCACAAAGGTTAATCCAAGAAGAAAGCATAGCTTACTCGCATCCTCTTAAATGAAGCCAACATGAGGTAGCTTACTGACCATATAGTAAGGCCTATTAAACTAACAAGGCACTTATCAATGTGCAGTGGCCAAGTAAATAAGGAAAGAGCAAAAGCAAGAAGACCTGGTGACACCGGTAGCACATCAACCTAGGCATCTTGAGAGTATCACTAGGGTAACTCAGAGTACCTCGAGATAAAAGGTATGTTTTTGTTTTATATGTTTGTGTGTAGTTTATGTTTGTGTTATGTTGATTAAGGATAGGATGTCACTCAGGTTCCTTACACCTACCCTAAAAACATTATGGTGGATTCACAAACAAGAATACTTTCAATATAGAAAAGATTGAATTCGAAATGGAATTTTCATTGATGATAATTATTTTTAAACATGATTTATAATATTTATTTATGTAGATCCCATTGATTGGAAGCATTGGGTGCTCTCCCTTATGATTAATAAGCTGATAAGATCTTCCTTGGTAGGCTTTATATGGGAAAAGGGCCTTCCTTAGTGGGTTCAAACTTGCCTCCCATCTTATGATGGGCAACAATCGGTCTCCTTATAATTAAAATAAGCTCTCTTACTTGAAAAGCTCTAGGACAAACTAACTTGTTATGAGCTTGACTCATTTTAGCTTTATACAACTCAAGATTTTGGCATGCCTGCAAGAATCTCTCCTCCAATCCTTCGAGCTCTTTTAACCGTAACTTGGCATTTTGCTCTGTTGTGATCTTTCTACGCACAACTATCCCTAGTGATGGGGGTTAGACTTCTAATGGAAGAATGGCTTCAGACCCATACACTAAGGAGAAATGAGTAGACTGAGTTAGAGTTTTACATGTGGTGTGGTAGGCCCACATGGCTTCAACTAACTACTTATGCCACTGTTGCTTGTTATTGTCAAGTGTCTTCTTTAGTATTTGGATGAGAGTTTTGTTGAAAGCTTCTACTTAAGTCATTTGCCCTCCGGTAGTTGATGGTAGAATATCTCTAATCTATGTCGTGTCTCTGGGAAAAGTTGTTGATCTCGGTGCTCTTGAATGCAGTACCATTATCAGATATAATTCATCGAGGCACTCTAAACCTATATACGATATGGTTCCTAAAACATTGGAGCATATGCTGAGTTGTGACCTCTCTGAGTAGAATCGCCTTCACCCATTTGGAAAAGTAGTCAGTAGTAGTTAAGATGAACCGATGACCTTAGAAGAAAGAGGATCAATTGGTCCCACTTTATTGATACCCCAACACTCGAAAGACCATGAGGCCAATGTAGGATGTAGAATGTTGGGTGTTGGTGTAGGACCACACCGTGTATTTCACATTGGTGGCATCACCTAGCCATATCCATGCTATCTTTGATCATCGACAGCCAGTAGTATCCTAGTCTCTTGATCTTGGCTTTCATATGTAGACCAGATTGGTTGGCTCCACATAATCCTGAGTATACCTCAGTCACAATCTTACAAGATTCGTGCTTGTCTATACAACGTAACCATATATGATTGAAAGACTGCCGATACAAGACACCATCCACAAGAGCATATGAAAGTTCTCTCTACTTCATATGATGAGCTTGGGACTTCTCTTGAGGTAGTTTTCCATTATTTAGGTAATCCATGAATGGTTGCCTCTAATCTAGCTCCTCATCCTTCTTAGCAATGGAGGTAGTTTTCCATTATTCTTAAGTTTATTTTATTTATTTAGTTTAGTTTAGGTTTTTCATTATTTTATTTTAGTTTATTTTTATTTTTATTTTTATTTTATTTTTAGGTTAGGTTTTAGTTTAAGTTTTTATCATTTATTTTATTTTATTTTACTTAGGTTTAAGTTTATTTATTTATTTTACTTTTAGGTTTTATTTAGTTTAGGTTTAGGTTTTTAGGTGCTTAGGGTTTAGGTATAGGTTTTGTTTTTAGGTTTAGGTTTAAGTTAGGTTTAGGGTTTAGGTTTAAGTTTTAGGGTTAGGGTTAAGGGTTTAGGGTTTGGGGTTTAGATTTAGGGTTTAGGTTAGTTAGTTAGGTTAGGTTTAGGGTTTAGGGTTTAGGGTTTAGGGTTTAAACTTTAGGGTTTAGGGTTTTTAGGGTTTTGAGTTTATAGTTCAGGGTTAGTTTAGGCTTAGGGTTTAGGGTTATAGGTTTAGGGTTGTAGGTTTTAGTTGAGTTTAGGTTAATTAGGATTAGGGTATAGGATTTCAGATTTAGGGTTTAGGGTTTAGGATTTAAGGTTTAGGTTTTTTTTAGTTTATTTAGTTTATTTTTTATTTATTTTAGTTTATTTTATTTTATATTTTTATTTAGGTTTATTTTTTATTTTTATTTAGTTTATATAATTTATTTTGGGGTTATTAACTTTACTTTTTGTTTTTTATTTCAGTTTATTTTTTAAGTTTAGGTTTAGGTTTAAGTTTATTTTTAGTTTAGTTTTATTTCTAAGTTATTTTTTTAGGTTTAGGTTTTATTTTTTATTTTTATGTTTAGGTTTACATTTTTATTTTAATTTTTTCAGTTTAGGTTTTAGGTTTTTATTTTAGGTTTATTGTTAGGTTATATTTTTTAAGCTTCTTTGTTTTAGGTTTAGATTTATTTTTAGTTTATTTTATTTTATTTAGTTTAGGCTTTAGGTTTAGTTTATTTCAAGTTTAAGTTTAGGTTTTATTTATTTTAGTTTAAGTTTAGATTTATTTTATTTTCTATATTTTAAGTCTATGTTTTATTTTAGTTTAAGGTTTAGGTTTTATTTATTATTTATTTTTAGGTTTATTTTTTAGATTTAGGTTTTTAGGGTTTATTTAGCATTTATTTTTATTTTGATTATATTTTTCGTTTAGTTTTTATTTTTTTTAGTTTTTTTTTAATTTTAGGTTTATTTTATTTTTAGTTTAGTTTGAGTTTTATTTATTTTAATTTAGTTTTTTTATGCATTATTTTATTTTTTAGGTTTTGTTGGTTTAGGTTTAGGTTTAGGGGTTTAGGGTTTGTTTAGGGAGGGTTGAGTTTAGGTTTTAGGGTTAGGTCTTAGGTTTAGGTTTTGAGTTTTAGTTTAGGGTTTAGGGGATAGGGTTTTTGGTTTAGGGTTTGAGGTTTTAGGGTTTAGGGTTTAGGGTTTTAGGGTTTAGGGTTTAGGGTTTAGGGTTTAGGGTTTAGGATTTATGGTTTAGGGTTTTGGATTTTGGTGTTTAGGGCTTAGGGTTTAGGGTTGTAGGTTTAGGGTTTAGTGTAAGTTTTATGATTTAGGGTTTTGGTTAGGTTTATTTATTTATTTATCTATTTATAGGGTTTAGGGTTTAGGGTTTTGGTTTTAGGTTTAGGGTTCAGATTTTAGTTTAGGGTTTAGGGTTTTTGTTTTTTTTAACAGTGAATAAATTCAGATTTAACCTTTCTTCTTCTCGATTTCATCAACCAAGTAACACACCAAGTTTTCTAAGACACAAGCGATGACATAGATAAAAAATGAGCATGCATGCAACAAATCAAAAACCCTAGATAAGTAGAACAGTCTCTATTGTAAACGCTTAGTTTCCTAAGAAGCTAATCAGATTGGCCGTTCTTCAGTTTCTCTAGTTCCCATCAGAACCACCCCGACCTCTTGAGTAGAGGGATCCACCATCATATCCTTGATCTTTCCCTCAACCACCACCATGGTAGTAACCTCTGTCGGTCCTCCTGCCTCCATAACCACCACTGCTCCAACCACCACCTCCTTATCCACTAGGATCTCGAGATCTCCCACCACGACTACACTAATCACCACCTCCACCTCTGCCTCCATCGCTAGATTTAGACTGAGGCTGGTTGACGATGATGCTCCTACCATCAATCTTATGTCGATTCTCAGGGTTTAGGTTTAGGATTATTAAGTTTTAGGTTACAAGTTTATTTCATAATTTATTTAGTTACTTTAGCTTTAAGTTTAGGGTTTCAGGTTTAGGTTTAGGTTTAGGCTTATTAAGTTTTAGGTTACAAGTTTATTTCATAATTTATTTAGTTACTTTAGCTTTAAGTTTAGGGTTTTAGGTTTAGGTTTAGGTTTAGGCTTATTAAGTTTTAGGTTACAAGTTTATTTCATAATTTATTTAGTTACTTTAGCTTTAAGTTTAGGGTTTCGGGTTTAGGATTTAAGGTTAGGGTTTAGGGTTTAGGGTTTTGGGGTTTAGGGTTTAGGGTTTAGGCTTTTGGTTTTGGGGTTTAGGATTTTAGGGTTTAGCATTTACAGTTTAAGGTTGTAAGTTTAGGGTTTAGGGTTTAAGGTTAGTTTCAGGATTTACAATTTGGGGTTAGTGTATTTTTTTAAATATTTATTTTTAGTTTTTTTCTTTTTAGGGTTTAGTGTTTAGGGTTTATGGATTAGGGCTTAGGTTTTAGGTTTAAGGTTCAGGATTTAGTTTAGGGTTTAGGGTGTTTGGTTTTATTTTAATAGAGAGCAAATTTAGATTCAATAATTCTTCTTTTTAATTTCATCAACCAAGTAACACACCAAGATTTTGAAGATACAAGTGATGACATAGATAAAAAATGAGCACGCATAGAGCAAATTAAAAGCCCTAGATAAATAGAACCATATCTATTGTAAAGACACAGTTCCATAAGTAGCAGATCAGATCTACCATTCTTTAATTTCTCTAATTCTCATCAAAACCACCCAGACCTCTCAAGTGGCGGGATCCACCATCATATCCCCGATCTCTCCCTATGCCAACACTAGGGCTATAACCTCCATCGCTCCTCCGACATTTATAACCACCGCTGCTCTGACCACCACCTCCATATCCCCCATTGCAGCTGAACAAAACAGAATTCCGCACAAGGGAGGAAGTGATAACAACCATTCTAAAGACCCCAAAGACTCCACAAATCATGACAGGGACCTCATTGCAAACTCACCATGACAAGGGGGCAGGGGAGGCATCCACACCTCATATACAAACAACTTTTGCTGCAACCAAGGAAACTGAAGAAGCCACCACTTTTTTCAAACACAACAAGACTAAGAGTGGACAAAGTCGTGTCTCTAAAGCTCATTTACAGAGGGAGCTGGGCCAGCTTGGGCCGATCAAAGCAACACCACAAAACGGAGAAAGAGTGAATTCCATATCGACGAAGGGGGGGAGACCTCCCGAAGCGTCCACCCATGACTTCCGTTATAATGTGGAGAGTCAGTAAGAAGGCCAGACATTATCTCCGACAAATTCTTGGAGAGCACCATGCTCTCTTCATAGGCCTTGTAGAAACCAAAGTGGAGGAAGTCACAAGGAAGAAAATTGATAATATTTGAGGCAGGATTTTCTACACCAACCAGTAGGAATATCTGAGGTATCCTTGCTCTTTGGAGAAGTGACTTAATCACTTTCTCTCCTATTGTGCAAAATGAACAATGCATTGTTGGCGACTACAGGGATAAAGCTATATGGAGGCGACCATTTGTTATGCTAACAAAGACTATCACACTCGGAGACTTTGGGACACCTTAACTCCTTTCTGAATACCAACTTACGCCATTGAGATTTTTGCATCTATGGCGAAAGACAAAAAAGGGGGAAAGCCGTTTAAAAGCTCGCCGGCGGCCAATGAGATGATGGAGTTCCTCACCAATGGGGACTTACATGAGCTGACTTTTACCGGCCCTAGATTCACATGGACCAACAACAAAGATAAAAACAGCCGTATATGGGTGCGCCTTGATCGCTTCCTTATCAACTCCATTGCTTCCAACCTCCTCCCCCTTGCACAAACTAAACACCTTCCAAGGATTGCATCAGATCATTGCCCCATTCTTCTCCAAATCAGTTCTAAGGAGAGCTGGAAATCACAACGGTGGCTGAAATTTGAAGACACCTGGCTTTCTTATCCTATGGCTTGGAAATTAGTGTGGAAAAGTTGGCAAAGCAACTATGAAGGGTCAGGCTGAAAACTTGGACGAAAATGCAGAGCACACTAAGGAACTTATTCTAAGTAAAACAAGCTCAAAGATTTGAGTAAGCAAAGGGACACCCTCAAGAAATTCTGCATTTCTTGAGGCTGATTGCTCTCCTCAAGGGATGACAGCAGAAAGAGACCTCCTCAAAGCAAATGTTGAACTCTACCCTTGCCCGTTTATCTTGTTGGTGGCAAGAGCTAAAAGGTGGGTGAAGAGGGGATGCCAACACATTACTTTCATCTGCTACTAGAAAGAGGTCCAATAGAATTAACACCCTCAAACTTGCGATGGCGGTTACGGAGGACCCGGTTTTAATCAACCAAGCTTTTATGAACTTCTTTCAAAGTGGAGGGCACATCCTATTACCACCAACAATTGGCCTTGCTGAAATCAGCACCATCTCACCTCAGGTCTGTGATCTGCTGGATGAGGATACTAATGAGGTTGAAATATGGGAGGCGGTCAAATCAATGGGAGCTAATCGTGCACCTGGTATTGATGGCATCACAACATCCTTTTACAAACACTTTTGGAGGATTATTGGCCAAGATGTTGTGGCGGCTATCAAGGAGTTTTTTTGTAGTGGCACTATGATTCCTCAATGGAAGGAAACCTTGGTTGTTCTTATACCTAAGTCCTCCAATGCGATTGTCACGCAAAATATAGACCCATAAGCCTTTGTAGAACGCTTACAAAGTCATAGCAAAGATCCTTGTACACCGGGAAAAACATTCTACCAAATCTCATCTCAAGCGGGGTGCATTTGTGCCTTCTAGATCTATCTCCCACCACGCTTGGCCCAAGAAATCATGAATAAATTCCAACACTCCACCTCAAAGGAAGGTTTTATGGCAATTAAAATTGACATGGAACAAGCATCGACAAAATGAGTTGGTTGGAAACCTAGCTATCATCCTACAGATTTGATTACCTATGAAGTTTCTAATTCCTCCAAAGGCATTTCTCCCTCTCTTGTTAAATGGGCAAAGAACCGGGTGGATACGGCTGGCTTCCCAAGGTGGTGCGTTATCTCCTATCTTTTATCCTTTGCTCAATCGCTCTCTTTAGCCATCAAGCAACATGGTGCTGAATTTGGTGTGCCAACCTGGGAACACGATATCACACCTTCTCTATGCAGATGACATTTTATTCGCCACCAAAGCTTCCATGGCTCATAAAAGGTGTCCTCCATATTCGAAAAATTACCGCAATTGACGGGCAATATCAATGCAACCAAAACCATAGTTTTCAAAGAAAGCCACACATAGATGGAAGGCCAATGTAATCACCAGTGCTCACTGGCTTCGAAGAGTGGAGGAGCTTGATTACTTGGGCATCAAGCTTGCCATGAGGAAGTTAAAACCGCAGATTTTCATCAACTCCTCCAAAAGGCTAGAGACAAAATCAGCTCTTGGGGAGTTAGACACCTTTCAATGGCGGACTTACACTCATAAGGACATCCTTGTGCATCTCTATGTACCAAACAACCACACCGTAATTCCCAAGGGAATTACAGAGGGGATTGAAAAGCTTGCTAGGAACTTCCTTTGGCAAGGAAACAACAACCATCATTGCATACACTATGTTGCTTGGAACAAAATCGCATGCCAACCAACAAAGGAGGCCTTGGACTACACATGGCTGAAAGCTGGAATGGACCCTTAAGGGCTAGAATGGCTTGGGAATTCCTCTCTAAACCCACCAAGCTGCTCCACAAGTGTTTGATCGAGAAGTATGGGTTGGACCCATGGCATAGGGAACCCAAGCGGGAGACTCCAATTGCTGGAAAATTATTCTAATGGTGCTTCCACCTTGAACCGTAATTTAAAATGGAGAATTTGCAATGGCAAAGAGGTGGACTTTCTAAACTCCATTTGGATATCCGACCTACCGCTGTCCAAATGGCCGACATTTCTCAACATGGAGTGCATGGAGGAATGGAAGGTGGAAGAGCGATTGAAAATGTAACTGGAAAACTGAAAATCTGCACATCCTTTTGGAATGGAGCTTTGAACTCATCTCCAACATTTCCATTGAAGAGGAACATCAACATGACATCCCGTGAGCTCATCAAGGCACCTATGGGGACAACTCTCACATCCATTTTATAAAATCTGCTTTGCTGAAATTTCATTGGCCCCACACCATGCAGAATTTGAAACTCCCACCTGTGGAAAAGTGCTCGGTGGCTCATCAACGACTCCGCCAAACAACACCGGCTTGCTTGAGGGGTTTAACTCACACCACCCTTGCCCTTGGGGTGTAATCACGATGAGACACTGAACACATTGCTGTCCAATGCCCCCACGAACAACATTATCCAGATTTTGGCAACATGAATCAATCCCAATTTTCAGCAATTTGCAAGATTTACTCCAAGCTCTCACTAAGGTACGTGACAACTTATGTTGGGCTAGAATGTATTGTGCAATTGTGTACTGTGTGGATAAGTCGACCGCCAAGACTCACGGTCGTAGCCATGGTACCTCAAGACTATTCGCTCGATTCTAAGCTCTATCACACATTCTTCCTCTTATCCTATCCAAGCAATGGGACATCACCCACTTATGGGTGATCAAACTAAATTTGTGGTGTCCTCCCCTCGGCGGATCAAGGCTAACGTGGATGGCTCACTCCTTCCCAATGGGGTGGCGGTATTGTGGTGCTAAGGGATGCAAATGGCAACTTCCTCAAAGCCATGGGTCTTGTTTTCAAAGATTGGGACAAAGACATCCGTTGAACGGAGGCTATGCTCTACACTAGCAAAATTATTGAACCGTGGATGATCAATACAAGGGCATTATCATTGAGGGAGATAATAAAGGTGTGGTGGATCACCTCAAACTTTCTCTTAACAATGAAATATGGCAGAACCGACTTGGATGCTCCTGACATCAACTTTCTGAAGAACTTCCACCAGGTTATTTTTGTATACACAAATAGATCTAACAACACTCTTGCAGACTTTTGTGCATATAGCTACTAGCTTTGATTTTGTATGGCATAGTCTAGATAATCACACTATTCCTCCACGTTTTTTGCTCTTTTGGAGGAGGATAGGAAATATGCTGTTAGTAGCTAGTTTTTTGCTTTCTTTAGCAGTTTTTTCTACATTGTAATCAGTTTTTTTTTTGTTATCAATGCAAATGCATCTTTTCAGCACCACCACTGCGATAATTATCACCTCCACCATCACCTCCACCACTAGATCTAGGCTGAGCTTGGTTGACGGTGATGTTCCTACCGTCATGGTTCTGCCCATTCTTAAGGTTTAGGTTTAGGTTTAGGTTTATTAGGATTTAAGTTTATTTTTTAATTTATTTAGTTACTTTAGGTTTGGATTTAGGGTTTGGGTTTAAGGTTTAGGGTTTAAGGTTTACGATTAGGGTTTAGAGTTTAGAGTTTTTTTAACTCAAACAATTACATAATAAATAAGAAAATACCAAATTAGATAAGACATTATCCTCTAACAACTAATAAAATAGGATAAAATAAAATGCAATTCAAAAATTCATAAAAGTAGTATTTCACAAAATGATTTAACTCCTAGAGATAGTAAATTTTGTAGAAGGCCAACAAAGCTTAGTCGAACAAGCTGAAACCCATATCATCATCAGATTCCTCAACAGGCTCTTCCTTCTTCTCTTTCATTGTAGTAGTCGGAGCAACAGCAGCAGCAAGAGTAGTAGAAAAATCAAGCATAACAGCCACATCAAATTTACTAGAATCTTTTAAATACTTCTTAACCATCTCAGCTTATGGGTATGTGTAATCAGTGGAAATCACGATGATGAGGACATTGTTGTAAGCCTTTATGAACATGTGGGGCGCTATAGTAAGAGTGGGCTAAGAATGGACTTGTGAGAGAGTAGTGATTATTAAAAGGCCTACCAAAAACCTCTCAATGTGATTATCTTCAGTGAGGTCAAGCACCTCAGGACTGAACACTGAACCATCATCATACACAGACTGGACAATAAGGCCATTAGAGAATGGCCTAATCCCCAGCTTAGCAAGGAGAGCAGCCTCTGAGGATCCCACCTTATCACCTTTTTTAACCAGCTCAATCGGGGTGATAATTTCAATAGTACCCTTATTGATCTTAGTTGGGATATTGAGAACTAGGAAGAAAGAAGTCTGTGAAGGATCCATACCAGTCTTGGCTGAAGGAACCACAACATCAATAAGTGCAATAAGACCAACACAGGCATGAGCGCCAACATTATCTTTCACAACCTCTTTGTTGACTTCTTTAAGATCACCTTTCATAAAAATCAGCTCAACTAGGGTTCCGGGTTTAGGGTTTAGAGTTTAGGCTTTTATTGTTTATACTTTTAGGGTTAAGGGTTAGGGTTTAGGGATTAGGATTTATGGATTAAGGTTTAGGATTTAGGGTTTAGGATTTAAGTTTTAGGGTTTAGGGTTTAGGGTTTAGGGTTGAAGGTTTAGTGTTGTAGATTTAGGGTTTTGGGTTTAGGATTAGTTTTATTATTTAGGGTTTATGGTTTAGGGTTTAGGATTTAGGGTTTAGGATTTAGGGTTTAGGGTTTTTTATATATTTTTTAAATTAAGTAAATCGATAAGTTTAGGTTTATTTAGATGATTTTTTATTTATTTTAGTTTATTTTATCTTTTATTTATATTTAAGTTTATTTTTTATTTTTATTTAGTTTAGTTAATTTATTTTAAGTTTATTTATTTTTAGTTTAGGGTTTTTATTTTAGTCTATTTTTTGGTTTATGTTTAAGTTTAGGTTTATTTTTTAGTTGAGTTTAATTTTATTTTATTTCTTAGGTTTATGTTTTATTTTTTAATTTAGGTTTAGGATTAGGTATATATTTTAGTTTTTTAGGTTTAGGTTTTTGGTTTTTATTTTAGGTTTATTTTTAGGTTTTATTTTTTAATTTAGGTTTAGGTTTATTTTTAAATTATTTTATTTTATTTAGAATAGCTTTTGGTTTAGGTTTAGTTTATTTAAGTTTTACGTTTAAGTTTTATTTATTTTAGTTTTGTTTATTTTAGCTTAGGTTTAGGTTTATTTTATTATGTTTATTTTATTTTTATTTTAGGTTTAGGGTTTAGGTTTTATTTTTTTATTTATTTTTAGGTTTATTTTTTAGGTTTTGGTTTTTATTTAGTTTTTATTTTATTTTATTTTATGTTTACATTTTTTTATTTTACATTTAGTTGTTATTTTATTTAGGTTTTTTATTTTTAGGTTTATTTTATTTTTTAGTGTAGCTTAGGTTTTTATTTATTTTATTCTAGATTATTTTAAATTTTATTTATTTTATTTTTATGTTTAAGTTTAGGTTTTAGTTTATGTTTTTATTTTATTTTATTTAGGTTTAGGTTTATTTATTTATTTTATTTTTAGGTTTTATATAGTTTAAGTTTAAGTTTTTAGATTTTTAAGGTTTAGGGCTTAGGGTTTAAGGTTTTAAGGTTTAGGGTTTAGGTTAGGGTTTAGGGTTTGGGGTTTATTGTTTACGCTTTAGGATTTAGGGTTTTTAGGGTTTAGGGTTTAGGGTTTAGGGTTTAGGGTTCAGGGTTCAGGGTTTGGGGTTTAGGGTTCAAGGTTTAGGGTTAAGGGTTTAGGGTTTGGCGATTAGAGTTTTAGGGTTTAGAGTTTAGGGTTGTAGGTTTAGGGTTTATGCTTAGTTTTAGGGTTTATGGTTTAGGTTACAGTTTTTTTTAATATTTTTTATTTTTGGGGTTTAGGGTTTAGTGCCTAGGTTTTTAGTTTAGGGTTCAGGTTTTAGTTTAGGGTTTAAGGTTTTTGGTTTTATTTTTAACAGAGATCAAATTTAGATTCAACATTTTTTCATTTTGATTTCATCAACGAAATAACACACCAAGTTTTCTAAAGTAGAAGCGATGACATAGATAAAAAATAAGCACGCATAGAGCAAATCAAAAACCCTAGATAACTAGAATCGTTGCTATTATAAAGACACAGTTTCATAAGTAGGAGATCAGAATCAAAAACCCTAGATAACTAAAACCATCTCTTTTATAAAGACACAGTTCTATAAGCAGTAGATCGGATCAGTCGTTCTTCAGTTTGTCCAGTTCCCATCAAAACCACGCTGGCCTCTCGAGTAGCGAGATCCATCATCGTATCCCCAATCTCTCCCTTCGTCACCACCACGACTATAACCTTCGACATTCCTCCTGCCTCCATAACCACCACTACTTCGACCACCACCTCCATATCCCCCAGCACCTCCAGATCCCCCACCACTACTACGATAACCATCGCCTTCGTTTTCACCTCCACAACAAGATCTAGATTGAGCCTGGTTGACGATAATGTTGCTGATGTCAAGGTTTTGCCCATTCTTAGGGTTTAGGTTTAGGTTAATTTTATTTTAGGGTTTAGGTTTAATTTTAATTTATTTAGTTACTTTAGGTTTAGGTTTAGGGTTTGGGGTTTAGGGTTTTGGTTTTAAGGTTAGGGTTTAGGGCTTAGGGTTTAGGGTTTAGGGTTTCAGGGTTTATGCTTTGAGGGTTTAGGTTTTAGGATTAGGGTTTATGGTTTAGGGATTAGGGTTTAGGGTTTAGTGTTGTAAGTTTAGGGTTTGTTTTAGGGTTTAGGGTTTAGGATTTAGGATTTAGGGTTTAGGTTTTTTTTTTTAAAATTAAGTAAATGAGTAGGTTTATGTTTATTATTTTATTTTTATTTAGTTTTGTTTATTTATTTTAGATTTATTTATTTTTGTTTAGGTTTTCTATTCTAGTAAATTTTTTTAGGTTTAGGTTAATTTTTTAGTTTAGTTTTATGTTTATTTTATTATTTAGTTTTAGGATTTTTTTTTATTTTAGGGTTTAGGTTTAGGTTTTTATTTTATTTTTATAGGTTTAGGTTTTAGGTTTTAATTTTAGGTTTATTTTTAAGTTTAATTTTTCAGTTTAGGTTTAGTTTTATTTTTAGTTTGTTTTATTTTATTTAGTTTATGTTTAGGTTTAGATTTAGGTTTAGATTTTGGTTTTACTTATTTTAATTTTGGTTTAGGTTTAATTTATTTTGTTTATTTTATTTTTATTTTAGGTTTATTTTTTTTTTAAAGTTTAGGGTTTAGGTTTTATTTTTTATTTAATTTTAGGTTTATTTTTTAGGTTTAGGTTTTTATTTAGTTTTTATTTTTTTATTTTAGTTTATTTATTTGTATTTTATGTTTAGTTATTATTTTGGTTAATTTTTTATTCTTGGGTTTATTTTTTTAATTTAATTTATGTTTTTATTTATTATATTTAATTTATTTTTATTTTTTATTTTATTTTATTTTTAGGTTTAGGTTTTTTTTTATTTAGGTTATTATTTTATGTTATTTTTTTTTATATAAATTTAGGTTTTTTTATTTATTTTATTTTTTATTATTTATTTAGTTTAGATTTTGGTTTTTAGGTTTTTAAGGTTTCAGGTTTAAGATTATGGTTTAGGGTTTAGAGTTTTAGGGTTTAGGGTTTTGGGTTTAGTGTTTAGTCTTTAGGTTTTAAGGTTTACGGTTTTTAGGGTTTAGGGTTTAGGGTTAAAGGTTTAGGGTTAAGGGTTTATAGTTTATGGCTTTGGGTTTAGGGTTTTGGTTTTTAAAGTTTAGGGTTTAGGGTTTAAGGTTGTAGGTTTAAGGTTTAGGGTTTATTGGTTAGGGTTTTTTTTTGTATTTTTTATGTTTAGGTTTTAGGGTTTTGGGTTTAGGGTTTAGGATTTCAGTTTTTGGTTCAGGTTTTAGTTTACTGTTTAGGGTTTTTGGTTTTTTTTTTAGCAGAGAACAAATTCAAAATCAATATTTCTCCTTTTCAATTTCATCAACCAAGTAAGACACCAAGTTTTCTAAGACACAAGCGATGGCATAGATAAAAAATGACACTCATAGAGAAAATCAAAAAACCTAGATAACTAGACCATCTCTACTATAAAGACATTGTTCCATAAGCAGCAGATCATATACCATTCTTCACTTTCTCCAATTCCCATCAGAACCACCCCGACCTCTCGAGTAGGAGTATCCACCATCATATTTCAAATCTCTCCCTTTGCCACAACCATGGATGTAACCTCAGTCGCCCCTCCCGCCTACATAACCACCACTGGTCTGACCACCACCTCCATATCCACCAACACCTCCAGATCCCCCACCATCACTGTGACAACCACTGCCTCCACCTTCATCTCCACCATAAGAAACTGAGCCTGGTTGACGGTGATGTTCTTGCCGTCAAGGTTCTGCCATTCTTAGGGTTTAGGTTTAAGTTTAGGTTTATTAGGTTTTAGGGTTGTTTTTTTTAAATTTATTTAGTTACTTTAGGTTTAGGTTTAGGGATTATGGTTAGGGTTCAGGGTTTAGGGTTTAGGGTTTAGGGTTTAGGGTATTTTTTAATTTTTTAAACTCTATTGATTCCATAACAAATAAGAAATTACCAAATCAAATAAAACATTTTCCTTTAACAACTAATAAAATAGGATAAAGTAAAATGCAATTTAAAAATTCACAAAATTAGTATTTCACAAAATGATTTAACTCCTAGAGATAATAAAATTTTATATAGAAGGCCAACAAAGCTTAGTAGAACAATCTGAAAAACATATCATCATCAGATTCCTCAGCAGGCTCTTTCTTCTTCTCTCCCACTACAATAGCCGAAGTTGTAGTAGCAGTAGGAGTAGCAGAAGCATCAGGCGCAGTAGCCACATCAAATTTTCTAGGATCCTTCAAGTACACCTTAACCTTCTTGTCTTGCGGGTTTGTGTAATCAGTGGCAATTATGACGGCCAGTTAATTCTTGTAAGCGTTGATGAACATGTGGGGTGCTGTAGCATGGGTGGCATAAGAGAGGGCCAGTGAGAGAGAAGCATTGAAAGGCTTGCCGAAAACTTCTCGATGAGATCATCTTCAGTGAGGTCAAGCACCTTAGGACTGAACACCAAACCATCATCATACACAGATTAGATGACAACGCTATAAGAGAATGGTCTAATCCCCAGCTTAGCGAGAAGAGCAGCCTTTGAGGATCCCACCTTATTGCTATTTTAATTAGCTCAACTAGGGTGATAATTTTAATAATACCCTTATTAATCTTAGTTGGGATATTGAGAACCTCGAAGAAACAAGTCTGTGAAGGATCCAGACCAGTGTTGCTTGGAGGAACCATAACATCAATAGGTGCAATAAGACCAACATAGGCAGTTGCACCAACTTTATATTACACATCCTCTTCGATGACTTCTTTAAGATCACCTTTCATAAAAATCAACTCAATTGGGTTTAGGGGTTAGAGTTTAGTGGTGGTTTAGGGTTTATGCTTTTAGGGTTTAAGGTTTAGGATTAGGGTTTAGGGTTTAGGGTTTAGGGTTTATACTTTAGGGTTTAAGGTTTTTTATGGTTTAGGGTTTAGGGTTTAAGGTTGTAGGTTTAATGTTATAGGTTTAGGTTTAAGGTTTAGGATTTAGGGTTTAGGTTTTTTTTTTTTTAAAATAAAGTAAACTGGTAGGTTTAGGTTTATTTAGTTATTTATTTATTTATTTTAGTTTATATTATATTATATTTTTATTTAGGTTTATTTTTTATTTTTATTTAGTTTAGTTTTTTTTATTTTGGGTTTATTTATTTTTAGTTTAGGGTTTTCATTTTCGTTTATTTTTTGGGTTTAGGTTTATTTTTTAGTTGACTTTTATTTTTATTTTATATTTTGGGTTTTATGTTTTATTTTTTATTTTTAGGTTTAGGTTTAGGTTTTTATTTTATATTTTTAGGTTTATGTTTTAGGTTTTTATTTTAGGTTTATGTTTAGGTTTTATTTTTTAGTTTAGGTTTAGGTTTATTTTTAATTTATATTATTTTATTTAGTTTAGGTTTAGGATTAGTTTTAGTTTATTTAAGGATTAAGTTTAGGTTTTATTTATTTTACTTTAGTTTATTTTAGTTTAGGATTAGGTTTATTTTATTTTATTTATTTTATTTTTATTTTAAGTTTAGTTTTTTTTAGTTTAGGGTTTAGGTTTTATTTTTTTATTTATTTTTATGTTTCCTTTTTAGGTTTAAGTTTTTATTTAGTTTTAATTTTATTTTTATTTTACATTTAGTTTTTTTATTTAAGTTTTTATTCTTAGGTTAATTTTATTTTTTTAGTTTAGTTTAGGTTTTTATTTATTTTATTTTAGTTTATTTTTATTTTTTATTTAATTTCATTTTTAGGTTTAGGTTTAGCTTTAAGTTTAGGTGTTTATTTTATTTTTATTTTATTTTATTTAGGTTTAGGTTTTTTTATTTATTTTATTTATAGGTTTTATTTAGTTTAGGTTTAGGTTTTAGGTTTTTAGGGTTTAAGGTTTAGGGTTTAGGGTTTAGGGTTTAGGGTTTAGGGTTTTAGGGTCTAGGGTTTAGGGTTAGGGTTTAGGGTTTAGGGATTAGGTTTTAGTGTTTAGGCTTTAGGGTTTTTAGGGTTTAGTGTTTAGGGTTTTTTTTAACTTAAAGGAAATAATTGCACAGAAAAATAGGTACAAGAAGACCATATTAGAGACTAAATTCAAAAAGAAAAAACTACCACTTAAATGAGCTATAGGAGAATCCTAAAGTGTTTTGTCCCTAAACTAATACATCAAGAGCAATAAAGAATAAAAACAAAGACAACTAAAAATGCCAAGCAAAAGACAGGAAAGGGGAAGAATCAACGGAGCTCCAAAAGAACCTCCAAAGAGATGAAGATCCATATGAAAAGGAAACCTGCAACTTGTAACTGAAGATAACTCCAACCATCTAAGAAAAAAGAGACCATAAGTAAGACTCTAGCTCCCTCCAAGAAGAATAAGAGACCAATTGAAAAAGAGAACCTACAACCTATAAGAAATCTCAGCCAGAAGGAGAATAGAAAATATAAATAGAAAAAAAAAATTCAGGCTTACATATGAGGGAAGAAGGATAATCACAATAATGAAGGGCATCAAATCCTAAGTGTATCCAGCTTCAAAGAAGGGTTACAAATAGGAGAAGTCACTTCCACAAAAATATCAAGGAAAAAATCCATCGTATCATCATAGTCATCCTAGCCTAACAAAAAAACAAACCTATCATAATAGACACCCAGCCAAAGAAGAAGTGAAGCTAAGGAAACAAAAAGTGAGAGGGGAGCAATATATAAAATTAACATAAGGCAATCCCAAAAAGGAAGAGCCCTTATAGACAAAGCTAATAGAGCCCACAATAACACCAATCCAAAGCCACCAAGGCATCAAATAAAGGAAAGGAAACAACCAACATAGCAGCCACACAATAGAGCACCCAAAAAAAATAGCCCTGGAAAGTGCAAGATAACCAAACCAACCAACAGAAAAAAAGAAGAAGGCTAGCAAAAGCTAAAATAAATAGCTAGAGAAATAGCCAACAAATGGACAAACCACATGCTAAAGATAAAAAGATAAACCTACCACCAACAAAGAGAGCAAAAGAACTAACTAAAAGCCAATAGGAACAAAGCCACCAGCACAAAACCAACCAGCCAAAGGGCACAAAAAAACACCCACAAACAAGAAGACAAAAACACCAATCCAGAACGAGGAAAATTAGCTAAGAAGCCAATACTCTAGCTAGCAAGAAAACACACATCAAAAGCTCAACCAACAGAGAAAAAACTAGCCAAAAGCAAAAACCACCCAAGGATAGGAGAGATTATTTCCAAGAACCTTTCGAACGAGTAACCCTTGGCAAGCCAGGAGGGGCATAAATCTGAACACTATTTTTCTTTTTCTTCCTATAAATAGCTTTATAACCATGCAATTTCTTAAAAAAATCTCCATCTAAAATTGAATCAATATTATTACAAAAGGCATGGGGATCAGCAAAAGCTATCAATTTCAGAGAAGAGAATTCATAATCATCCATAACATTAGACAAAGGAAAATTAGAAATAGTATGCATTTTAGAATTAGAAGTGAAAGAAGGACCAGAAATAGCTTTATTAAGTAGATAATTATCAATATTTTCACCTTCCAACAAAATCTGAAGAGTATCATCCCTATCTTCATTCATAAAAAAAGTAAGAGAAGTAGAATACAGATTTTCAGTACAATCTTCATGTAAGGGATTAAAATATAATTCAAATCCCTTAGAAACTCCTAGCATATTACCAAAATTTTGAACATAATTAGTATCCATAGAAAAACCATCATTTTAAACTAAAATAGAGCTATTCACAATGAGAGAATTGTCATAGGTATCTAAATGTTATTTTTTAAAAGAAGGATCACCAATATTAACAAGATTGTCATACCAGAAGTTAAAATATTAGAAATAAGAACATTCTTTTCACCGCCATTCTCAATCAAAGAAGGCAAAGAAATAGTCTCTTTCCCATGATTTAAAGCAGACATAGGAGAAAGAGAAACAACATCCAACTAATTGGAAGAAATGGTGTTAGCATCAATAATATTTGAACCATCATTATGAAATGACTTATGCACAACATCCAAACCATTGGAATCATTGACCACAGCCTCTAAAGTCTTCCCTTTAATAGAATCATCAAAAGAAACACTTAGAGCATGATTATTAGTTAAAATATTTTTTAGAAACATCAAAATAAACTTTCACATTAGACAAATCATCAATAGGTAAAACTTTTTTAGAAGATTCAGAAATCTGGTTTTGCAAAACATCAAAATTTTGAAAAGCAAATTTTTCTTTATCCAACTTGAGAGAATCATCATTTTTTTCAACAATTGAATTCTTACTGGTGATTTTCTTGCTAAGAAAGGGATGAGTAATAAAGCATTCAAAAATTTCATGCTTATGAATCTTACAATGATTACAAAAAATGGGAGAGTTCTCAAAAACTACTTTCTAAAAATAACCTCATTTCTTCAAACCCAACCAAATTTCTTTCATGTATTTTTTAGTAATATCAATCTCTATAAGAATTCTAGCACACATCTAGAAGGAGGTTGTTGCTTGATCACTTACAAAGGACCAAAATCAACCTAATAGCATACAAAAATCTTATGATTAAATAGATGAATCCACAAGTTAGGTAAAGAATTCCAAATGGGAACAATAGGAGACTATTCATTAACATCAAACATAGGTGTCCACTTCAGAATATGTATTTGACAATTCAAAACATATTAAGAACACCTAAATAAATTATTCCATAATTAAGAATATTAGAAAGTTTAATCAGAATATGCCTTGCATCAATCAACCGAATAGAAAAAAAACTAGATTTAAGCTATGAAAAAAAGAACGAATATATTCCTTCTTGGGCCATTTAAATGAAAACTTTCCAATCAAAGAAAAAGCAGAAGGCTCATCTAATCTTTCAATATCCTCATCTAAAATTGTAATTATCAAAGTACCTTTAAAAGATGTATGAAGCAAATTCAAATAAGGCTCGGTAGAGGAATTCTTACCAGCTAAAGCCTCTTTAGCAGATTTAGTAACAACGGGAAATTTAGAGGTAGCATTACCCAAAAAATTTGATGCCCCAGCGGGATCCATCGACACATGCGATTTATTGCATGGGTTTGAAGAAGCTGACCCCAGAGTTTCGCTGTCATGATAAGAACAAATTGAGATCTACCCAAGGCTGATAATTTATAGGGAATCCAAGAGAGAAAGCACTCGAAAACTCACAGAAGAACGTGAGAAATCCCAAAATTGCCCAATAATAGGGTTTACGATTTTGAATTTTATTTTTTTATTTTTATTTAGGTTTACTTTTTATTTTTATTTAGTTTAGTTTAATTATTTTAGGTTTATTTATTTTAGTTTAGGTTTTTTATTTTAGTTTACTTTTTAGGTTTTGGTTTAGGTTTATGTTTATTTTTTTAGTTTTGTTTTATTTTAATTTTATTTTTAAGGTTTAGGTTTTATTTTTTATTTTTAAGTTTAGGTTTAGGTTTTAGGTTTTTATTTTAGGATTATTTTTAGGTTTTATTTTTTAGTTTAGGATTAGGTTTATTTTTAGTTTATTTTATTTAATTTAGTTTAAGGTTTAAGTTTAGTTTATTTTAGGTTTAGGTTTAGGATTTATTTATTTTAGTTTAGGTTTAGGTTTATTTTATTTTGTTTATTTGAGGTTTAGGTTATTAATTTAGTTTAGGGTTTAGGTTTTAATTTTTAATTTTTTTAGGTTAATTTTTTTGGTTTATGTTTTTATTTAGATTTTATTTTATTTTATTTTTAATCTACATTTAGTGTTTATTTTCTTTAGGTTTTTTAGTTTTAAGTTTATTTTATTTTTAGTTTAGTTTTTATTTTTATTTTTTTTATTTTTACACTTAGGTTTAGGTTTAGGTTTTTTTCTTGATTTTATTTTATATTTTTATTTTATTTTATTTAATTTATTTTATTTAGGTTTAGGCTTATTTATTTATTTTATTTTTAGGTTTTATTTTATTTGGGTTAAGCCTTTTAGGTTTTTATGGTTTAGGGTTTATGGTTTAGGGTTTAGTGTTTAAGGTTTAGGGTTTATGGTTTAAGGTTTTAGGGTTTAAGATTTGGGGTTGTATGTTTAAGGTTTAGGGTTTAGGGTTAGTTTTAGGGTTTAGGGTTTAGGGTTTAGGGTTTTAGGGTTTATGCTTTTATCGTTTAGGGCTTAGGGTTAGGGATTATGGTTTAGGGTTTATGGCTTTTTAGGGTTTAGAGTTTAGGTTTTAGGGTTAGGGTTTAGTGTTTAGGCTTTTGGGTTTAGGGTTTTTATGGTTTAGGGTTTAGGGTTAGTTTATAGTTTAATGTTTAGGGTTTAAGGTTAGGTAAGGTTTAGGTTTAAGGTTATAGTTAGTATTGAGTTTAAGTTTAAGTTTAAGTTTATAGTTTATAGTTTTAGGTTTAGTTAGACTATAGTTTAGGTTTATAGTTTAAGTTTAAATTTTAGGTTTAATATTTAGGTTTTAATTTGGTTCATAGTTTAAGTTTTAGGTTCAGGTTTAAGTTAGATTTAGGATTTAGATTTAGTGGTTTTAGTATTTTAGTTTAGGTTTAGGTTAGTTTAAGTTTAGAGTTTAGTTTTAGGGTTTAGTTTGAGTTTAGGGTTTAGGGTTAAGTATTGGTTTTAGTTTAGGATTAGTGTTAGGGTTAGGGGTAGAGTTCAGGGTTTAGGGTTTGGGGTTTAGGGTTTAAGGTTTATGATTTAGGCTTTAGGGTTTAGGGTTTTACGGCTTAGGGTTTAGGGTTTTTCTTTAATATTAGGTTTAGGTTTATTTTTTAATTTTTTTTTTTAGTTTATGTTTAGGTTTATTTATTTTTAGTTTAGTTTATTTTTTGGTTTTATTTTAGTTTAGGTTTTATTTATTTTTTAGGTTTTGATTTTTAGTTTAGTTTAGGTATAGGTTTATGTAGGTTTATTTTGTTATTTATGTATTTAGTTTATTTTTTTTAATTTAGGTTTAATTTAAGTTGAGGTTTTATTTTTTATTTTAGTTTATTTTAGTTTATTTTTTATTTTTGTTTAGTTTAAGTTTTATTTCAGTATAGTTTAGATTTATTTAGTTTTAGGTTTTTAGGTTTAGGTTTTATTTATTTTTTATTTAGTGTATTTATTCTTAGTTTTTTTAGTTTAGTTTAGTTTATTTTATTTAGTTTTTTGTTTATTTAGTTTAGGTTTAAGTTTATTTTTAGGTTTATTTAGTTTACTTTAGGTTTAGGGTTTAGGTTTTATTTAGGTTTAGGTTTATTTAGTTTATTTATTTTTTATTTAATTTTTATTTTAGGTTCATTTAGTTTAGTTTATTTAGTTTAGGTTTTATTTTTATTTAGGTTTTTGTTTAGGTTTAGGTTTTATTAAGTTTATTTCATTTAGTTTTTATTTTAGGATTAGGTTTAGTTTAGGTTTATTATATTTTTATTTAGGTTTTGGATTATTTTTATTTGTAATTTGGTTTGTCTTTGTTTATGTTTATGTTTAGGTTTAGGTTTAGGTTTTTAGTTTATTTAGTTTAGGTTGAGGTTTAGGTTTATTTAGTTTAGGTTTTTTTATTTTTAGGGTTAGTTTCTTTCTTTTTATTTTAGTTTTTATTTTTATTTTATTAGATTAGTTTATTTAGTTTATTCATTTAGGTTTATTTAGGGTTATTTTTTAGGGTTTGGTTAGTTTATGTTTAGGTTTATTTATTTTAGTTTAGTTTCATTTATTTTTATTTTTTAGGTTTATTTAGTTTTTAGTTTTATTTAGGTTAGGTTTAGGTTTAGGTTTTTTTATTTATTTATTTAGGTTTTATTTTATTTAGTTTAAGTTTAGGTTTAGGTTTAGGTTTATGTTTATTTATTTAATTTAGGTTTAGGTTTAGGTTTATTTATTTATTTAATTAAATTATTTAGTTTATTTAGGTTTATGTTTAGGTTTTATTTAGTTTAGTTTATTTAGTCTTATTTTATTTTGGGTTTAAGGTTTAGGTTTAGGTTTATTTAGCTTAGGTTTATTTTTATTTATTTATTTAGTTTATTTTTTATTTAGTTAAATTAGTTTGGTTTATTTTTCATTTATTTTACATTTTATTTATTTTAATTTAATTTAATTTAATTTATTATTTTATTTATTTTAGTTTATTTTTATTTTTATTTTTTATTTAGGTTTAGGTCTAGGTTTTTATTTTAGGTTTAGGTTTAGGTTTAGGTTTAAGTTTTTATTTATTTTATTTTATTTTTTTATTTAGTTTAGCTTATTTTATTTTATTTATTTCAGTTTATTTAGTTAATTTATTTAATTTATTTATTTAGTATAGGGTTTATTTTATTTTAGGTTTAGGTTTTATTTAGTTTTATTTAGGTTTTGGTTTAGTTTATTTTTAGGTTTAGGTTTAGGGTTTAAGGTTATTTAGTTCTAGTTTAAGTTTAGGTTTAGGTTAATTTTAGTTTAGTTTATTTTATTAATGATTTAACTCCTAGAGATAATAAAATTTTAACTCCTAGAGATAATAAAATTCAATTAAAAAATTCACAAAATAGTATTTCACATAATGGTTTAACTCCTAGAGATAATAAAATTTTATATAGAGGGCCATCAAAGCTTAGTCGAACAATCTGAAACATATATTATTATCAGACTCTGCAACAGGCTCTTCCTTCTTCTCTCAGACTACAGTAGCCGGAGTTGTAGTAGTAGTAGGAGTTGGAAAAGCATCAAGCATAGTAGCCACATCAAATATTCAAGGATCCTTCAAATACTCTTTAACCTTCTTCTCCTATGGGTATGTGTAATCAATGGTAATTGAGACGGTGAGGAAATTCTTGTAAGCGTTGATGAACATGTAGGGCGCTGCTGCAAGGGTGGGATAAGAGATGGCCAGTGAGAGAGAAGTGATCATTGAAAGGCTTGCCGAAAACTTCTCGATAAGATCATCTTTAGTGAGGTCACACACCTCAAGATTGAACACCGAACCATCATCATACACAAAGTAGATGACAAGGCCATAAGAGAATAGCCTAATCCCCAACTTTGTGAGGAGAGCAGCCTTTGAGGATCACACCTTATCGCTATTTTTAATCAGCTCAACTAGGATGATAATTTCAATAGTACCCTTTTAAATCTTAGTTGGGATGTTGACAACCTGGAAGAAAGAAGTCTGTGAAGGATCCATACCAGTGTTGCTTGTAGGGACCACAACATCAATAGGTGCAACAAGACCAACATGGGAAGGAGCACCAACTTTATATTTCACAACCTCTTCACTGACTTCTTTAAGATCACCTTTCATAAAAATCAACTTAACCGGGGTTTGGGGGTTAGAGTTTAACATTTTTAGGATTTATGCTTTTAGGGTTTAAGATTTAGGGTTAGGGTTTAGGGTTTATGGCTTAGCATTTAGGGTTTAAGGGTTAAGGTTTAGGGTTTTTTTACAGTTTAGGGTTTAGGGTTAAGGTTGTAGGTTTAGTTTTTATGGGTTAGGGTTTAAGGTTTAGGTTTTCTTTAAAAAAAAAAATTAAGTAAACTGGCAAATTTAGGTTTATTTAGTTTATTTTTTATTTATTTTAATTTATATTATTTTTTATTTTTATTTAGGTTTATTTTTTATTTTTATTTAGTTTATTTTTTTATTTTTGGTTTATTTATTTTTATTTTAGGGATTTTATTTTAGTTTATTTTTTAGGTTTAGGATTATTTTTTAATTGAGTTTTATTTTTATTTTACTTTTTGGGTTTAGGTTTTATTTTTTATTTCTAGGTTTAGGTTTAGGTTTTTATTTTATTATTTTAGGTTTAGGTTTTAGGTTTTTATTTTAGGTTTATTTATAGGTTTTATTTTTTAGTTTAAATTTAGGTTTATTTTTAGTTTATATTATTTGATTTAGTTTAGATTTAGGATTAGGTTTAGTTTATTTTAAGTTTAGGTTTAGGTTTTATTTATTTTAGTTTAGTTTATTTTAGTTTAGGTTTAGGTTTATTTTATTTTGTTTATTTTATTTTTATTTTAGGTTTAAATTTTTTTAGTTTATGGTTTAGGTTTTATTTTTTATTTATTTTATTTTTATTTTTAAAGTTTAGGTTTTTATTTAGTTTTTATTTTATGTATATTTTATTTTTATTTTACGTTTAGTTTTTATTTTATTTAGTTTTTTTATTATTAGGTTAATTTTATTTATTTTTAGTTTAGTTCAAGTTTTTATTTATTTTATTTTTATTTTTTATTTAATTTTATTTTAGGTTTAGGTTTAGCTTTTAGTTTAGGTTTTTATTTTATTTTATTTTGTTTTATTTAGGTTTAGTTTTTATTTATTTATTTTATTTTTAGGTTTTATTTAATTTAGGTTTAAGTTTTTAGGTTTTTAAGGTTTAAGGTTTACGGTTTAGGGTTTAGGGTTTAAGGCGTAGGGTTTTAGGGTTTAGGGTTTTGGGTTAGGGTATGGTTTAGGTTTTAATGTTTAGGCTTTAGGGTTTAGGGTTTTTATGGTTTAGGGTTATGTTTTTTTTTTAACTAAAAGGATATAATTGCTCAGAAAAATGGGTACAAGAAGACCATATTATAGACTAAACTTAAAAAGAAAAAAACTACTACTCAAATGTGCTACTGGAGAATTCTAAAGAGTTTAGTCCCTAAACTAACATATCAAGAGTAATAAAGAATAAAAACTAAGACAAAATAAAATGGCAAGCAAAAGATAGCAAATGGGAAGAATCCATGAAGCTCCAAAAGAACCTCCAAAGAGACAAAGATCCATAAGAAAAGGAAGCCTGCAACTTGCAATTGAAGACAACTCCAGCCATCTAAGAAAAAAGAAACCATCAGTTAGACTCTAGCTCCCTCCAAGAAGAAAAAGAGATCGACTAAAAAAGAGAACCTACAACCTGCAAGAAATCTTAGTCAGAAAGAGAATAGAAAACATAAAGAGAAAAAAACTCAGGCTTAGATATGAGGAAAGAAGGATAATCACAATAATGAAGGGCATCAAATCCTAAATGTATCCATCTTCAAAGAAGGGTTACAAATAGGAAAAGTCACTAGCCATAAAAATATCAAGAAAAAAATCCATCATATCATCATAGTCATCCGAGCCAAAGAAAAATTCAAACCTATCATATTAGCCACCTAGCCAAAGAAAAAGTGAAGCTAAGGAAACGAAAAGTTAGAGGAGAGTAACATATAAAATTAACATAAGGTAATCCCAACAAACCCAAATATGAACACCTCTTAAAAAAGAGGGAGAAAAGAAGCTCACAACCAAAGAAAAAGAAAGATCCCTCAAGATAAATAGAGCCAATACAACACCAATCCAAAGCAACCAAGGCACCAAGCCAACAGAGCCAACAACAACACCAATCCAAAGCCACCAAGGCACCAGCCAAAGGAAAGAAAATAACCAACAGAGTAGCCACACAACAGAGCACCTAAGAAAAATAGCCCAAGAAAGTGTAAGAGAACTATCCAACCAATAGAAAAAAAAGGAGAAGGCCAGCAAAAGCTAAAATAAATAGGTAGAGAAACTTCCAACCAATGGAAAAACCACATCCTAAAGACAAAAAGCTCAACCTACCACCAAAATAGAAAGCAAAAGCACCAACCAAAAGCTAATAGGAACAAAGCCACTAGCAAAAAACAAACCAGCCAAAGGGCACCCAAAAAAACCAGCAAACAAGAAGCCAAAAACACCAATCCAGAAGGAGGAAAATTAGCCAAGAAGCCAATACTCTAGCTATTAAGAAAACACATAGCAAAAGCTCAACCAATAGAAAAAACTAGCCAAAAGCAAAATCTTCCCAAGGATAGGGGAGATTATTTCCAAGAAGCTTTGGAACGAGTAACCTTCAACAAGTGAGGAGGGGCATAAATTTGAACACTTTTATTATTTTTCTTCTTCTAAATAGTTTTATAACCATGCCCTTTCTCCAAAAAATCTCCATCCAAAAATGAATCAGTATTGTTATAAAAGGCATGGGGATCTATAAAAGCTATCAATTTCAAATAAGAGCATTCGTAATCATCCACAACATTAGAAAAATGAAAATCAGAAATGGTATGCATTTCAGAATTAGAAGTGAAAGAAGGACCATAAATAGCTTTATTAAGAAGATAATTATCAATAGTTTTACCTTCCAACAAAATCTGAAGAGTATCCTCCCTGTCTTCATTCATAAAAAAAGTAGGAGAAGCAAAATCCAGATTTTTAGTACAATCTTCATTTAAGGGATTAAAATATGATTCAAATCCCTTAGAAACACCTAACATATTACCAAAATTTTGAACATAATTACCAGCCATAGAAAAACCATCATTTTGAATTGAAACAGAGCAACTCACAATCATAGAATTGTCACAAGTATTTAATTGGTTTTTTTTTAAAAGGATCACCAATATTAACAAGATTATCAGGTCCAGAAGTTAAAATATTAGAAATAAAAACATTATTTTTACAACCATTCTCAATCAAAGAAGGCAAAGAAATAGTCTATTTCTCTTGATCTAAAGTAGACATAGGAGAAAGAGAAACAACATCTAAGTGATTGGAAGAAATGGTGTTAGCATCTATAATATTTGAACCATAATCATGAGAGGACTTAGGCACAACATCCAAACCATTGGAATCATTAACCATAGCCTCTAAAGTCTTCCATTTAATAGAATCATCAAATGAAACACTTAGGGCATGATTATTAGTTAAATTGTTTTTAAAAATATCAAAATTACCTTTCGCATTAGACAAATCATTAATATGTAAAACTTTTTCACAAGATTCAAAAATCTGGTTTTGCAAACCATCAAAATTTTGAAAAGCAAATTTTCTTTTATCCAACTTGAGAGAATCATCATTTTTTTCAATAATTGAATTCTTACTGGTGATTTTCTTCTTAAGAAAGGGATGTGTAATAAAGCATTCAAAAATTTCATGCTTATGAATCTTACAATGATTACAAAAAATGGGAAAGTTCCCAAAAACTACTTTCTAAAAATAACCACATTTCTTCAAACCCAACCAAATTTCTTTCATGTATTTTTTAGTAATATCAATCTCTATAAGAATTCTAGCAACATACAGTCTAGAAGAAGCAGTTGTTGCTTGGTCAACTTGCAAAGGCTGACCAAAAATCAACCCAGTAGCATAAAGAATCTGATGATTAAATAGATGAATCCACAAGTTTGGCAAGGAAATCCAAATGGGAATAATAGGAGACTCTTCATTAACATCAAACATAGGTGTCCACTTCAGAATATGCATTCGACAAATAAAAACATATTAAGAGCGCCTAAAAAAATATTCTGTAATCAAGGTCATTAGAAAGTTTAATCAGAACATGCCTTGCATCAATCAGCCCAATAGAAAAAGAACCAAATTTAAGCTATGAAAGAAGAATGAATATCTTCCTTCTTTGGCCATTTAAATGAAAACTTTCCAATCAAAGAAAAAGCAAAAGGCTCAGCTAATCTTTCAATATCCTCATCTAAAATCATAATTATCAAAATACCTTTAAAAGTCATATGAAGCAAATTCAAAGGAGGCTTGGTGGAGGAATTCTTACCAGCTAAAGCCTCTTTGAAAGATTTAGTAACAGTAGGTAATTTAGAGGTAGGATTACCCAAAAAATTTGATGCCCTAGCGAGATCCATTGGCCCATGGGATTTACTCCTTGGGTTTGAAGAAGTCGACCCCTGAGTCATGGCACTGTGATAAGAATAAGTCAAGATCAGCCCAAGGCTAGCAATCTATAGGAAATCCAAGAGAGAAAGCACTCAAAAACTCACCAAGAATGTGTGAGATCCCAAAATCGCCCAAAAATAGGGTTTAGGTTTTACGTTTAGTGTAGATTAGTTATTATTAGGTTTTATTAGTTTTAGGTTATTATTAGTTTATTATCAATTTTATCTTTAGTTTAGTTTGTTTAGTTTTAGTTAGGTTATTAGTTTAGTTTTATTAGTTTTACTTTTAGTTATTATTATTTTAAGTTAGTTTAGGGGGGGTGGGTTAGGTTTAGATTATTAATTTATTTAGTTAATTTGTTTCTTTGGGGTTTATTTATAATTTATTTATTATTATTAGTTAGTTTAGTTATTATTACTTATTTATTTATTTATTTAGTTTAGTTAGTTATTATTAGTTTATGGTTTTATTATTATTTAGCTTTTAGTTAGTCTTAGTTAGTGGTTTAGTTTTATTAGTTTAGTTTTATTAGTTTATTTATTGGTTTATTTGTTTAGTTTATTAATTTTGTTAGTTTAGTTATGGGTTGAGGTTTATTAGTTTATTATTATTAGCTTTTTAGTTTAGTTTATGGTTTAGTTTTTTATTAGTTTTTATTAGTTATTTATTGTTTATTATTATTATTATTACTTTAGTTAGTTCATTTATCATTAGTTTTGTTTTAGTTTAGTTTTTTTATTTACTTAATTATTATTATTTTATGTTTATTATTATTATTTAGTTTATTTATTTAGTTAGGGTTTAGGGTTTAGATATTTAGTTATTCATTAATTAGTTTATTATTAGTTTTATTATTATAAGTTTATTAGTTTAGTTAGTTAGTTATTAGTTATTATTATTATTATTATTATTAGTTTGTTTTAGTTTAGTTATTATTAGTTAGTTTTATTATTATTATTAGTTTATTTATTAGGTTTAGTAGTTTAGTTATTTAGTTCAGTTATTTAGTTAGTTTTATTTTATTTAGTTATTAGTTTATTAGTCTATTATTAGTTAGTTATTATTAATTTTGTTAGTTAAGTGTTTTATTATTAGTTTATTATTAGTTATTAGTTAGTTTATTAAGTTTAGTTATTATTATGTTTATTTATTAGTTAGTTTTTATGGTTTATTATTTTAGGTTTAGGGTTTAATTTTAGTTAGTTATTTAGTTATTTAATATTAGTTATTATTATAAGTTTATTAGTTTAATTTTAGTGTTTATTATTTATTAGGTTTTATGTTTATTTATTAATTAGTTTAGTTTTAGTAGTTTGTTTATTAGTTTATTAGTTTATTATTTATCAGTTTTAGGATATTAGTTATTTATTATTAGTTTTATTTAGTTTATTATTAGTTATAGTTTTTTTATTAGTTATTATTAGGTTTTTAGTTTATTACTTATTAGTTTGTTATGTTTTACTAGTTAGTTATTAGTTAGTTTTAGTTTAGTTTTATTATTAGTTGATTAGTTTTTTTAGTTATTATTTAGTTTTTATTATTTATTTTATTAGTTTAGTTATTAGTTATATAACTTTAGTTTAGTTTATTATTATTAGTTTTATTAATTTAGGTTTAGGGTTTAATGTTTAGTTTATTTAGTTATCATCATCATCATCATCATCATCATTATTATTATTATTATTATTATTATTATTATTATTATTATTATTATTATTATTATTATTATTATTATTATTATTATTATTATTATTATTAATATTAATTTATTAGTTTTATTAAGTTTATTTCTTAGTTATTTATTTAGTTAGTTTAATTATTATTAGTTTTATAAGTTAATTTTTATTTTGTTTATTATTATTTATGAATTTAGTTAGTTTGGTGTTTTGTTTTGTTTAGTTGTAGTTATTTATTATTTAGTTTATTATTATTATTAGTTTAGTCTAGTTAGTTTTTATGTTATTATGTTTTATTATTATTTAGGGTTTTTTAGTTCAAATTAGTTTTTAGCTTAGTTTATTTTTTATTATTCTTAGTTATTAGTTTATTAGTTTAGTTAATTTTATCAATTTATTATTATTAGTTAGTTTATTAGGTTTGTTTATCATTAGGTTTAGTTTATTTATTTATTTAGTTTTATTTATATTTTGGTTTTTATTAGTTTAGTTTATTATTATTATTATTATTTATTTATTAGTTTTATTTAGTTTAGTTTATTATTAGTCTAGTTTAGTGTTAGTTGTTATTAGTTATTTAGTTTTTTTTTTAGTTTTTTTTGGTTTTATTATTAGTTTTTTTGGTTATTGTTATTTAGTTAGTTTATTAAGTTTAGTTATTTTATTAGTTTATTAGTTTAATTTAGTTATTAATTTTAGTTATTACTTAATTATTATTATTATTATTATTATTATTATTATTATTATTATTAGTTATTTATTAGTTATTTAGATAGTTTATTAGTTTTAGTTTATTAGTTATTAAGTTTAGTTTAATAGTTAGCAGTTTTAGTTTAATTAGTTTAGTTATTATTAGTTTAATTACTAAGTTTAATTTTTTTATTAGTTAGTTATTTATTAGGTTAGTCACGTTTAGGGTTTAGGTTTATCATTTAGTTATTATTATTAGTTAGTTATTTATTAGGGTTTAGATTAGTTATTTTATTGTTTTAGTTTTAGTTATTAGTTTAGTTTAGTTTTGATTAATTTTATTAATTTAGTTTATTTTTAGTTAGTTTGTTAGTGGGGTTTTTTTGTTTATGTTTAATTAAATTATTAGCTTGTTTATTAGTTTAGATAGTTTTTGTTATTATTAGTTTATTAGTTTTTATTTTAGTTTATTTTTATTTTATTTTATTAATTTTAGTTTATTATTTATTAGTTTTAGTTTTAGTTAGTTTAGTTTAGTGTTTTATTAGTTTCTTATTAGGGTTTAGGGTTTAGAGTTCCATAAGAAGCAGATCGGATCGACCATTCTTCAGTTTCTCTAGTTCCCATTAGAACCACCTCGACCTCTTGAGTAGCGGGATCCACCATCATATCCTCGATACCTCCCTCCGCCACCACCATGGCGGTAACCTCCATCACTCCTCCTACCTCCAAAACCTCTGCTACTCTGACCACCACCTCCACCATCACCTCCAGTTCCCCCACCACCACTGCGATAACCGTCTCCTCTGCCTTTGCCTCCATTGCCAGAGCTATATTGAGCTTGGTTGATGGTGATGTTCTTGCTGTCAAGGTTCTGCCCATTCTTAAGGTTTAGGTTTAAGTTTAAGTTTATTAGTTTTTAGGTTTTAGGTTTATTTTTTAATTTATTTTATTACTTTAGGTTTAGGTTTAGGTTTTAGGTTTTGGGATTTGGGTTTAGGGTTTGCGGTTTAGGGTTTAGGGTTAGGGTTTATGTTTTTGGGTTTAGCATTTAGGGTTTAGGGTTTAGAGTTTAGTGTTTTAGTGTATATGCTTTTAGAGTTTAGGTTTTAATGTTTAGGGTTAGGGTTAAGGTTTAGGGTTTAGGGTTTATGGTTTAGAGTTTAGGGTTTAGGGTTTAAGGTTTAGGGTTAAGGGTTATAGGTTTAGTGTTGTAGGTTTAGGGTTTAGGATTTTTAAAATAAGTAAAACCGATAGGTTTAGTTTATTTAGTTTATTTTTATTTATTTTATTTTATTTTATTTTTTATTTTTATCCAGGTTTATTTTTTTTTTTATTTATTTAGGTTAATTTATTTTATTTTAGGTTTTCTATTTTAGTTTATTTTTTATGTTTAGGTTTATGTTTAGGTTTATTTTTAGTTGAGTTTTATTTTATTTTTAGGTTTAGGGTTTTAAGGTTTAGATTGAGGTTTTTATTTTGTTTTTTTAGGTTTAGATTTATTTTTAGGTTTTATTTTCTAGTTTAGGTTTAGGTTTATTTTTATTTTCTTTTTTAGGTTTAGATTTTATTTTTTTACTTTTAGGTATACGTTTATGTTTTTATTTTATTTTTTTAAATTTAGGTTTTAGGTTTTTATTTTAGGTTTATGTTTAAGTATTATTTTTTTAGTGTAGGTTTAGGTTTATTTTTAGTTTGTTTAATTTTATTTAGTTTAGGTTTTGTTTTAGGTTTAGTTTACTTTAGGTTTAAGTTTAGGTTTTATTTATTTTAGTTTTTTTTATTTTAGTTTAAGTTTAGGTTTATTTTATTTTATTTATTTCATTTTTATTTTAAGTTTATTTTTTTAGTTTATGGTTTAGGTTTTATTTTAGGTTTATTTTTTATTTTATGTTTATTTTTATTTTATTCATATTTTTAATTATTTGGTTTATTTTATTTTTTTAGTTTAGTTTATATTTTTATTTATTTTATTTTTTATTTATTTTATTTTTATTTTTTTTATTTTTTATTTTATTTTATTTTTTATTTAGGTTTTAGTTTAGGTTTTATTTAATTAATTTTTAGGTTTAGGTTTATTTATTTTTATTTTAGGTTTTATTTAGTTTTGGTTTAGGTTTTAGGTTCAGTTTTGTGGTTTAGGTTTAGGGTTTTAAGGGGTTGTGGCTCAGGATTTGTCTAAGGGTTTAGGATTAAGCTTTTAGGGTTTTGGTTTAAGGTTTAGGTTTTAGGGTTTAGGGTTTAGGTTTAAGGTTTAGAGTTCATTTTAGGGTTTATCAGGGATGGATTTAGGGTTTAGGATTTAGGGTTAATTTTAGGGTTTGAGGATTGGGTTTAGGGTTGTGGATTTTGGGTTTAGGGATTAGGGTTTAGGGTTTAGTTTTTATTTTTTTTAAAATTAAGTAAAACCATTAGGTTTAGTTAATTTAGTTTATTTAATATATTTTTTTATTTATTTTAGTTTTTTTATTTATTTATTTTTATTTAGGTTTACTTTTTATTTTTATTTAGTTTAGTTTAATTATTTTAGGTTTATTTATTTTAGTTTAGGTTTTTTATTTTAGTTTACTTTTAGGTTTTTTAGGTTTATGTTTATTTTTTTAGTTTTGTTTTATTTTAATTTTTTTTAGGTTTAGGTTTTATTTTTATTTTAAGTTTAGGTTTAAGTTTTAGGTTTTTATTTTAGGATTATTTTTAGGTTTTATTTTTTAGTTTAGGATTAGGTTTATTTTTAGTTTATTTTATTTTATTTAGTTTAAGGTTTAAGTTTAGTTTATTTTAGGTTTAGGTTTAGGATTTATTTATTTTAGTTTAGGTTTAGGTTTATTTTATTTTGTTTATTTGAGGTTTAGGTTATTAATTTAGTTTAGGGTTTAGGTTTTAATTTTTAATTTTTTTAGGTTAATTTTTTTGGTTTATGTTTTTATTTAGTATTTATTTTATTTTATTTTTGGTTTATTTTATTTTTAATCTACATTTAGTGTTTATTTTCTTTAGGTTTTTTAGTTTTAAGTTTATTTTATTTTTAGTTTAGTTTTTATTTTTATTTTTTATTTTTACACTTAGGTTTAGGTTTAGGTTTTTGTCTTGATTTTAGTTTAGATTTTTATTTTATTTTATTTTATTTATTTTATTTAGGTTTAGGCTTATTTATTTATTTTATTTTTAGGTTTTATTTTATTTGGGTTTAGCCTATTAGGTTTTTATGGTTTAGGGTTTATGATTTAGGGTTTAGTGTTTAAGGTTTAGGGTTTATTATTTAGGGTTTATGGTGGTTTTAGGGAGGGTTTAAGATTGTATGCCCAAAAGTTTAGGGTCAGGGTTAAGGGTTTAGTGGAGGTTTAGGAGGGTTTGTGGTTTATGCCTTTATCACCAGTACCAGGTCAGGATTATGGAGGTTTATGGCTCAGGGTTTAGAGCCCAGATTAGGCCAGGGTTTAGGTCAGGTTGGGTGTTTTTTGGGGCTCAGTTTAGTTTAGTTTATAGCCCAACGAGGGCCTGGGGTCAGGCAAGGGTCAGCCCAGTTCACCTGCCAGTGTCAGCTCCAGTATAGTGGATGGTGGTTTTGGGTGAGTAGACCATGGCTCAGTGGAGGGAGATTTTAGGGTTTAATTTAGGGTTTTAGATTTAGGTTCATGGCCTAGTTTGGGGTCACTTAGAGCCTAAGGATAATTTTAGATTTAGGATTTAGGGTTTTTAGTATTTTTAGTTTAGGGTTTAGGGTTAGTTTAGAGTTTAGAGTTTAGGGTTTTAGGGTTTAGGGTTTTGAGTTTAGGGTTTAGGGTTAGGGTATGGGTTTAGGGTTTAGGGATTAGTGTTAGGGTTAGGGGTAGAGTTCAAGGTTTAGGGTTTGGGGTTTAGGGTTTAAGGTTTATGGTTTAGGCTTTAGGGTTTAGGGTTTTACGGTTTAGGGTTTAGGGTTTAGGGTTTTTCTTTAATATTAGGTTTAGGTTTATTTTTTATTTTTTTATTTAGTTTATGTTTAGGTTTATTTATTTTTAATTTAGTTTATTTTTTGGTTTTATTTTAGTTTAGGTTTTATTTATTTTTTAGGTTTTGATTTTTAGTTTAGTTTAGGTATAGGTTTATGTAGGTTTATTTTGTTATTTATGTATTTAGTTTATTTTTTTTAATTTAAGTTTAATTTAAGTTTAGGTTTTATTTTTTATTTTAGTTTATTTTTTATTTTTGTTTAGTTTAAGTTTTATTTCAGTATAGTTTAGATTTATTTAGTCAAGAAGCCAAAAAGACAAATCTAGAAGGAGGAAAATTTGCCAAGAAGCCAATACTCTAGCTATTAAGAAAACACATAGCAAAAGCTCAACCAATAGAGAAAAAACTAGCCAAAAGCAAAATCCTCCCAAGGATAGGGGAGATTATTTCCAAGAAGCTTTGGAACGAGTAACCTTCAACAAGTGAGGAGGGGCATAAATTTGAACACTTTTATTATTTTTCTTCTTGTAAATAGTTTTATAACCATGCCCTTTCTCCAAAAAATGTCCATCCAAAAATGAATCAGTATTGTAATAAAAGGCATGGGGATCTATAAAAGCTATCAATTTCAAAGAAGAGCATTCATAATCATCCACAACATTAGAAAAATGAAAATAAAAAATGGTATGCATTTCAGAATTAGAAGTGAAAGAAGGACCATAAATAGCTTTATTAAGAAGATAATTATCAATAGTTTTACCTTCCAACAAAATCAAGAGTATCCTCCTCTTCATTCATAAAAAAAGTAGGAGAAGCAAAATCCAGATTTTAGTACAATCTTCATTTAAGGGATTAAAATATGATTCAAATCCCTTAGAAACACATAACATATTACCAAAATTTTGAACATAATTACCAGCCATAGAAAAACATCATTTTGAACTGAAATAGAGCAACTCATAATCATAGAATTGTCACAAGTATTTAATTGGTTTTTTTTAAAAGGATCACCAATATTAACAAGATTATCAGGTCCAGAAGTTAAAATATTATAAATAAAAACATTATTTTCACAACCATTCTCAATCAAAGAAGGCAAAGAAATAGTCTATTTCTCTTGATCTAAAGTAGACATAGGAGAAAGAGAAACAACATCTAAGTGATTGGAAGAAATGGTGTTAGCATCTATAATATTTGAACCATAATCATGAGAGGACTTAGGCACAACATCCAAACCATTGGAATCATTAACCATAGCCTCTAAAGTCTTCCATTTAATAGAATCATCAAATGAAACACTTACGACATGATTATTAGTTAAATTGTTTTCAGAAATATCAAAATTACCTTTCGCATTAGACAAATCATTAATATGTAAAACTTTTTCACAAGATTCAAAAATCTGGTTTTGCAAACCATCAAAATTTTGAAAAGCAAATTTTCTTTTATCCAACTTGAGAGAATCATTATTTTTTTCAACAATTGAATTCTTACTGGTGATTTTCTTCTTAAGAAAGGGATGTGTAATAAAGCATTCAAAAATTTCATGCTTATGAATCTTACAATGATTACAAAAAATGGGAAAGTTCCCAAAACTACTTTCTAAAATAACCACATTTCTTCAAACCCAACCAAATTTCTTTCATGTATTTTTAGTAATATCAATCTCTATAAGAATTCTAGCAACATACGCCTAGAAGAAGGTTGTTGCTTGGTCAACTCTAAGGTGACCAAAAATCAACCCAGTAGCATAAAGAATCTGATGATTAAATAGATGAATCCACAAGTTAGGCAAGCAAATCCAAATGGGAATAATAGGAGACTCTTCATTAACATCAAACATAGGTGTCCACTTCAGAATATGCATTCAACAAATAAAAACATATTAAGAGCGCCTAAAAGAATATTCTGTAATCAAGGTCATTAGAAAGTTTAATCAGAACATGCCTTCAATCAGCCCAATAGAAAAAGAACCAAATTTAAGCTATGAAAGAAGAATGAATATCTTCCTTCTTTGGCCATTTAAATGAAAACTTTCCAATCAAAGAAAAGCGAAGGCTCTAATCTTTCAATATCCTCATCTAAAATCATAATTATCAAAATACCTTTAAAAGTCATATGAAGCAAATTCAAAGGAGGCTTGGTGGAGGAATTCTTACCAGCTAAAGCCTCTTTGAAAGATTTAGTAACAGTAGGTAATTTAGAGGTAGGATTACCCAAAAAATTTGATGCCCTAGCGGGATCCATTGGCACATGGGATTTACTCCTTGGGTTTGAAGAAGTCGACCCCTGAGTCACGGCACTATGATAAGAATAAGTCAAGATTGGCCCAAGGCCAGTAATCTATAGGAAATCCAAGAGAGAAAGCACTCAAAAACTCACCAAGAATGTGTGAGATCCCAAAATCGCCCAAAAATAGGGTTTAGGTTTTACGTTTAGTGTTGATTAGTTATTATTAGGTTTTATTAGTTTTAGGTTATTATTAGTTTATTATCAATTTTATCTTTAGTTTAGTTAGTTTAGTTTTAGATAGGTTATTAGTTTAGTTTTATTAGTTTTACTTTAAGTTATTATTATTTTAAGTTAGTTTAGGGGGGGTTAGGTTTAGTTTATTAATTTATTTAGTTAATTTGTTTACTGGGGTTTAGTTTATTTAAGTTAGTTTATTTGTTATTATTAGTTAGTTTAGTTATTATTACTTATTTATTTATTTATTTAGTTTAGTTAGTTATTATTATTAGTTTATGGTTTTATTATTAATTAGCTTTTAGTTAGTCTTAGTTAGTGGTTTAGTTTTATTAGTTTAGTTTTGTTAGTTTATTTATTGGTTTATTTGTTTAGTTTATTAATTTTATTAGTTTAGTTATGGGTTGAGGTTTATTAGTTTATTATTATTAGTTTTTTAGTTTAGTTTATGGTTTAGTTTTTTATTAATTTTTATTAGTTATTTATTGTTTATTATTATTATTATTATTACTTTAGTTAGTTCATTTATCATTAGTTTTGTTTTAGTTTAGTTTTTTTTATTTACTTAATTATTATTATTTTATGTTTATTATTATTATTTAGTTTATTTATTTAGTTAGGGTTTAGAGTTTAGATAGTTAGTTATTCATTAATTAGTTTATTATTAGTTTTATTATTATAAGTTTATTAGTTTAGTTAGTTATTAGTTATTATTATTATTATTAGTTTTATTAGTTTAGTTATTGTTAGTTTTATTATTATTATTAGTATTTATTAGGTTTAGTAGTTTAGTTATTTTAGTTATTTTATTAGTTATTTTATTATTAGTTTATTATTATTATTAGTTATTAATTTTATTTAAGTATTATTAGTTATTATTAGTTATGTTTATTAAGTTTAGTTATTATTAGTTTTATTTATTATTAGTTTTTATGGTTTATTATTTTAGGTTTAGGGTTTAATTTTAGTTAGTTATTTAGTTATTTAATATTAGTTATTATTATAAGTTTATTACTTTAATTTTAGTGTTTATAATTTATTAGGTTTTATGTTTATTTATTAATTAGTTTAGTTTTAGTAGTTTGTTTTTTAGTTAGTTTGTTTATTAGTTTATTAGTTTATTTATATCGTTTTAGGATTATTAGTTATTATTAGTTTTATTTAGTTTATTATTTTATAGTTTTTATTAGTTATTATTAGGTTTTATTTATTTATTAGTTTGTTATGTTTTACTAGTTAGTTATTAGTTAGTTTTAGTTTAGTTTTATTATTAGTTGATTCGTTTTTTAGTTATTATTTAGTTTTTATTATTTATTTTATTAGTTATATAACTTTAGTTTAGTTTATTATTATTAGTTTTATTAATTTAGGTTTTGGGTTTAATGTTTAGTTTATTTAGTTATCATCATCATCATTATTATTATTATTATTATTATTATTATTATTATTATTATTATTATTATTATTATTAGTTTTAGTTATTATTAATATTAATTTATTAGTTTTATTAAGTTTATTTCTTAGTTATTTATTTAGTTAGATTAATTATTATTAGTTTTATAAGTTAATTTTTATTTTGTTTATTATTATTTATGAATTTAGTTAGTTTGGTGTTTTGTTTTATTTAGCTGTAGTTATTTATTATTTAGTTTATTATTATTATTAATTTAGTCTAGTTAGTTTTTATGTTATTATGTTTTATTATTATTTAGGGTATTTTAGTTCAAATTAGTTTTTAGCTTAGTTTATTTTTTATTATTCTTAGTTATTAGTTTATTAGTTTAGTTAGTTTTATCAATTTATTGTTATTAGTTAGTTTATTAGGTTTGTTTATCATTATTATAATTAGTTTATTTATTTAAGTTTTATTTATTATTTAGTTTTTATTAGTTTAGTTTATTATTATTATTATTATTATTATTTATTTAGTTATTAGTTTTATTTAGTTTAGTTTATTATTAGTTTATTAGTTTAGTGTTAGCTGTTATTAGTTATTTAGTTTTTATTTATTAGTTTTTTTTAGTTTTATTATTAGTTTTAGTTATTGTTATTTAGTTAGTTTATTATTAAGTTTAGTTATTTTATTAGTTTATTAGTTTAATTTAGTTATTAATTCTAGTTATTACTTAATTATTATTATTATTATTATTAATTATTTATTAGTTATTTAGATAGTTTATTAGTTTTAGTTTATTAGTTATTAAGTTTAGTTTAATAGTTAGCAGTTTTAGTTTAATTAGTTTAGGTTATTATTGGTTAATTACTAAGTTTAATTTTTTTATTAGTTAGTTATTTATTAGGTTAGTCACGTTTAGGGTTTAAGTTTATCATTTAGTTATTATTATTAGTTAGTTATTTATTAGGGTTTAGATTAGTTATTTTATTACTTTATTTTTAGTTATTAGTTTAGGTTTAGTTTAGTTTTGATTAGTTTTATTAATTTAGTTTATTTTTAGTTAGTTTGTTAGTGGGGTTTTTTTGTTTATGTTTAATTAAATTATTAGCTTGTTTATTAGTTTAGATAGTTTTTATTATTATTAGTTTATTAGTTTTTATTTTAGTTTATTTTTATTTTGTTTTATTAATTTTAGTTTATTATTTATTAGTTTTAGTTTTAGTTAGTTTAGTTTAGTGTTTTATTAGTTTCTTATTAGGGTTTAGGGTTTAGAGTTCCATAAGAAGCAGATCGGATCGACCATTCTTCAATTTCTCTAGTTCCCATTCGACCTCTTGAGTAGCGGGATCCACCATCATATCCTCGATACCTCCCTCCGCCACCACCATGGTGGTAACCTCCATCACTCCTCCTACCTCCAAAACCACTGCTGTTCTGACCACCACCTCCACCATCACCTCCAGATCCCCCACCACCACTGCGATAACCGTCTCCTCTGCCTTCGCCTCCATTGCCAGAGCTATATTGAGCTTGGTTGACGGTGATGTTCTTGCTGTCAAGGTTCTGCCCATTCTTAAGGTTTAGGTTTAAGTTTAAGTTTATTAGTTTTTAGGTTTTAGGTTTATTTTTTAATTTATTTTGTTACTTTAGGTTTAGGTTTAGGTTTTAGGTTTTGGGTTTTGGGTTTAGGGTTTGCGATTTAGGGTTTAGGGTTAGGGTTTATGTTTTTGGGTTTAGCATTTAGGGTTTAGGGTTTAAAGTTTAGGGTTTTAGTGTTTATGCTTTTAGGGTTTAGGTTTTAATGTTTAGGGTTAGGGTTAAGGTTTAGGATTTAGGGTTTATGGTTTAGAGTTTAGGGTTTAGGGTTTAAGGTTTATGGTTAAGGGTTATATGTTTAGTGTTGTAGGTTTAGGGTTTAGGATTTTTTAAAATAAGTAAACCGATAGGTTTAGGTTTATTTAGTTTATTTTTTATTTATTTTATTTTATTTTATTTTTTATTTTTATCTAGGTTTATTTTTTATTTTATTTATTTAGGTTAATTTATTTTATTTTAGGTTTTCTATTTTAGTTTATTTTTTATGTTTAGATTTATGTTTAGGTTTATTTTTTAGTTGAGTTTTATTTTATTTTTTAGGTTTAGGGTTTTTTTAAGGTTTAGATTGAGGTTTTTATTTTGTTTTTTTAGGTTTAGATTTATTTTTAGGTTTTATTTTCTAGTTTAGCTTTAGGTTTATTTTTTTTTTTTTTTTAGGTTTAGATTTTGTTTTTTTACTTTTAGGTATACGTTTATGTTTTTATTTTATTTTTTTAAATTTAGGTTTTAGGTTTTTATTTTAGGTTTATGTTTAAGTTTTATTTTTTTAGTGTAGGTTTAAGTTTATTTTTAGTTTGTTTAATTTTATTTAGTTTAGGTTTTGTTTTAGGTTTAGTTTACTTTAGGTTTAAGTTTAGGTTTTATTTATTTTAGTTTATTTTATTTTAGTTTAAGTTTATGTTTATTTTATTTTATTTATTTCATTTTTATTTTAGGTTTATTTTTTTATTTTATGTTTATTTTTATTTTATTCAGATTTTTAATTATTAGGTTTATTTTATTTTTTTAGTTTAGTTTATATTTTTATTTTTTTTATTTTAGTTTTTTTTTATTTTTTTATTTTTTTATTTTTTATTTTTTATTTTTTATTTTTATTTTTTATTTAGGTTTTAGTTTAGGTTTTATTTAATTAATTTTTTTAGGTTTAGGTTTATTTATTTATTTTATTTTTAGGTTTTATTTAGTTTTGGTTTAGGTTTTTAGGTTTGTAGGGTTTAGGGTTTAGGGTTTAAGGTTTAGGGTTTTACAGTTTAGGGTTTAGGGTTTAGGATTTGTCTAAGGGTTTAGGATTAAGGGTTTTAGGGTTTTAAGGTTTAAGGTTTAGGTTTTAGGGTTTAGGGTTTAGGGTTTAAGGTTTAGGGTATACGGTTTAGGGTTTAGGGTTAGGGATAGGATTTAGGGTTTAGGGTTTAGGGTTAGTTTTAGGGTTTGAGGATTAGGGTTTAGGGTTCAGGATTTTGGGTTTAGGGATTAGGGTTTAGGGTTTAGTGCTTTTATTTTTAAAATTAAGTAAACCATTAGGTTTAGGTTAATTTAGTTTATTTAATATATTTTTTTATTTATTTTAGTTTTTTTTATTTTTTTTATTTTTATTTAGGTTTACTTTTTATTTTTATTTAGTTTAGTTTAATTATTTTAGGTTTATTTATTTTAGTTTAGGTTTTATTTTAGTTTACTTTTTTAGGTTTAGGTTTATGTTTATATTTTTAGTTTTGTTTTATTTTAATTTTATTTTTTTAGGTTTATGTTTTAATTTTTTCTTTTTAGGTTTAGGTTTAGGTTTTAGGTTTTTACTTTAGGATTATTTTTTAGGTTTTATTTTTTAGTTTAGGATTAGGTTTATTTTTAATTTATTTTATTTTATTTAGTTTAAGGTTTAAGTTTAGTTTATTTTAGGTTTAGGTTTAGGATTTATTTATTTTAGTTTAGGTTTAGGTTTATTTTATTTTGTTTATTTGAGGTTTAGGTTATTAATTTAGTTTAGGGTTTAGGTTTTAATTTTAATTTTTTTAGGTTAATTTTTTTTGATTTATGTTTTATTTAGTTTTTATTTTATTTTATTTTTGGTTTATTTTATTTTTAATCTACATTTAGTGTTTATTTTCTTTAAGTTTTTTTAGTTTTAAGTTTATTTTATTTTTAGTTTAGTTTTTATTTTTATTTTTTTTTTATTTTTACACTTAGGTTTAGGTTTAGGTTTTCATCTTGATTTTAGTTTAGATTTTTATTTTATTTTATTTAATTTATTTTATTTAGGTTTAGGCTTATTTATTTATTTTATTTTTAGGTTTTATTTTATTTGGGTTAAGCCTTTTAAGTTTTTATGGTTTAGGGTTTAGTGTTTAACGTTTAAGGTTTATTATTTAGGGTTTATGGTTTAAGGTTTTAGGGTTTAGGGTTTAGGATTTGGGGTTGTATGTTTAAGGATTAGGGTTTAGGGTTAGTTTTAGGGTTTAAGGTTTAGGGTTTAGGGTTTTAGGGTTTATGCTTTTTTAGCTTAAGGTTAGGATTATAGTTTAGGTTTATAGCTTTTAGGTTTAGAGTTTAAGTTTTAGGTTAGGTTTAGTGTTTAAAACTTTTAGGTTTAGGTTTTATAGTTTAGTTTAGGTTAGTTTATAGTTTAATGTTTAGGTTTAAGAGTAGTTTAGTTTAGGATTCTAGTTAGTAGTTTGATTTAGTTAGAGTTCATAGTTTATAGTTTTAGGTTTAGAGATTAGGACTATAGGGTTTAGGTTTAGGTTTAAATTTGGGTTTAATAATTAGGTTTTAATTTAGTTCATAGTTTAGTTTAGGGCTTAGAGTTTAAGTTAGTTTAGATTTAAATTTAGGTTTTTATTTTAGTTTAGTTTAGTTAGTTTAGAGTTTAAGTTTAGTTTAGTTTAGGGTTTAGTTTAGTTTAGGGTTAAGTATAGGTATTTTAGGATTAGTGTTAGGAGTTAGAGTAGGTTGAGGTTTAGGGTTTAGTTTAGGTTTAAGTTTATGGTTTAAACTTTAGGTTTAGGGTTTATGGTTTAGGGTTTAGGTTTAGGGTTTTCTTTAATATTAGGTTTAGGTTTATTTATTTTATTTTATTTATATGTTAGGTTTATTTATTTTAATTTAGTTTATTTTTTGGTTTTATTTTAGTTTTATTTATTTTTTAGTTTGATTTTAGTTTAGTTTAGGTATAGGTTTATAGGTTTATTATTTATTTATGTTTTATTTTTTTTTAATTTAGGTTTAATTTAAGTTTAGGTTTTATTTTTATTTTAGTTTATTTTTATTATTTTTTGTTTAGTTTAAGTTTTATTTCAGTATAGTTTAGATTTATTTAGTTTTAGGTTTTTAGGTTTAGGTTTATTTTAGGTTTAGGTTTTATTTATTTTTTATTTAGTGTATTTATTCTTAGTTTTTTAGTTTAGTTTAGTTTATTTTATTTAGTTTTTTGTTTATTTAGTTTAGGTTTAAGTCTATTTTTAGGTTTATTTAGTTTACTTTAGGTTTAGGGTTTAGGTTTTATTTAGGTTTTGGTTTTATTTAGTTTATTTATTTTTTATTTAATTTTTATTTTAGGTTCATTTAGTTTAGTTTATTTAGTTTAGGTTTTATTTTTATTTAAGTTTTTGTTTAGGTTTAGGTTTTATTAAGTTTATTTCATTTAGTTTTATTTTAGGTTTAGGTTTAGTTTAGGTTTATTATATTTTTATTTAGGTTTTGGATTATTTTTATTTGTAATTTGGTTTGTCTTTGTTTATGTTTATGTTTAGGTTTAGGTTTAGGTTTTTAGTTTATTTTTGTTTAGGTTGAGGTTTAGGTTTATTTAGTTTAGGTTTTTTATTTTTAGGGTTAGTTTCTTTATTTTTATTTTAGTTTTTATTTTTATTTTATTAGATTAGTTTATTTAGTTTATTCATTTAGGTTTATTTAGGGTTATTTTTTTAGGTTTTTTTTAGTTTATGTTTAGGTTTATTTATTTTAGTTTAGTTTCATTTTTTTTTATTTTTTAGGTTTATTTAGTTTTTAGTTTTATTTAGGTTAGGTTTAGGTTTAGGTTTCTTTATTTATTTTTTAGGTTTTATTTTATTTAGTTTAAGTTTAGGTTTAGGTTTAGGTTTATATTTATTTATTTATTTAGGTTTAGGTTTAGGTTTATTTATTTATTTAATTAAATTATTTAGTTTATTTAGGTTTATGTTTAGGTTTTATTTAGTTTAGTTTATTTAGTCTTATTTTATTTTGGGTTTAGGGTTTAGGTTTAGTTTTATTTAGCTTAGGTGTATTTTTATTTATTTATTTAGTTTATTTTTTATTTAGTTAAATTAGTTTGGTTTTTTTCATTTATTTTACATTTTATTTATTTTAATTTAATTTAATTTAATTTAATTTATTATTTTATTTATTTTAGTTTATTTTTATTTTTATTTTTTGTTTAGGTTTAGGTCTAGGTTTTTATTTTAGGTTTTGGTTTAGGTTTAGGTTTAAGTTTTTATTTATTTTATTTTATTTTTTTATTTAGTTTAGCTTATTTTATTTTATTTATTTTAGTTTATTTAGTTAATTTATTTAATTTATTTATTTAGTATAGGGTTTATTTTATTTTAGGTTTAGGTTTTATTTAGTTTTATTTAGGTTTTGGTTTAGTTTATTTTTAGGTTTAGGTTTAGGGTTTAAGGTTATTTAGTTCTAGTTTAAGTTTAGGTTTAGGTTTATTTTAGTTTAATTTATTTTATTTATTTTAGGTTTGATTATTTAGTTTATTTTATTTTATTTATTTAGGCTTAAGTTTATTTAGTACTTAGCTTTACTTTAGTTTATTTAGTTTATTTTACTTTTAGGTTTTTTTAATAAAGAATAAATTCAGATTCAGCATTTCTTCTTTTTGGTTTCATCAACCAAGTAACACACCTAGTTCTCAAAGAAACAAGCGACGACATAGACAAAAAATGAGCACGCATAGAGCAAACCAAAAACCCTAGATAACTAGAACTGTCAAAAGTATAAAGACAGTTCCATAAGTAATAGATCAGATCGATCATTCTTCAGTTCTCTCTAGTTCTAATCAGAACCATCGTGGCCTCTCGAGTAGCAAGATTCACCATCATATCCCCGATCTCTCCCTCTGCCACCACCACGGTTGTAACTTCCATCGGTCCTCCTACTAGCATAACCACCACTGCTCTGACCACCACCTCGGATCCCCCCTTCTATAGCCTCCATTTAGATCAGCCTTATTTACTGATGTTCTTTGTCATCAAGGTTCTGCCCATTCTTATAGTTTAGGTTTAAGTTTAAGTTTATTATGTTTTAGGTTTTAGGTTTAATTTTTTATTTATTTAGTTACTTTAAGATTATGTTTAGGGTTTAGGGTTTATGGTTTAGGGTTTAGGGTTAGGGTTTAAGTTTTAGCATTTAGCGTTTAGGGTTTAGGGCTTAGGATTTTAGGGTTTTTGCTTTTAGGGTTTAGGGTTTAGGGTTTAGGGTTAGGGTTAGGGTTTAGGGTTTAGGGTTTAGGGTTTAGAGTTTAGGGTTTAAGGTTTATGGTTTTAGGGTATGGTTTAGGGTTTAGGCTTTTGGGTTGTAGGTTTAGTGTTATAGGTTTAGGGTTTAAGGTTTTTTTTTAAAATTAATAAAACTAGTAGGTTTATGTTTAATTAGTTTATTTTAGTTAATTTTATTTTTTTTATTTTGATTTATTTTTTATTTTTATTTAGTTTAGTTTATTTATTTTGGGTTTATTTATTTTAGTTTAGGTTTTTTATTTTGGTTTATTTTTTTGGTTTAGGTTTATTTTTTAGTTGAGTTTTATTTTTATTTTATTTTTTAGGTTTAGGTTTTTTTTTCAGGTTTAAGTTTAGGTTTTTATTTTCCTTTTTTAGGTTTTATTTTTTAAGTTTAGGTTTTATTTATTTATTTTTATTTTATTTTAGTTTAGGTTTAAGTTTATTTTATTTTATTTATTTTATCTTTATTTTAGGTTTATTTTTTTTAGTTCAGGGTTTAAGTTTTATATTGTATTTACTTTTAGGGTTATTATTTAGGTTTAGGTTTTTATTTTTAATTTAATTTAATTTTATGTTAGGTTTATTTTATTTTTATTTTATGTTTAATTTTTATTTTATTTTGGTTTTTAATTCTTAGGTTTATTTTATTTTTTAGTTTAGTTTATGTTTTTCTATAGTTTATTTTCATTTATTTTAATTTTTTATTTTATTTTTTTTAGGTTTAGGTTTATATTTTAATTTAGATTTTTATTTATTTTAATTTTTTATTTTATTTAGGTTTAGGTTTATTTATCTATTTTATTTTTAGGTTTTATTTTGTTTTTGTTTAGGTTTTTAGTTTTTTAGGGTTTAGGGTTTAGGGTTTAGGGACTTAGGTTCAGGGTTCAGGGTTATCGTTTAGGGTTTTGTGTTTAGACTTTAGGGTTTAGCATTTTTAAGGTTTAGTGTTTAGGGTTTAGGGTTATCTTAGGGGTTAAGGTTAGTTTAGGGTTTCGAGTTTTTATGGTTTAGTGTTTAGGGTTAAAGATTTTGGTGTTTTAGGGTTTAGGGTTGTAGGTTTAGGGTTTATGGTTTAGGGTTTCGGATTTAGGGTTTTTTTTTTAAATTATGTAAACCATTAGGTTTAGGTTTATTTAATTAATTTTTTATTTATTTTAGTTTATTTTAGTTTTTATTTTCAGTTAGGTTCATTTTTTTTTATTATTTAGTTTAGTTTATTTATTTTAGGTTTATTTATTCTAGTTTATGTTTTTTATTTTAGTTTATTTTTTATGTTTTAAGTTTAAGTTTATGTTTATGTTTTACTTTTGTTTTGTTTTTATTTTATTATTTTGGTTTAGGTTTTATTTTTTATTTTTATGTTTAGGTTTAGGTTTTAAATTTTTATTTTAGGTTTATTTTAGGTTTTATTTTGTAGTTTAGGTTTAGGTTTATTTTTAGTTTATTTTATTATTTTTTGTTTAGAGTTTAGGTTTAGTTTATTTTAGGTTTATGTTTAGGTTTTATTTATTTTAGTTTAGGTTTATGTTTATTTTATTTTGTTTACTTGAGGTTTAGGTTTTTTTAGTTTAGGGTTTAAGTTTTATTTTTTATTTATCTATAATTTATTTTTAGGTTTATTTTTTAGGTTTAAATTTTTATTTAGTTTTTATTTTAGGTTAATTTTATTTTTATTTTTATTTTATTTAGGTATTTTAGTTTTAGGTTTATTTAATTTTTTTTTGTGTAATTTTGGTTTTTATTTATTTTATTTTAGTTTAGTTTTTTTAATTTTTTATTTTTAGGTATAGGTTTTGGTTTAAGTTTAAGTATAGATTTTAGTTTAGGTTTTTATTTTATTTTATTTTATTATTTTTTTTAGGTTTAGGTTTTATTTATTTATATTATTTTTAGGTTTTATTAAGTTTAGATTTTTAGGGTATGGGGTATAGGGTTTTGGGTTTAGGGTTAGGTGTTTAGAGTTAAGGGTTTAGGGTTTATGGTTTAAGGTTTAGGGTTTATGATTTAGGGTTGTAGTTTAGGTTTAGGTTAGTTTAGTAATTAGGATTCTTAGTTTAGGTTTAAGTTTTAGGTTTATACTTTAGTGTTTAGGTTTAGGTTTATTGGATTAGTTTAGGTTTAGGTTTCTGAGTTTCTGATTAAGTTTAAGTTTAGTTAGGTTTAGTCTTTTTAGTTTAGTTTTATAGTTTTAGTTAATAGTTTAGGTTTAGTTATCTTAGTTTAAGTTAGTTTAGTGTTTAGTTTAGTTTTATATTATGCGGTTTAGATTTTAGGAATAGGTTTAGGGTTTAGGGTTAATTTAGAGTTTAGGGTTTAGGGTTTTAGGGTTTAAGGTTTGGGGTTTAGGGTTTAAGGTTATGGTTAGGGTTTAGGGTTTAGGGTTAATTTACAATTTATGGTTTAGGGTTTAGGGTTTATGGTTTAGGGTTTAGGTTTAGGTTTAGGTTTTATTTATTTTACTTTAGTTTAGTTTATTTTAGGTTTAGGTTTATTTTATTTTTTTTATTTTAGGTTTAGGTATTTTTTTTACTTTAAGATTTAAGTTTTATTTTTTATTTATTTTTAGTTTTTATTAGGTTTTTATTTAGTTTTAATTTTATTTTATTTAATTTTAGGTTTATTTTATTTATATTTTATTTTTAGTTTTTATTTTATTTAGGTTTTCTATTTTTAGGTTTATTTTATTTTTTAGTTTAGTTTAGGTTTTTATTAATTTTATTTTATTTTTGTTAATTATTTTTTATTTTACTTTATCTTTATGTTTAGGTTTAGGTTTACGATTTAATATAGGTTTTTATTTTATTTTATTTTTTTATTTATTTTAGGTTTAGGTTATTTTATTTATTTTATTTTTAGGATTTATTTAGCTTAAGTTTAGGTTTTTAGGTTTAGGGTTTTGGGTTTAGAGTTTAGGGTTTAAGGTTTAGGGTTTGGGGTTTAGGGTTTCGGGTTTAGGGTTTGGGGTTTAGGGTTTAGGGTTTAGGGTTGTAGGTTTTACTATTTTAGGGTTTAGGGTTTTATGGTTTAGGGTTTAGCCTTAAGGTTTAGGGTTTAGGGTTTAGGGTTTCAGGTTTAGGGTTTAGGGTTAGGGTTATTTTTTTATTTTTTTATTTTTTATATATTTTTTTAAATTAAGTAAATCGGTAAATTTAGGTTTATTTAATTTATTTTTTATTTTATTTAGTTTATTTTATTTTTAATTTTTATTTAGGCTTATTTATATTTTTTATTTATTTTTGTTTATTTATTTTAGTTTAGGTTTTTTATTTTAGTTTATTTTTTAGGCTTAGGTTTAGGTTTAGGTTTAGGTTTAATTTTTAGTTTAGTTTTATTTTTATTTTATATTTTAGGTTCACATTTTATTTTTTATCTAAAGAATTTGGTTTAGGTTTTTATTTTATTTTATTAGGTTTAGGTTTTAGGTTTTTATTTTAGGTTTATTTTTAAGTTTTATTTTTTTTGTTTAGGTTCAGGTTTACTTTTAGTTTATTTTATTTTATTTAATTTAGGTTTATGTTTAGGTTTAGTTTATTTTAGGTTTAGATTTAGGTTTTATTTTTATTAGTTTAGTTTATTTTAGTTTAGGTTTATGTTTATTTTATTTTTATTTTAGGTTTAGGTTTTTTTTATAGTTTAGGATTTAGGTTATATTTTTCTATTTTTTTAAGGTTTAGCTTTTCATTTATTTTTTAGGTTTAAGTTTCTATTTTATTTTATTTTTGGTTTATTTTATTTTTATTTTCATTTTAGTTTTTATTTTATTAGGTTTTTTCATTTTTTTAGCTTAGTTTAGGTTTTTATTTATTTTATTTTAATTTAGTTTTTATTTTTTATTTGATTTTCTTTTTAGGTTTTGGTTTTAGTTTATGTTTTTATTTTATTTTATTTTTTTAATTTATTTTGGTTTATGTTTTATTTATTTATTGTATTTTTAGGTTCAATTTAGTTTAGGTTTTGGTTTTTAGCTTTTTAGGGTTTAGGGTTTAAGGTTAATCATTTAGGGTCTAGGGTTTTGGGTTTGAGGTTTAGGGTTTAGGGTTTAGGGTTTAGGGTTTACGATTTATGGTTTAGGATTTAGGTTTTAGGGTTTAAGATTTAGAGTTTTAGAGTTTAGGGTTTAGGGTTCAGGTTTTTGTTTAGGGTTTAGATTTTAGTTTTTTTTAAGAGAACAAATTCAAATTCAATATTTCTTCTTTTCGATTTCATCAACCAAGTAACACACCAAGTTTCCTAAGAGATAAGCGACAACATAGATAAAAAATGAGCACACATAAAGCAAATCAGAATCCATAGATAACTAGCATTATCTCTACTATAAAGACACAGTTCCATGAATAGTAGATGTGATCGGCTATTCTTCAATTTCTTCAATTCTGATCAGAACCACTTTGGCCTCTCTAGTAGAGGGATCCACCATCGTATCCCTGATCTCTCCCTTCACCACCACGACTGTAACATCCATCGCTCCTCTCGGCTCCGTAACCACTAATGCTACAAGCATCACCTCTATATCCTCTAGCACCTCCAAATCCCCCACAACCATTATGATAACTGCCGCCTCCACCTTCGCCTCGACCACCAGATCTAGATAGAGCCTATTTGACAGTGATGTTCCTATCGTTAAGATTCTGCCCATTTATAAAGTTTAGATTTATGTTTAGGTTTATTAGGTTTTAGGGTTTATGTTTATTTTTTAATTTATTTAGTAACTTTAGATTTAGGTTTAGGATTTGGGGTTTAGGGTTTAGGGTTTAGGGTTTATGGTTTAGGGCTTTAGGGTTTAGGGTTTATGGTTTAGGTCTTTAGGGTTTGTGCTTTTAGGGTTTAGGGTTTAGGGTTAGGGATTAGTGTTTAGGCTTTAGGGTTTTTTAGGGTTTTTTTTTTGGGAAACCCCATATAGGGGGAATTTTATTGCCACAAAAAATGGGTTAAAAGGTCCTTAAAGGGGATAAACTCTATTTACTACTCAAAGAGCATCACTGAGTAAATATCTAAGTACATCTAAAAGCAAAAAAAGAGTTAAGTAAGCAAAAGATACAAATTGATTAACATATATAAGAAAATGAAGGATAAGGGTCAATGTTTAGATGTGAGAATGATGACATAATGGAGTAACCTCAGAAAAAAGGAAAAGCACCTACAAGATTATATACCAAAATAAGTTAGAATAGTTAAGGTAATACAGAGAAAGTGGTAACTGAGAGCAGCAAATTTTGAGAATGGTAATAATAAAGAGGTGTGATAGAGGTGGCTCAGGCTTAGTCAAACCAAGTTGGGGCAGATGCAAATATGAGCATCCAAACTTCAGTAGAAGGGTTACATCACAAGAGCTACTACCAAACCAAAAAGGAGTGAAATCATCACAACCATCATAGCCAACAAACCTATATTACCATTTGATGAAGATCGTTGAGCCATAATACACACATAACATAAAGCTATATAGAAAGAAGAAAGAGCATCAAAGAGCAAAGTGGGTAAGGGGGGGGGTTTAAGGTTTAAGGTTTAGGGTTTAGGTTTCAGTGTTTAGGCTTTAGGGTTTAGAGTTTTTAGGGTTCAGGGTTTAGGGTTAGTTCAGGGTTTAGGGCTTATGGTTTAGGCTTTAGGATTTATGGTTTAGCATTTAGCATTTAGGGTTAGTTTAGAGTTTAGGGTTTAGGGTTTTAGGATTTATGGTTTAGGGTTTAGGGTTTAGGGTTAGGGTTATGGTTTAGGGTTTAGGGTTTATGGTTTAGGGTTAGTTTAGGGTTTAGGGTATTCATTTTAAATTAAGTAAACTGGTAGGTTTAATTTTATTTAGTTTATTTTTAATTTATTTTAATTATTTTAATTATTTATTTTTATGTAAGTTTATTTTTTTTTAATTTTACTTAGATTATTTTATTTATTTTAGTTTAGGTTGTTTTATTTTAGTTATTTTTTAGGTTTAGATTTAAGTTTATGTTTATTTTATAGTTTAGTTTTATTTTTGTTTTAGTTTTTAGGTTTTTGATTTTTTTAGTTGCAAATTTTTATTTTCATTTTTTAGGTTTAGGTTTTAGGATTTTATTTTAGGCTTAATTTTAGGTTTTATTTTTTAGTTTAGGTTTTGGTTTATTTTTTATTTATTTTATTAAATTTAGTTTAGGGTTTAGGCTTAGTTTTTTTTAGGTTTATGTTTAGGTTTTATTTATTTTATTTTAGTTTATTTTAGTGTAGGTTTAGATTTATTTTATTTTTATTTTAGGTTTAGGTTTTTTTTAGTTTAGGGTTTTGGTTTTATTTTTTATTTATTTTTATGTTTTATTTTTAGGTTTATTACATAGGGTTTAGGGTTTAGAGTTTAGGGTTTAGGTTTTAGGGTTTAGGGTTAGGGTTTAGAGTTTAGGATTTCAAGTTTAGGGTTTACGATTTAGGGTTTAGGGTTTTAGGGTTTTGGGTTTAGAGTTAGAGATTAAGGTTTAGGGTGTTTAGAGTTAGGTTAATTTAAGTTTAGTTTTAGGTTTAGGTTTAGGTTTAGGTTTAGTTTAGTTAGGGTTAGTTTTATGTTTAGTTTAGGTTTAGGCATTAGGTTTAAGTTATTAGTTTAGTTTAGGGTTAGTTAAAGTTTAGGGTTTATAGGTTGAGGTTTTTTGGGTTTAGGGTTTAGGGTTGTAGGTTTATGGTTTTGGATTTAGGGTTAGTTTTAGGGTTTAGGGTTTAGGGTTCAAGGTTTAGTTTTTAGTGTTTTTTTTTTTAAATTAAGTAAACTGGTAAGTTAGGTTTATTAAGTTTAGCTAGTTTATTTTTTATTTATTTTAGTTTATCTCATTTTATATTTGTATTTATATTTATTTTTTCTTTTTATTTAGTTTCATCTATTTATTTAAGGTTTATTTATTTTAGTTTAGGCTTTTTTTATTTTAGTTTATTTTTTAGGTTTAGGTTTAGGTTTATGTTTATTTTTTAAGTTTAGTTTTATTTTTATTATTATTTTTTAGGTTTAGGTTTCATTTTTTATTTTTTTAGGTTTAGGTTTTTATTTTATTTTTTTAGGTTTAAGTTTTAGGTTTTTATTTTAGGTTTATTTCTAGGTTTTATTTTTAGTTTATGTTTAATTTTAGTTTATTTTATTTTATTTAGTTTAGGGTTGAGGTTGAGTTTATTTTTGGTTTTGGTTTAGGTTTAGGTTTTACTTATTTTAGTTTAGGTTTAAGATTATTTTATTTTATTTATTTTTGGTTTAGGTTTTTTTTTAGTTTAGTGTATAGGTTTTATTTTTTATTTATTTTAGTATTTATTTTTGGGTTTTATTTGTAGGTTTATTTTTTAGGTTTTAGTTATTATTTAGTTTTAATTTTATTTATTTTATTTTTAGTTTTATTTTTTTTTACTTTAGTTTAGGCTTTTATTTATTTTATTTTAATATAGTTTCTATTTTTATTTAATTTTATATTTAGGTTTAGGTTTAGTTTTGGTTTTTATTTTATTTATTTTATTTATTTTTAAGTCTTTTTATTAATTTTCTTTTTAGGTTTTATTTAGTTTAAGTTTAGGTTTTTAGGTTTTTAGGGCTTAGGGTTTAAAGTTTAGGGTTTAGGGTTTAGGGTTGTAGGTTTTAAGATTTAGGGTTTAGGGTTAGGGTTTTTTTAGTTTTTATTATTTTTTTATTTAGAGTTTAGGGATTAGGGTTTAGGGTTTAGGGTTGTAGGTTTTAGATTTTGGGTTTAGGGTTAGTTTTAGGATTTAGGGTTTAGGGTTTAGTGTTAAGGTTTTTTTTTTAAAAAAAAAATTAAGTAAACTAGTAGGTTTAGGTTTATTTAGTTTATTTTTTATTTATTTTAGTTTATTTTATTTTATATTTTTGTTTCTATTTATTTTATATTTTTACTTAGTTTAGTCTATTTATTTTAGGTTTATTTATTTTAGTTTAGGTTTTTTCTTTTAGTTTATTTTCTAGGTTTAGGTTTAGGTTTATTTTTATTTTTAGTTTAGTTTTATTTTTATTTTAGTTTTTTAGGTTTAGCTTTTATTTTTTATTTTTAGGTTTAGGTTTCGATTTTTATTTTATTTTTTTAGGTTTAGGTTTTAGGTTTTTATTTTAGGTTTATTTTTAAGTTAATTTTTTTTAGTTTAGGTTTATTTTTAGTTTAGTTTACTTATTTAGTTTAGGGATTAGGTTTAGTATATTTTAGGTTTAGGTCTAGTTTTAATTTATTTTAGTTTATTTAGTATATGTTTAAGTTTATTTTATTTTGTTTATTTTAGGTTTTTTTTTAGTTTAGGGTTTAGGTTTAATTTTTAATTTATTTTTGGGTTTATTTTTTTAGGTTTAGGTTTTTATTTAATATTTATTTTATTTTATTTTAGGTTTATTTTATTTTTATTTTATGTTTAGTTCTTATTTTATTTTTAGGTTTATTTCATTTTTTTCAGTTTAGGTTTAGGTTTAGGTTTAGCTTAAAGTTTTATTTTAGCTTTTTATTTTATTTTTTATTTTATATTTTGTTTAGGTTTAAGTTTTTTTATTTATTTTACTTTTAGGTTTTATTTAGTTTATGTTTAGGTTTTTTAGGTTTTTGGAGTTTAGGGATTAGGGTTTAGAGTTTATGATTTGGAGTTTACTATTTTGGGGTTTAGGGTTATAAGTTTTAAGGTTTAGGGTTTAGGGGTTTAGGGTTTACGGTTTAGGTTTTATGGTTTAGGGTTTAGATTTAGGGTTAAGGGTTTAGGGTCTAGGGAATTTGGGTTTATGGTTTAGGGTTTAGGGTTAGTTTTAGGATTTAGGGTTCAAGGTTAGGGTTTTTTTTATTTTATTATATTTATTTATTTAATTTTATAAAATTAAGTAAACTGGGAGGTTTAGGTTTATTTAGTTTATTTAATTTATTTTTTTAATTTTTTAATTTTATTTAGCTTTATTTTTATTTTAATTCTGTTTAGCCTAATTATTTTAGTTTAGTTTAGGCTTATTTTTTAGCTTAGTTTTATATTTATTTTATTTTACTAGGTTAAGGTTTTATTTTTTTATTTTTTATATTTAAGTTTAGGTTTTTATTTTATTTTTTTGGGTATAGGTTTTAGGTTTTTATTTTAGATTTATTTTTAGGGTTTCCTTTTTAGTTTAAGTTTAGGTTTATTTTTCATTTCTTTTATTTTATTTAGTTTAGTGTTTGGTTTAGGTTTAATTTCTTCTAGGTTTAGGGTTAGTTTTTATTTATTTTAGTTTAGTTTATTTTAGTTTAGGTTTAAGTTTATTTTATTTTTATTTTAAGTTTAGATTTTTTATTTTTTTTATTTTTAGGTTTTATTTAGTTTAGTTTTATGTTTTTATCTTTTCAGGGTTTAAGGTTTAGGGTTAGTTTAGTGTTTAGGGTTTAGGGTTAGGGTTTAGGATTTAGGGTTTAGTTAGTTTATTTTTAGTTTAGGGTTTAGTTTTAGGTTAGTTTGTTTTTTAGGTTTTTTTAGGTTTAGAGGTTTAGGTTAGTTTTGTTTAGTTTTAGAGTTTAGTTTTAGGTTTAGTTTAGGGTTTAAAGTTTTAGGTTTAGGTTTAGGTTTAGGTTTAGGTTAGTTTAGGTTTTATTTAGGTTTGAGTTTGAGGTTTAGGTTTAGGGTTTAGGAGGTTTAGGTTTAGTGTTCAGTTTAGGGTTTAGTTAGGTTTAGTTTAGTTAAGTTTAGTTTAGGGATCAGGGACTAGGTTTAGGTTTAGGTTCTTTATTTAGTTTAAGTTTAGTTTAGTTTAAATTTAGTTTAGGGTTTAGGGTATAGGGTTAGGGTTTGGGTTAGGGTTCTCGTCATAGGGTTTAGGATTTAGGGTTTATGGGGTTTAGGGTTTAGGCTTTAGGGTTTGGGGTTTAGGGTTTAGGATTTAGGGTTTATGGTTTTTTTAGTTAATTAATTAATTATTTTATTTCAATTAAATAGACTCGTAGGTTTAGGTTTTTTTAAGTTTATTTAGTTTATTTTTTATTTATTTTAGTTTATTTTATTTCTTATTTTTATATAGGTATATTTTTATTTTTATTTAGTTTAGTTTTTTTATTTTAGGTTTATTTATTTTAGTTTAGGTTTTTTATTTTGGTTTATTTTTTTGATTTAGGTTAAGGTTTAGGTTTATTTTTTTGCTTTGTTTTAATTTTATTTTATTTTTTGGTTTAGGTTTTATTTTTTAATTTTAGGTTTAGGTTTAGGTTTTAGGGTTTAAGGTTTAGGGTTTAAGGTTTAGAGTTTTTGGGTTTGGTGTTTAGGGTTATGGTTTAGTTTTTAAGGTTTAGGATTTAGGGTTTAGGATATAAGGTTTAGGGTTTTTAAGGTTTAGGGTTTAAGGTTAGCTTAGGGTTTAAAGTTAATTTAGGGTTTATGGTTTAGGGTTTTAGGGTTTAGGTAAGGGTTTAGCATTTAGAGTTTAGGGTTTGGGTTTAGGGTTTGGGGTTTAGGGTTTTAAGTTTAGGGTTGTTTAGAGCTTGGGGTTTAGGGCTCAGGGTTTAAGGTTTATGGTTTGGTTTAGGGTTAGGGTTAGGGTTAGGGTTTAGCATTTAGGGTTTAGGGTTTAGGATTTTGGGTTTAGCTTGTTTAGGATTTAGGGTTTAAAGTTTATTTAATTAATTATTTTATATGTTATATTTAAATTAAGTAAACAGGTAGGTTTTGGTTCATTCAGTTTAATTTTTATTTATTTTAGTTTGTTTTATTTTCTATTTTTATTTTGGTTTGTTTTTATTTTTTTTAGTTTAGTTTATTTATATTAGGGTTTATTTATTTTAGTTTAGGTTTTTTATTTTAGTTTATTTTTAAGATTTAAGCTTAAGTTTATGTTTATTTTTTAGTTTAGTTTTATTTTTATTTTATTTTTTAGGTATAGGTTTTATTTTTTATTTTTAGGTTTAGGGTTAGTTTTTATTTTATTTTTTTTAGGTTTATGTTTTAGGTTTTTATTTTATGTTTATTTTTAGGTTTTATTTTTTAGTTTAGGTTTAGTTTTATTTTTAGTTTATTTTATTTTATGTAGTTTAGGTTTAGGTTTAGGTTTAGTTTATTTTAGGTTTATGTTTAGGTTTTCTTTATTTTAGTTTAGTTTAATTTTGTTTAGGTTTATTTTATTTTCTTAATTTTATTGTATTTTAAGTTTAAGTTCTTTCTTTTAGTTTAGGGTTTAGGTTTTACTTTTTATTTATTTTTAGGTTTATTTTTTAGGTTTAGGTTTCTATTTAATTTTTATTTTATTTTATTTTAGGATTATTTTATTTTTATTTTAGGTTTAGTTTTTATTTTGTTAAGGTTTTTTATTTTTAACTTTATTTTCTATTTTAGTTTAGTTTAGGTTTTTATTTATTTTATTTCAGTTTTGTTTTATTTATTTTATTTTATTTTTTGGTTTAGGTATAGGTTTAAGTTTTAGTTTAGGTCTTTATTTTATTTTATTTTATTTTATTTTATTTTGTTTAGCATTAGGTTTTTTATTTATTTTATTTTTAGGTTTCATTAAGTTTAGGTTTAGGTTTTTAGGTTTTTAGGTTTTAGGGTTTACGATTTAGTGTTTAGGGATTATGGTTAGTTTATGGTTTAGGGTTTAGGGTTTAGGGTTGTGGGTTTTAGGGTTTAGAGTTTATGGTTTAGTTTTTTTTTGGGAATGTTAGAATTTTATTACCATAAAAGGAAATGGTACAATGTCCTTAATAGGGGTAAAGCTCAAAGTTCTATTGCTCTCGGAGCTATAAGAAACCTAACGAGCTAAACCCCCATCTAAGTACAATAGAAAAGAAAAGGAAAACAAAAACAATTATAGTAGCTAAAAAGCACATGAGAAAAAGACATAGAATATGACTAATACAGCTCTTGAAAGCAGTAAAAGAACTAGTCAGCAGCAGCTCTTGATCCCTTTTTGAATGCAAGATAATCAAGAACCACAACAACAATAGTTGAGTTGACTGAGTAAAGCTCATTCCATCTGTAAAGTTCCAACATGCAAAAGAATTATGCAAAACACTACAAAGGCAATAATCATAGCTCAAGGGAAAAGGATAAAGTAAATAATTTAGAGAGAGCTGAGAAAGAGAAGGCTTGGGCTCAGTTAAGATCATCTCAAGTACCAATAATACATATGAGCATCCAAACTTCTTAAGAAGGGTTATAGTCAATGTAATGCTACCAACTAGAAAGAAGATATGAGGAAACATCAAGGCCATCATAGTCAGCATACCTGATATAAGATAAGCATCTAAGGCAAAATAGTCCATAGTGATCCAGGTCCTGCACCAAACAAACAGAGAAAGCAGCCAGCCAGCAGCCAACCCACCAACCAAAACCCACAACACACCAATCACATAAAGCCAACAACCCAAAAGTTATAGTAGGATTAGTGGCCAAGCTAAAAAACCAAGCAGTAACTCCACCAAAGCCACCACCAAAAAGGAAGAGAAACACAAAAAAAGAGCAGTCAGCATGAATAACGATAACAATACAACACAACAAAATAGTCCCAAAGGCATAATAATAACCCATGACTATCTCCAGAGCACTAAAAATCCAAATCCAAAGGCAAAACCTCTGCCCAAACAATAAAATAGTAGAAGATAAGCAGCACCAAAGAGAGGAAAGCCATAGGTAGACTAAGAGGGCATCTAGAAACCACCCCCAAGGCAGCAGGAAAAATAGCAAATCTTGCACTACTGACCAAGAGAAAAATATTAAGAAATAAGGAGAGGAAAATAAACCAGAGGGATTCAATACCAATAGCCAACCTAAATCCCAAGACACCAAGCCAGGGCACAAGCATCCAAGGCAAGACATCAGCCAATCCCAAGTCACGAAGCCAGAGAGAGCCACAACCAACCCTCAACAAACACAGACTAATCTAATCAGAGGAGCAACAGCCAACAAATCAGTCGGCATAGACAAAAAATAGCCACAACCATCTCCAGTAAATAGAAACCCATGTCTGGAAGAAAAAGAACCACAAAGCAGCTTTCCTCAAACCAATCAATAGGGAAAATAACCAACAAAAATAAAACACCAACCCAAACCAAGAAAATAACCAAAAAGAATTGAAAAAAATAAAGCTAAGATAATCTTGTAGAGACTAATAGCTACCACTCAACAACCAACCACCACAGTGGATGTTCTAATTAAGTACAGGGAGCAGCCAACAAAAAAAAAGAGGCTAACCCAATATATAGCCAAAAATAGAGGGAAAGAATAATAGCAGGCATAGCCACAACCCACATGGAGATCTCCAGGAAAACCAAGAAACAAAATTGGTAGTCACTCAGCCAGAAAAAAAACCAAAGTATAAAATGTTGAAAAGAACCACCCAACAACAAGAAATAAATCAACGAGGAAAGTAACAAGACCAGAGGAAAACAAATCCCCTTCCAAACCCTATAGAGCAGATAGTCACCAAAAAAGAGAAAATAGGAGGGCAACAACTAGAAAAAAGCTACCTCCAATCCATAAGACAGAGGGAAAAACCAACTAGCAGAAGCCCCCATGCAAAACTAGGAAAGGAGAACATCAACCACCAAATAGACCAAAATTAAGCAAAAATAGAAAAGACCAACAACAACCATGAAAAAATGACCACCAAAAATAGTCAGGCAGATTGAAGAAGCAAATTGCGGCATCCAGCAGAACCAACCATATCAGCCAAAAATCCAACTCAAATAAGGTAACAGCCAACCAAGACCTGAGGAAAACCCAATATTAATTAGTATAAGGGGTAAGCCAAAATCAGGCATAACCACAACCCAGTAGGAGAACCCTAAAACATCACTAGCTGTGCGACAAAAGAAGCATCGCATGAGCCATAGAAAGAAAACCACTAGTGTCAGAGGATAGGAAAACCAATTAAAAACAACACCACTACGACCCAAATAAGGGTCAGTCAAGTGTATAATGGGGTAAAGAAGAAGGGTGTTTAAGTTTAGAAATAAACTAAAACTAATAAGGCAGCTTTCATATAAAATGAGATTGACCAGGACCCTAAAGAAAAATAGCAAAAACCACTTCTTGGTGAGGGAAGCACAAAAAAAAACAACCAAAAAATAGACTAAATAAAACCACCATAGCAATATGATCAACAAAATAATCGAAAGTTAAAATGTAAGGTAAGGTAGTCTAGTGTTATCTAGAATGACCAAACCATGCAAATGCTTAAGTAAGCTATGGTTATCAAATAAAGTAAGGTCATTTAATTTAGCTCCCAAATTAGCCAAGAAATCAACACAAGCATTACCTTCACGAAGAATGTGAGAAATTTTGTAGCAAACTTGAGAAAGAAGCTTTTTAGTGTGATTAAGAAGATGAAATAAGTCAGCATTCCCCATTTTATTAGTATTGAGAATATCAAGTAAAAGAAGAGCATCAACTTCAATCTAAATATTAAAGAGGCCTTTGCTTAAACAAATATAATAACTTTATTAATAGCCATGAGCTCAACATAAATAACAAATAAGCTTTGAGGGCTTAGGAAAAAGTACAAATCACAGTACCTTTAGAATCCCTAAGAATTCAACCACAAACATATTTGTTTGGGGGAAATGGAACCATTAGTATTAATCTTAATAAAATTTTCTTTAGGCTTAATCCAATGTGTAATCCTAAAACTTTTGTAGGAAGCGTCATCATGCAATGTGATACCCAATTATTTAGCCACAATATTGTAACCTCTAAAATGAAGATTACTAATTAACTTTGCATTAAACAAAGCATGAATTTTTTCTTTAGTTCTAGCAAGGATCCTTTTATGGTTCATAAGGATGCCTCGATATTTAGCATCATTTCTATCCATCCAAATGAACCAAATAAGGGTAATAGAAATTAAAACTTTCATATGACCTTTCACAGTTTTATGGAAACAAACTTCAAGAAGTTGATATAACAAAAGACCATGAAAATAGTTAGTGTTAAATAAATCATTATACCATATCCAAAGTTTGGAAGTAATAACACCATTGATAATAAAATGATTAACATTTTCAATATGAAAGCAACAATAACACTTGGAAGGTAAATAAAACCCTTTAAGCCAGAGCAAGGAATCTACAAGAATAAAGTTATTCAAAATCTTCTAAGCTAAAATATAATAAGAAATGGGAATCATATTGTTCCAAAGTTTAATGAAAACATTATAAGTGTTTGTTTATTTCTAATAAAATTCCAAACCTCATTAAGAATGAAATCACCATTATAAGAGAGCTTGAAAAGAATTTTACTAGGTTTATTAGAAAAGATAACGATGTTGCAAAACTTGTCAAAAATAGAAAGAGGAATGTAGTTCTCAAGATTGTTTTCATTCCAATTGTTATTAATCCAAAAAGAGTTAACTTTGATAGTAGCAGTAGAGTTTGTAGATAAAAGGGAGTCAATAGAGCCATTGCCAATCTAATTATCTTGCCAAAATAAACAAGAGCTTGAATGAATACCCCAAGATATTAAGGATTCAACAACCCATTTAATGGAGCAAAGCCTTTTCCAAACTAGAGAGTCATCAACTTTATATGCACAGATAAAAGGGTGTTTACGTTGGCAATATTTTTCCATCATAAAATTAGCACGAAGGCTATCATTCTTTCTAAAATTCCATCAGAGCATATGAGAGAAGGAAGTCATAGCTTCACGAATAGATTTTCAACCAAGACCACCTTCACCCAAAGAACCACAACATTTACACCAGGATGTCCAATGCATTCTTTTAATAGAATTATTGGATCCCCAAAAAAATTTATTAAGCAAGCGATCAATTTTGATCAGAGTAGAATTAGTGGGAATAATAGTTTGAATCAAATAAAGAGGCATAGAATTGAGAGTGCCTTTAAAAATAGTGAGCCTGCCACCAAAAAATGTAAATGAAATTCCCAAACAAAAATTTCATTTAAATTTTTTTGAATTAACTCATCAAAAAGATGGGATCATTTTGGACCTTTAAATATGGGAGAACCCAAGTACTTAAGAGGTAAGTGTTGATGTTTAAAATTAGTGATATGTCAGATTTGATTGATTTTATTCTTAGAAATACTTAAAGTAATAAAATAGCTTTTGTTATCATTGATAGAAAGACCACTTTCTCTACTAAATCTATTTTAAAAAATCTTGAGGTTCTTGATATGTTGAATAGAAGCATTACAAAAAAAAAATGAAATCATCTACAAAGCTTAAGTGGGAAATAGGAAGACCACCAAGAGTTCTATAGTACATACTAGGATTGTTTAAAAATAACTCATTAATGCTCCTAGATAAGTACTCAATAATAATAATAAATGAAGAACGACATAAAGGATCCCCTTGTCTTAAGCCATGGGAAGAAGGAAAGAAGCCCAAAGCTTCCCCATTAAGCAAAATAGAAATCCAAGCATTATTAATACAATTTTTAATAAGAAAAGTAAAATTATCAGAAATCCCAAATAAATTTAGAATATGGAAAAAGAAATCCCAAGAGATATTATCAAAAGCTTTGGTAGTATCTAATTTGAGGAGAATGTTTCCACCTCTAGTCATAGCATCTAAGTCATGAATTATTTCTTAGGCAAGTAAAATGTTATCGAAAATAAATCTACCTCTAACAAAACCAGTTTGGTTGAGAGAGATAATCTTAGAAGTAAAGGACTAAGCCTATTGGAAAGAATTTTGGAAATCAGCTTATTGAAGAAGGTGCAAAGACTGATAAGTCTAAAATCACTTCCAATAGTCTGGATTATCTTTCTTAACTATGAGAATAATAGAACTGCTAGAAAAATATCTAAAAAAAGGATTTCCATTAAAAAAAAATCAACCACAGGCCCAATCTAATCATTTTTAATAATAAACCAACAATTTTGAAAAATTTGATTAGTGAAACCCTCCGGACTAGCAACAAAATCTATGTTCATGCTATTAAGAACTTTAAAAATTCCATCTTCATTAGCCATAATAGTAAGCAAATCATTATCATCATTGGTAATAATAGAAAGAATCAAGTGCAATTTAGAAATAGCTTCATAAGTGCAACTCTTATTAAGCACATTTCCAAAGTAATTAATAACTGAATCCTTAGTATCATTGTTCTCCATAATCCATTCTCCATTATCATCTTTAATTTTTTAATATTATTTAAAGCTCTCTTTTTATTAACTATAGCATGGAAATACCTGGTATTTCTGTCACCATCCGCAATATGTTTACTAGCAGCTTTTTGAAGCCAATAAGTTTCTTTCATATTTTAAAAATTAACAAGTTTATCTTTCACCATAGTCAAGTCCTTTATTTTAGAAGGATTAGACATAATAGAGACCTCAAGATCAGAAACCAATTTTTCCAAATCTTTGATATTAGAAAAAAAGTTTTTAAAATAATGCTTGTTCCACCAATGCAAATTTTGCTTAAGTCTTTTAATCTTAAACTAAAGTTTAGTCATCCCTATAATCAAATTATCAGGATGTAAAGGAGGTTTCTAATTGTTAGCCACAACATTAAAAAAATCAATATGTTGAATCCACATGTTGTGAAATCTAAAAGGAGATAAATTATTTAATATATTAGAATTATCTTTAATAGAAACCAAAAGAGGAGCATGATTAGGCAAGGTTTTGCTTAAATGATCGACAAAAGTAATATGCCATTGAGTAATCCAATGAGTATTAAAAAGAATCTGATCCAACCTTTGTTAAAGTCTAGAGTTTTGCCAAGTATAATTTGAACCTTTATAACCAATATCAATCAAATTATAATCAAATATCATATTATAAAATTCTTCCATGGAATGAATATTAAGAGAGCAACCACCACTTAGTTTAGAAGTGAATAAAATAGTGTTGAAATGACCACCAACAAACCAAGGTTTATTGACAGGGGTAGCAAAATTCTTCATATTATCCCAAAGAAGATTTCTACTAGATCTAAGCCCAAAACAAAATAATCACCCTAAGAGATTTGAGCATTTACAACTTGTTGAAAATCATCAATAATAGAAACCTCTAGAAAGTTATTACAAAAACACCAAATCTTATTACTGACATTAGAAAAAATTTTATTGAAACTGATCATTCTAGCAACATGGTTAATTTTGTTAGCATGAATAAGAAACGCCAGAAAAAATAAGTAAAGAAATATTATGTATACGATAGATTTTTAATATGATTACGAATTGAGAGGGTACCAATCACTCTAACATTCAAAATAATAAAATTAAACATAAAGAAATAAAAAGGATATAAGAAAATGTTAATTAAGATAGGAGATGGAGGTCATAGCCGATCTAGTGTTTATTGGCAATTTGGGAGGGAAATTTTTAGCATTTTTTCTTTTTGTAGCATGATAAGTTTGGAAACCTTTTTATTTTCCCATATAATCATCATCCAAGAAGGATTTAGCAACATTAGTCATAGATTTCAGTGAAATCTCATGATTAGAAATGAGTTATGTTTCTTCCAAGACATTAAAATTTATTAAAGCCAAATGAGCATCGGGAATAACAAGAGAGGGAATAGAAATAGATTTATTAAGAGGCAAGTGTGAACACCATGCCCTTCCTCTTCATGACCCAAATTATTAGGAAAAGGTAAATCTTTATGAGAATTTAAATAATCCTAAATCTAGAAAATAGAATCAATTTTTTCAACATGATTATCATGAGGTATTAAAGCCATATTATTCATTTAATTTTAATGATGCATAAAATTAATATCCTCATTTATATTCTCAATCAAATCTTTATTTTCATCAATAAATGCTGGCAAAGATGCATGGATTAAATCAGAGGAAATATAATCATCATCTAAAAGTTTAGAAAATTATTATTGTTCACATTAGAAGCCTTCAATTGCACAGAAGAAGTAACAAGTAAAACAACCTTATTAGGAACATTCAAAAGTTCCATTTTTTCCTAAAGTATCTTTTTGATATTTAATAGTGATTGGCCTAGGGTAAGGAATCAAAGTTTCCTTAATAGGGATTTTCTTTTTTGGGTGAGGATGAAGAGTGAAACATTCAGAATTATCATGCTCATGGATTTTACATTGATAACAGAAGATAGGAAGATTTTTAAATTCAAATCTTTGCATAAGACCTTAATTTTTAGATCCCAACCAAATTTCTTTTGCGGTGTTTCTTGGTAATGTTCAATTCAACAAGTATTCTAGCCATTGAGGGATGAGATTTTGTAGCAGTTTTCCTGATCAATTTGTAATGGCCGACCAAATAAAGCACCCATAGTAAAAAGGAATTGATGGTTAATGAAATTAATTTGCATATTAGGGAGAGAAATCTAAAATGGAATGTCTTTAAATGATTTCAAAGAAATCTAAGCCAAGTTAGTTGATGCCCTAGCAGGATCCATAGGATCCTTCAGTTTTCCACAAGGAATCATCGGGGAAGATCCCAAGCCTCGGCGTCACTCTAATGAAAGTACAAAATAGGCTAGTAGTCGTTGACTCAAGAAGGAATCTAGTGAGAATCATGCAAAACAATCAACAAGAAGTAGCAGCAAAAAAAAAAGAGAGGAAAAGAGAAATATGATGAGCTTCAATAGTTTAGACAGTTTTTAGGTTTAAGTTTTTTTAGTTTAGGTTTAGTTTAGATTTTAGGTTTAGTTTAGGTTTAGATTAGTTTAGGTTTAGGTTTAGGTTTAGGTTTAGGTTTAGGTTTAGTTAGTTTAGATTTAGTTTAGTTTAGGTTCTGATTTAGTTTAGGTTTAAACTTAGTTTAGTTTAAATTCTTCAAATTTAGTTTATAGTTTAAGTTTAGGTTTAATTTAAGGTATAAGGTTTATATTTAAGGTTTAAGTTTAAATTGGTTTAGTTCAAGTTTAGTATAAGTTTAGGTTTAAGTTTAAATTAAATTTAATTTAAGTTTGCTTTTAAGGTTTATATTTAGGTTTAAGTTTAGGTTTAGGTTTAGGGTATAAGTTTAATTTTAGGGATTATGTTTAATGTTAGGGTTTATGGTTTATGGCTTAGTGTTTAGGTTTAAGTTTAATTAGGTTTAGGTTTAGGTTTAGTTTAGGGGTTTAAGTTTAGGGTTTAGTTTAGATAGTTTAAGTTTAAGTTTAATTTTAGTTTAGATTAGGTTTAAGTTGAATTTAAGGTTTAAGGCTTTTAGGTTTATAGTTAGTTATGTTTTTAGTTTATATTTAGGTTTAAGCCCAGGCAGTTTAGGTTTAGGTTTAGGTTTAGGTTTAGTTTTAGGTTTATGTTTAGGTTTAGGTTTAAGTTTAGGAGCAGGTTTAGGGTTTAGTTTTAGGTTTAGGTTTAGGTTTAAGTTTAGGTTTAGGTTTAGGTTTAGAGTTTATGTTTTAGTGTTTAGTTTAGGTTTAGATTTAGGTTTATGGTTTAAGTTTAAGTTTAGGTTTAAGGTTTAGGGTTTAGGGTTTGAGGTTTAGGGTAATACATTTTAGGGTTTATGGTTTATGTTTTAAGGTTTTAGGGTTTAAGGTTTAGGGTTGGGTTTATGGTTTACGATTTTAGGGTTTAGGGTTTAAGGTTTAGTGTTTAGGGTTTATGGTTTTTAGGTTTTAGGGTTTAGGTTTCAGGTTTAGGGTTTAGGTTTTAGTTTAGGGTTTAAGGTTTAAGGTTATTTTTTAATAGAGTACAAATTCATATTCAACATTTTTTCTTTTTAATTTCAACAACCAATTAGTGCACCAAGTTATTTAAGACACAAGCGAGATATAGATCAAAAATGAGCATGAATAGAGCAAATAAAAAACCCTAGATAACTAGAACTATCTCTACTATAAAGACATAGTTCCATAAGTATTAGATCGGATCAGCCATTCTTCAGTTTCTCTAGTTCCAATCAGAACCATCACCACCTCTCGAGCAGTAGGATCCACCATCATATTTTCAATATATCCCTCCGTGACTGCCATGACTGTAACATTTGTTGCTCTTCTCACCTCCATAACCACCACTATTCTGATCACCACCTCCATATCCGGACTCCAAATCCCCCCACCACCATATGATAACCACCTCGCCATCCACCTTAGATCTAGATTGACGTTGATGTTTTGGTTGTCAAGGTTCTGCCCATTATTAGGGTTTAGGTTTAGATTTAGGTTTAGGTTCAGGTTTGTTAGGTTTTAGGGATTAGGTTTATATTTTTTTATTTAGTTTCTTTAGGTTTTAGTTTATGGTTTATGGTTTAGGGTTTATGGTTTAGGGTTAGGGTTTAGGGTTTAGGGTTTAGGGGTTATGGTTAGGGTTTATGGCTTAAGGCTTAAGATTTAGGGTTCAGGGTTTAGTGTTTAGGCTTTGGGGTTTATGGTTTTTATAGTTTAGGGTTTAAGGTTTAGTGTTTAGGGTTAGGTTAGGGTTTAGGGTTAGAGTTTGGTTTTCAGGTTTAAGGCTTAGGGTTTAGGGTTTAGGGTTTAGGATTTAGGGTTTAGGGTTTAGGGTTTTTTTAATATATATTTTTATTTTTTTAGTAATTTATGTAAATTGGGAGGTTTAGGTTTATTTAGTTTATTTAGTTTATTTTTATTTATTTTAATTTATTTTTTTATATAGGTTCAATTTTATTTTTATTTAGTTTAGTTTATTTATTTTAGGTTTATCTATTTTAGTTTAGGCTTTTTATTTAATTTATTTTTTAGGTTTAGGTTTAAGTTTAGGATTATCTTTTAGTTTAGTTTTATTTTTATATAATCTTTTAGGTTTAGCTTTTATTTTTTATTTTTAGGTTTAGGTTTAGGTTTATATCTTATTTTTTAAGTTGAGGTTTTAGGTTTATTTTTTAGGTTTTATTTTTTAGTTTAGGTTTATGTTTTTTTTAGTTTATTTTATTTTATTTAGTTTAGGTTTTGGTTTAGGTTTAATTTATTTTAAATTAGTATATTTCAGTTTAGGTTTAGGTTTATTTTATTTTTATTTTAGGTTTATGTTTTTTTTGTTTAGGGCTTAGGTTTTATTTTATATTAGTTTTTAGGTTTTATTTTTACTTTTATTTTTTAGGTTTAGGTTTTTATTTAGTTTTATTTTATTTTATTTTAGGTTTATTTTATTTTTATTTTAGGTATAGTTTTTTTTATTTAGGTTTTTTTATTTTTTTAGTTTAGTTTAGGTTTTTATTTCTTTTATTTTAGTTATATTTTTATTTTTTTAGTTTATTTTATTTTTAGGTTTAGGTTTAGGTTTTAGTTTTAGTTTTTATTTTATTTTATTTTATTTATTTTATTTTGGTTTAAGTTTATTTATTTATTTTATTTTTATGTTTAGGTTTTTAGCTTTTTAGGGTTTAGGGTTTAGGGTCAGTTTAGGATTTAGGGTTTAGGATTTAGGGTTTTTAGGGTTTATTGTTTATGGTTTAGGGTTTAAGTTTTAGGTTTAGGGTTCAAGTTTTAGTTTAGAGTTTTTATTTTTTCTTTTTTTTAAAGAAAACAAATTCATATTCAAAATTTCTTCTATTTGATTTCATCAACAAGTAATACACTAAGTTTTCTAAGACATAAGCGACAACATAGATAAGAAATATGAATGCATAGAGCAAATCAAAAACCCTAAATAACTAGAATCGTCTCTATTGTAAAGACACAGTTCAATACCGAGTAGATTGGATTAGCCGTTCTTCAATTTCTCCAATTCTCATCAGAACCACTCCAGCCTCTTGAGTAGCGGGATCCGCCATCATAACCCCAATCTCTCCCTCCACCACCACCATGGATGTAACCTTCGTCGCTCCTCCTGCCTCTGTAATCACCACTACTCTGACCACCACCTCCATATCCACTAGCACCTCCAGATCCCCCACCACCACTATGATAATCGCCTTGCCTCCATCACCCATTTAGGGAGCTTGTTGATGGTGATGTTCCTACTGTCAAGGTTCTGCCCATTCTTAGGGTTTAGGTTTAAGTTTAGGTTTATTAAGTTTTAGAGTTTAGGTTTCATTTTTAATCTATCTAGTTACTTTAGGCTTAGGTTCAGGGTATGGGGTTTAGGGTTAAAGTTTACAGTTTAGGGTTTAGGGTTTTACGATTTATGCTTCTATGGTTTAAGGTTTAGGGTTTAGCATTGTAGGTTTAGGGTTTAGGGTTTAGAGTTTAGGGCTTAGTGTTTAGGATTTATGGTTTAGGGATTTCCGGGTTTGAGGTTTAGAGTTTAGGGTTTAGGGTTTTTAAAAAAAAATTAAGTAAACAACTAGGTTTAGGTTATTTAGTTTATTTTTTATTTTTTATTTAGGTTTATGTTTTTTTTATTTAATTTAGTTTATTTATATCAGATTTATTTATTTTATTTAGGTTTTCATATTTTAGTTACTTTTTATGTTTAGATTTAGGTTTAGGTTTATTTTTTAGTTTAATTTTACTTTTATTTTATTTTTTAAGTTTAGGTTTTATTTTTTATTATTAGGTATAGGTTTAGGTTTGTATTTTTTTTTTTTAGGTTTATGTTTTAGGTTATTATTTTTGGTTTATTTTTAGGTTTTATTTTTTAGTTTAGGCTTATGTTTATTTTTAGTTTATTTTATTTTATTTAGTTTAAGTTTAGGTTTATGTTTAGTTTATTTTAGGTTTATGTTTAGGTTTTATTTATTTTAGTTTAATTTATTTTAGTTTAATTTATTTTAGTTTCAGTTTAGGTTAATTTTATTTTGTTTATTTTATTTTTTTTATAGGTTTAGGTTTTCTTTTTAGTTTTGGGTTTAGGTTGTTGTCTTTTTTATTTTTTTTGGGTTTTATTTTCAGGTTTACTTTTTAGGTTTGGGTTTTTATTTAGTTTTTATTTTTATTATCTTAGGTTTATTTTATTTTTAATTTAGGTTTAGTGTTTATTTTATTTTGACATTTTTTAGGGTTATTTTATTCTTTTTCATTAGTTTAGGATTTTATTTATTATATTTAAATTTAGTTTTTATTTTCTATTATATTTTATTTTTAGGTTTAGGTTTAGGTTTAAGTTTAGGTTTAGGTTTAGGCTTAGACTTTTAGTTTAGTATTTTAGTTTATTTTATTTTATTTTTTTACTTAGGTTTTGGTTTTAGGGTTTAGGGCTTATGGTTTAGGGTTTTAGGCTTTAGGGTTTAGGGTTTAGGGTTTAGTGTTTAAGGTTTAGGGTTTAGGTTTTAGGTTTAGGGTTTAGGTTTTATTATAGGGTTTAGGGTTTAGGGTTTAAGGTTTAGGGTTTAAGATTTTTTTTACCAGAGTTTAGGGTTTAATGTTTAGGGTTTATGGTTTAGGGTTTAGGGTTTAGAGTTTTAGGATTTAGGGTTTATAGTTTAGTGTTTAGTGTTTAAGGTTTATGGTTTATGGTTTTAGGATTTAGGGTTGTATTTTTAGGGTTTAGGGTTACATATAGGGTTAGGGTTTTTTTAAAATTAAATAAACCAGTAGGTTTAGGTTTATTTAGTTCATTTTTTATTTATTTTAGTTTTTTTTTTAGTTAGGTTTATTTTAGTTTAGGTTTTTTATTTTAGTATAATTTTTTAGGTTTAGGTTTACGTTTAGCTTTTTTTTTAGTTTAGTTTTATTTTTTTTTTTTAATTTTTTGGTTTAAGTTTTATGTTTTATTTTTAGGTTTAGGTTTAGGTTTCTATTTTTTTTTTTTTTAGGTTTAAGTTTTTGGTTTTTATTTTAAGTTTATTTTTAAGTTGTATTTTTCAGTTTGGGGTTTAGGGTTTTTTAAAAAAAAAATTAGATAAACCAGTAGGTTTAGGTTTATTTCTTTATTTAGTTTATTTTTTATTTATTTTAGTTTATTTTATTTTTTATTTTTATTTAGGTTTATTTATTTTTATTTAGTTTAGTTTATTTATATTAGGTTTATTTATTTTAGTTTATTTTTTAGGTTTAAGTTCAGGTTTAAGTTTATTTTGTAGTTTAGTTTTATTTTTATTTTTCTTAGGTTTAGGTTTTATTTATTATTATTATGTATAGGTTAAGGTTTTATTTAATTTTTTTGGTTTAGGTTTTAGGATGTTATTTTAGGTTTATTTTTAGGTTTTATTTTTTAGTTTAGACTTAGGTTTATTTTTACTTTATTTTATTCTATTTAGTTTAGGTTTAAGTTTAGGTTTAGTTTATTTTAGGTTTAGGTTTAGGTTTTATTTATTTTAGTTTAGGTTTAGGTTTACTCTATTTTGTTTATTTTATTTTAATTTTAGGCTTAGGTTTTTTTTTTGTTTAGGGTTTACGTGTTATTTTGTATTTATTTTTAGGTTTACTTTTTAGGTTTAGGTTTTTATTTAGTGTTTATTTTATTTTATATTAGGCTTATTTTATTTTTATTTTAGGTTTAGTTTTTATTTTATATGGATTTTTTTAGGTTTATTTTATTTTTTGTTTAGTTTAGGTTTTTAATTATTTTGTTTTAGTTTAGTTTTTATTCTCTATTTTTTTTAGGTTTAGGTTTAGGTTTATTTTTTTATTTAGGTTTAGGTTTTAGTTTATGTTTTTATTTTATTTTATTTTATTTTTTAATTTAGGTTTAGGTTTTAGGGTTTAGGGTTTATGGTTTAGGGTTTTAGGGTTTTGGGTTTAGGGTTTAAGGTATAGTGTTTACGGTTTAGTGTCTTTAGGCTTTACGGTTTAAGGTTTAGGTTTTAGGTTTAAGGTTTAGGTTTTAATTTAGGGTTTAGGGTTTAAGGTTTTTTTGAACAAAGTTTAGGGTTTAGGGTTTAGGATTTTGCGTTTAGGGTTTAAGGTTTAGGGTTTAGGGTTTTAGGGTTTAGGGTTTAGGGTTTAGGGTTTAGGGTTTAGGGTGTTAGGGGTAGTTTAGGGTTTATGGTTGTAGGTTTAGGGATTAAGGTTAGTTTTAGGGTTTAGGGTTTAGTGTTAGAATTTTCTTTTCATTTTTTTATCTTTTTAAATTAAGTAAATTGGTAGGTTTAAATTTATTTATTTATTTTTTATTTTAGTTAGTTTTTATTTTTTATTTTTATTAAAATTTATTTTTGTTTTTATTTAATTTGGTTTATTTATTTTAGTTTAGGAATTTTATTTTAGTTTATTTTTTAGGTTTATTTTTATTTTATTTATTTGGTTTAGGTTTTCTTTTTTATTTTTTATGTTTAGGTTTAGGTTTTTATTATATTTTTTAGGTTTAGGTTTTAGGATTTTATTTTAGGTTTATTTTTATGTTTTATTTTTTTAGTTTTGGTTTAGGTTTATTTTTAGTTTATTTTATTTTATTTTGTTTAGGTTTGGGTTTAGGTTTTATTTATTTTAGCTTAGTTTATTTTTGTTTATGTTAAGGTTTGTGTTATTTTTATTTTAAGTTTAGGTTTTTTTTTAGTTTAGGATTTATGTTTTCTTTTTTATTCATATTTAGGATTTTTTTTAGGTTTAGGTTTTTATTTTATTTTAATTTAGGTTTATTTTATTTTTATTTTAGGTTTAGTTTTTATTTAATTATGCTTTATTATTATTATTATTTTTAGTTTAGTTTATGTTTTTATGTATTTTATTTTAGTGTAGTTTATATTTTTTATTTTATTTTCTTTTTAAGTTTAGGTTTAGGTTTTAGTTTAGGTGTTAGTTTATGGTTTTATTTTATTTTGGTTTAGGTTGTTGTAATTATTTTATTTTTAGGTTTTGGTTTTAAGCATTTTAGGGTTTAGGGTTTAGGGTTTAAGTTTTGGGGTTTAGGGTTTAGGGTTTAGGGTTTAAGGTTTAGGGTTTAGGGTTTAGGGTTTAGGGTTTAGGGTTTTAGGGTTTAGGGTTTAGGGTTTAGGTTTTAGGCTTAGAGTTCAGGTTTTAGTTTAGGGTTTAAGGTTTTTGGTTTTTGTTTCTTAATAGAGAACAAATTCATATTCAACATTTCTTCTTTTCGAATTCATTAACCAAGTAACACACCAAGATTTCTAAAACACAAGTGATGACATAGATAAAAAATGAGTACGCAAAGGGAAAATCAAAAACCCTAGATAGCTAGAATTTTCTCTACTGTAAAGACACAGTTCCATAAGAAGTAGATCAGATCAATCATTTTTTAGTTTCTCCAATTCCCATCAAAACCACCTCAGCATCTTGAGTAGCGCGATCCACCATCATATCCCCGATCTCTCCCTCCGCCACCACCATGGCTGTAACCTCCATCGCTCCTCCCGCCTCCATAACCACCATTGCTCCGACCACCACCTCCATATCCACCAGCACCTCTAGATCCCCCACCACAACTGTGATAATCACTGCCTCCACCTTCGCCCCACCGCCAGATCTAGACTGAGCCTAGTTGATGGTGATGTTCCTACTATCAAGGTTCTACCCATTCTTAGGGTTTTTTTTTAAAATCAAAAGTGGGAGAATTTTATTGCCAAAAAGAAAGGGTTACAAGGTCCTTAATGGGGATAATTCTCTTAATTACTGCTCAAAGAGCTACAATTAGCCTAAAGAGATAAATCCCTTACCTATTACAATAAAACCAAAGCAAAAGAAAGAAAAGATAAAAATTGAGAAAGAAATAGCACAAAATTCCAAGAAGGGCAGCCAAAGCCATCTATATCCCAAAATCTTGTGAGAGATACACAAACCACCTACAACCCTAAAACTTGCCACAAACCTGCAAAGAACTTAACATAGAGATAAGTATCTAGAAATAAGGACAAGCTAAGTAAATAAAAGGAACAAAATGATAAAAATCTTAGATAAGGCTCAGGCTTAGTCACATTCATATCAAGGGGCAACAGGATATGTGAGCTTCCAATATTAAGAATAAGGGTTACAATCACATATGGTGCTACCAGCCAAAAGGATAATAGGGAAAACATTCTATCCATCATAGCCAACTTACCTCGATTAAATCAAACAGCCAACAGCCAAGAGCTAACCAAGTTCCAGTATTTATCATCAAAATTAAATAAGAAACTAACCAATAAAACATCTAGTCAAACTAGAGTAAAGAAACTAACCAAAAATGACAGCAACCAAGAAATAGCCACCATCAAAGCCACCCAAAACAAACAAAGACCGAAGGTAAAGAACCAAAAATACTACAGATCCACCAACCAACAAGACATAATGCACCATCAGGGCCACCTAATAACCGTGTAGGAATCGAGAAATAGTAGTAGAGCCAAGAACAGCCAAAACCATATACAGGTTCATCCCATAATAGAAAGAAATGACAAGCCAATGGGCCATCCAACCAACAGAAAAACACCACAAAAAAACATCAAAAAAACCAACAAAAAAGGGGAACATATATGGTAGGTAACAGCTCCAAAGAGAGTAACTCAGTCCAGAAAAGAACAAAGCCCATGGCCAAGCTCAACCAATAATCATGATGCTAGATATCCAAAACTAAAAGCATAAGGCTGGAAAAAAACACATCCATCAAGCAACCACCAACCAATAAACCATCATAGAGAAATAAAGAGGCTAGGGAAAAAGGCAAACAAGAAGCTCCAAAGACTTCCAATCACTAGGCCATCCTAAAACTAACACAGCAGGAGGCCAACAAAAGAAGAGAGCCACCAAAACTAGAGGGCAACCAAAGCTCAACAGTACCAACCAAAATAATCACGACCTCCATCAGAAGGAGATACCATTCTTAGGGTTTAGGTTTACTAAGTTTTAGGGTTTAGGTTTATTTTTTAATTTATTTAGTTACTTTAGGTTTAGGTTTAGGGTTTGGGGCTTAGGGTTTAGGGTTTAGGATTAGGGTTTGGGGTTTAGGATTTTAGGGTTTATGCTTTTATGGTTTAGGGTTTAGGGTTTTTTATGGTTTAAGGTTTAAGGTTTAGGGTTTAGGTTTTAGTGTTTATGGGTTTTTTTTTTTAAAATTAAGTAAACCGGCAGGTTTAGGTTTATTTAGTTTATTTATTTTATTTTTAATTTATTTTAGTTTATTTTATTTTTAATTTTTATTTAGGTTTATTTTTTATTTTAGTTTAGTTTAGTTTATTTATTTTAGGTTTCTTTATTTTAGTTTAGATTTTTTATTTTAGTTAATTTTTAGGTTTAGGTTTATTTTTTAGTTGAGTTTTATTTTTATTTTATCTTTTAGGTTTATGATTTGTTTTTTATTTTTAGGTTTAAGTTTAGGTTTTTATTTTATTTTTTTAGTTTTAATTTTTTGGTTTTTATTTTAGGTTTATTTTTAGTTTTATTTTTTAGTTTAGGTTTAGGTTTATTTTTAGTTTATTTTTATTTTATTTAATTTAGGTTTAGGTTTAGGTTTTATTTATTTTAGTTTAGGTTTAGGTTTATTTTATTTTCTTTGTTTTATTTTTATTTTTGTTTTTTGTTTTTTTTTTTAGTTTAGTTTTTAGGTTTTATTTTAAGGTTTATTTTTTAGGTTTAGGTTTTTTTTATTTTAGGTTTATTTTATTCTTATTTTACACTTAGTTTTTATTTTATTTAAGTTTTTTATTCTTAGGTTTATTTTAATTTTTAGTTTAGTTTAGTTTTTTTATTTTATTTTAGTTTATTTTATGTTATTTTTAGGTTTAGGTTTTAGTTTAGGTTTTCTTTTATTTTATTTTATTTAGGTTTAAGTTTTATTATTTATTTTACTTTTTGGTCTTATTTAGTTTATGTTTAGGTTTACGGTTTGGAGTTTGGGGTTTAGGGTTTAGAGTTGTAGGAGTTAGGGTTTAGGGTTTAGGGTTTAGGTTTTAGGGTTTTAGGGTTTAGGGTTTAGGGTTTAGGGTTTAGGGTTTAGGGTTTAGGGTTTAGGTTTTAATTTAGAGTTTAGGGTTTTTAGCTTTTTTTAATAGAGAAAAAATTTAGATTCAACATTTATTCTTTTTTATTTCATCAACCAAGTAACACTGCAAGTTTTCTATGACATAAGTAATGACAGATAAAAATTGAGCATGCACAGAGCAAATCCAAAACCCTAGAAAACTAGAATCGTCTCTATTGTAAAGATAGAGTTCCATAAGTAGTAGATCGGATTGACCATTCTTTAGTTTCTCTACTTCCCATTAGAACCACCCCAGCCTCTCGAGTTGCGAAATCTACCATCATATCCTCGATCTATCCCTCCATCACCTCCTCCCTTTGCCACTACCATGGCTGTAACTTTTATCACTCCTCCTGCCTTCATAACCTCCATTTCTTTGACCACCACCTCCATATCCACCAGCACCTCTAGATCTCCCACCACCACTGTAATAACCGCCGCCTCCCTCTTCCCCTCCATGGCCAGATCTAGGCTAAGCCTGGTTGACGGTAATGTTCCTACTGTCAAGGTTTTGCCCATTCTTAAGGTTTAAGTTTAGGTTTATGTTTATTAAATTTTAAGGTTTAGGTTATTTTTTTAATTTATTTAGTTACTTTATGTTTAAGTTTAGGGTTTGGGGTTTAGGGTTTAGCATTTAGGGTTTATGGTTTAGGGTTAGAGTTTAGGTCTTAGTGTTTAAGGTTTAGGGTTTAGGATTTTAGGTTATATACTTTTGGGGTTTAGGGTTTAGTGTTTAGGCTTTAGGGTTTAGGGTTAGTTTAGGGTTTAGGGATTAGGGTTTTAGGGTTTAGGGTTTAGGGTTTAGAGTTTTGGGTCTAAGGTTTAGGGTTTTAGGGTTTAGGTTTTAGGGGTTTTTTTGGGAAAAGTTAGAATTTTATTACAATAAAAGGAAATGATATGATGTCCTTAAAAGGGGTAAAGCTCTAAAATTATACTACTCTCAGAGCTACAAGAAACCTTAAGAGCTAAACACCCATCTAAGTACATTAGAAAAAGAAAATAAAACAAAAGAGCAAATACAATGCCTAAAAAGCCTAATAGAAAAATACATAGATTCAAACTAAATAATTTCTGAAAATAGTAAAAGGATGAGTCAACAGCAATTCATGATTCCTTTGAGAAAGAAAGATAAGCAAGATCCACAGCAACAACACTTGGGTTGACTAAGCAATGACCATTCCCTTTGTAAAGTTCCAACCTATAAAAGAAATCTACAAACCACTATAAAGGAAAATGTGATAGCTAAAAAGGATAAGGATAAAAAGAGGAAAAGGAGATAGAGCTGAGAAAGAGAAGGCTCAGGCTCAGTTAGGATCATCCCAAGGGGCAACAATGCATATAAGCATCCAAACTTCATAAAGAAGGGTTACAATCATATTTAATGCTACCAACTAGAGAGAAGAGGTGAGTAACATCAAAGCCATCATAGCTAGCATACTAGATATAACTTTTATGGCCAGTAGTCCATAAAGTTCCAGATCCAATACCATTAAACAAGAGCAGCTAGCCAGCAACCAACTAGCGGCCAAACCACCAAACAAAAACCCCAAAAGACTAATCACAATAACCCAGAGAGAGGCTAGAACAAAGTCAGAACACCAACAATAGCCATTAACCAAATACCCATCCAAGCTCCAAACTAAGGAAAACCAAAACCAGCCAGCAGCAAGCAGTAGAGCAATGCCAATTAACAGAGAAACAACCAACAAAACCAAGATAGGAGCCCTCAAGCCAATGTCCCAACAACACTGCCAGATCTAGACTAAGCTTGGTTGATGATGATGTTCCCACCATCAAGGTTCTGCCCATTCTTAGGGTTTAGGTTTAGGTTTAGGTTTATTTTGTTTTAGGGTTTAGGTTTATTTTTAAATTTATTTAGTTACTCTAAGTTTATTTTTTTGGTTTGGGGTTTAAGGTTTAGGGATTAATGTAAGGGTTTAGGGTTTAGCATTTTAGGGTTTATGATTTTAGGGTTTATGGTTTAGGGTTAGGGTTTAAGGATTAGAGTTGTAGGTTTAGGGTTTAGGGTTATAGGTTTATAGTTTAGCGTTTAAGGTTTTTTTTAACTTAAATTTACGTAAACTGGTAGGTTTAGGTTTATTTTGTATATTTTTTATTTATTTTGGTTTATTTTTTTATTTTAATTTAGGTTTATTTTTTATTTTTATTTAGTTTAGTTTATTTATTTTAGGTTTATTTATTTTAGCTTAGGTTTTTAATTTTAGTTTATTTTTTAGGTTTAGGTTTATTTTTTGGTTGAGTTTTATTTTTATTTTATTTTTTAGGTTTAGGCTTTATTTTTTATTTTTAGGTTTAGGTTTAGGTTTTTATTTTATTTTTTTATGTTTAAGTTTTAGGTTTTTATTTATGATTATTTTAAGATTTATTTTTTAGTTTAGGTTTAGGTTTATTTTTAGTATATTTTATTTTATTTAGCTTAGGTTTAGGTTTAGTTTATTTTAGGTTTAGGTTTAAGATTTTATTATTTTAGTTTATTTTATTTTAGTTTAGGCTTAGGTTTATTTTATTTTGTTTATTTTATTTTTAGTTTAGGTTAGATTTCTTTTAGCTTAGGGTTTAGGTTTTATTTTTATTTATTTTTAGGTTTTAATTTTAGGTTTATTTCTTGGGTTTAGGTTTTTATTTAGTTTTTATTTTATTTTATTTTTGGTTTATTTTTTTTTTATTTTATGTTTAGATTTTATTTTTTTGGTTTATTTTATTTTGTTAGTTTAGTTTAGTTTTTATTTATTTTATTTTAGTTTAGTTTTTATTTTTTATTTTTTTATGTTTAGGTTTTTGTTTAAGTTTAGGTTTTAGATTACGTTTTGATATTATATTATATTTTTTTATTTTATTTAAGTTTACATTTTTTATTTATTTTATTTTTAGGTTTTATTTAGTTTAGGTTTAGGCTTTTAGCTTTTTAGGGTTTAGAATTTAGGGTTTTATATTTAGGGTTTAGGGTTTTAGGGTTTAGGGTTTAGGATTTAATGTTTAGGTTTTATTTATTTTAGTTTAGTTTATTTTAGTTTAGGTTTATGTTATTTATTTTAGGTTTAGGTTTTTTTTTAGTTTAGGGTTTAGGTCTTATTTTTTATTTTTTTAAGTTTATATTTTATGTTTAAGTTTTTGGTTAGTTTTTATTTTATTTTATTTTAGTATTAATTTATTTTTATTTTATGTTTACTTTTTTATTTTATTTAGGTTTTTCATTTTTAGGTTTATTTTATTTTCTTAGTTTATTTTAGGTTTTTATTTATTTTATTTTAATTTAATTTTTAATTTTTAATTTATTTTTTTTAGGTTTAGGATTAGGTTTTAATTTAGGTTTATGTTTATTTATTTATTTTTTGTTTTAGTTTTTATTCAGTTTAGGTTTAAGTTTTTAGGTTTTTAGGGCTTAAGGTTTAGAGTTTAGGGTTTAGGGTTTGGGGTTTAGAGTCTAGGGTTGTAGGTTTTAGGGTTTCAGGTTTTGGTTTAGGGTTCAGGGTTTTAAGGTTTAAGGCTTAGGGTTTAGAGTTTAGGGTTTAGGGTTTATGGTTTTGTGTTTAGGGTTGTAGGTTTAGGGTTTAGGGTTAGTTTTAGGGTTGTAGGTTTAGGGTTTAGGGTTTAAGGGTTTAGTATTACTGGATAGGGTTTTAAGTTTAGTGTTTAGGCTTTAGGGTTTAGTTTTTTTGATTAGCTTAGGGTTTAGGGTTATATTAAGGTTTAGGGTTTATGGTTTAGGCTTTAGGGTTTAGGGTTTTTAGGGGTTAGGGTTAGTTTAGAGTTTAAGGTTTAAGGATTTAGGGTTTTATGGATTAGGGTTTAGGGTTTAGGGTTAGGGTTAGGGATAGGGTTTAAGGATTAGGATTTATGATTTAGGGTTTAGGATTTAGGGTTAAGGGTTAGTTTAGGGATTAGGGTTTAGGGTTTAAGGTTTAGGGTATGGATTTTTTAGGGTATAGTGTTTATGGTTTAGGTTTGTATGTTTAGGGTTTATGGTTTAGGGTTAATTTTAGGGTTTAGTGTTTTTTTAAAAAAATTAAAGAAACCGATAGGATTACATTTCTTTAGTTTATTTAGTTTATTTTATATTTATATTTAGGTTTATTTTATTTATTTTATTCAGTTAAGTTTATTTATTTATTGTTTATTTATTTTAGTTTAGGTCTAAGTTTTCTTTTATTTATATTTTAGGATTAGGGTTTATTTTTAGTTTAGGGTTTCAGTTTTATTTTTTATTTACTTTTAAGTTTTATTTTAAGGTTTATTATTTAAGTTTAGGTTTTTATTTAGTTTCTATTTTATTTTATTTTTATTTTATGTTTAAGTTTTATTTTTTTGTTTATTTTATTTTTTTTAGTTTAGTTTAGCTTTTTATTTATTTTTATGTTTAGGCTTAAGTTTAGGTATTTATATTTTATTTTATTATTTTATTTTATTTTTGTTTAGGTTCTTTATTTATTTTATTTTTTGGTTTTATTTAGTTTAGGTTTAGCCTTTTAGGTTTTTAGGGTTTAGGGTTTAGGGTTTTGTATTTAGGGTTTAGGTTTTATTTATTTTAGTTTAGGTTTATGTTTATTTTATGTTATTTATTTTTGGTTTAAGGTTTTTTTTTAGTTTAGGGTTTAGGCCTTATGTTTTAATTATTTTTAGGTTTATATTTTATGTTTAGGTTTTTATTTTGTTTCACTTTATTTTTATTTTATGTTTAGTTTTTATTTTATTTAGGTTTTTTATTTTTAAGTTTATTTTATTTTGTTAGTTTATTTTAAGTTTTTATTTATTTTATTTTATTTTTGTTTTTATTTTGTATTTTATTTTATTTTTAGGTTTATGTTTAGGTTTAGGTTTAGGTTTTAGTTTAGGTATTTATTTTATTTAGGTTTATGTTTATTTATTTATTTTTGTTTTAGGTTTTATTCAATTTTGGTTTAGGTTTTTAGGTTTTTAGGTTTTTAGGGTTTATGTTTTGGAGTTTAGGGTTTATGGTTTAGGGTTTAGGGTTTAAGGTTTGGGGTTTAGGTTTTAGGGTCTAGGGTTGTAGGTTTTAGGGTTTAGGGTTTAGGGTTTAGGGTTTAGGGTTTAAGGTTTTAAGGTTTAGGGTATAGGGAAGTTAGGGTTTAGTTTAGGTTTTATTAGGTTTAGGGTTTAGTTTTGGGTTTAGTTTTATTTTTAAGTTTTAGTGTTTATAGTTTATAGTTTTAAACAAGTTTTTAAACTTTAAGGTTTAGATTTTAGAGTTTAAGGTTTTAACAGGTTTAAGGTTTATAGTTTAAACTTTAGGGTTTATAGTTTTAAGGGTTAGATTAGTTTAGGTTAGTTTAGAGTTTAAGGTTTAGGGTTTTAGGTTTTGAGTTTAGGGTTTAGGTTTGAGTTAAGGTTAGGGTTTAGGGTTTAAGTTTAGAATTAGTTTAGGTTGAGTTTAGGGTTAGTTTAGGGATTAGTGTTTTGGAGTTTTAGTATGGGTTTTCTACGGTATAGGGTTTAGGGTTTAGGGTTGTAGGTTTAGGGTTTAGGGTTTAGGGTTGTAGGTTTAGGGTTTAGGGTTTAGGTTTTAGGGTTTAGGATTTTGTGTTTATGGTTTAGGGTTTAGGGTTTAGTTTTTTTAAAAAAAAATTAAATAAACCTGTATGTGTACATATATTTAGTTTATTTTATAATATATTTAGGATTATTTTTAAATTTTATTTATTTTAGTTTATTTGTTTTTAGTTTATTTATTTTATTTTAGGTTTTTTATTTTAGTTTATTTTTTAGGTTTAGGTTTATGTTTATTTTTTTAGTTTAGTTTTATTTTTATTATATTTTTAAAGTTTTGGTTTTATTTTTTATTTTTAGGTTTAGGTTTAAGTTTTTATTTTACTTCTTTTATGTTTAGGTTTTAGGTTTTTATTTTAGGTTTAGTTATAAGTTTTATTTTTAGTTTAGCTTTAGGTTTATTTTTAGTTTATTTTATTTTATTTAGTCTAGGTTTAGGTTTGGTTTATATTTAGTCTAGGTTTAGGTCTAGGTTATATTTATTTTAGTATAGGTTTAAGTTTTCTTTTATTTTTATTTTAGGTTTAGGGTTTTTTTTTAGTTTAGAATTTAGGTTTTATTTTTTATTTATTTTTAGGTTTTATTTTTCGGTTTATTATTTAGGTTTAGGTTTTCATTTAGTTTTTATTTTATTTTATTTTAGGTTGCTTTTATTTTTATTTTATGTTTAGGTTTTATTTTCTGGTTTATTTTATTTTTTAGTTTAGTTTAAGATTTTATTTATTTTATTTTAATTTAGTTTTAGGTTTAGGTTTAGGTTTAGGTTTTAATTTAGGTTTTAATTTTATTATATTATATTATATTTTATTTTTTGTAGGTTCAAGTTTTTATTTTATTTTATTTTTAGGTTTATTTAGTTTAGGTTTAGCTAACAAGAATAAGTATAAAGAAATCAATTTGAGAGAGATGAGAAAGAAAATGCTCTGGCTCAATTAAGATCACCTAAAGGTGCAATAATCCATGTGAGCATCCAAACTTCCTAAGAAGGGTTACATTCATATGCAAAGCTACCAATCAAAGAGAAGATATGGGTAACATTATGGCCATTATAGCCATAATACTTGATATAACATAAAGCATACCAAAAGTTTCGAACTTGCATTAGCAAATAAAGAAATAGGCCATCGATGTAATAGACCATAGCAGACTAATCACAAATAGCCAACCACCTAGAAGATACAACAAGGTCAATAATAGAGCCACCTCCAGTAAGGAAGAATTCAAAGGAACAAGCCAATTCAGAAGCATACCAACAACTAATACAATAGCCTAGAAAGAGACTAAAATAAAATTAAAAATAACAACAATCATCATTAAAATAGACATCAAAGCTCAAAGCAAGGGAGAGCCACAACCAGCCATTAGTAGACACCAGACCAATCTAGGTAGAGAAAAGGATGCCGTCAATCCGATAAGTGTGAAAATAGATCGACCACCAATAAAATCAACCATAATCAGGTTAGAAAGGAAGAAACCACAAAGTAGCTGTCCTCATGCCAATCAAAAGAGAAAATAGCCAACCAACAGGAATTCCCAACAGAAACCTAGAGAAATAACCAAAAAGTATTGAAAAGAACAAAGTTAATCAAATCCTGAAGAGACCAACAACTGCTACTCAATAAAAACCAACAACAATAGAGGATCCAATATCGGAAGGGGGGCGGCCAGCCAAAACATAAGGCTAACCCAAAATAGAGCCCAAAATAGGTGGAAAAAATAACAGCAGGCATAACAAAAACACTCCTAGATATCATCAAAAAAACCAAAAAAATATAAATGGTCAACCAGCTAGACAAACAACTAAGGGAGAAGAAACCAAGGAGGACCACCCAACCACTAGCAGTAAATGAGGAAGGAGAGAAAATAGGCCAGAGGCAAGGAAAGTCCCCTCCAACCCCCATAGATCAAGCAATCACCACGATGGAGAAAATTGGAAATCAACAAAAACCAAGGAGCTACCACCAATCAGAGGAAAAATGTTTTATTTAGTTTATTTAGGTTTTGGTTTTCTTTTTAGTTTAGGTTTAGGTTTAGGTTTTTATTTTTAGGTTTAGGTTTATTTAGTTTTAGTTTATTTGGGTTTAGGTTTATTTATTTATTATGTTTTATTTTAGGTTTTTCTTTATTTTTGGTTTAAGTTTAGGTTTTATTTTTTAGTTTATTTAGTTTTATTTTTATTTTGGTTTAGGTTTAGGTTTTAGGTTTTTTATTTTAGGTTTAGGTATATTTTGTTTATTTTATTTAGTTTAGGTTTAGGTTTTTATTTATTATTTATTAAGGTTTAGGTTAAGGTTTTATTTTATTTTAGGTTTTATTTTTAGTTTACTTTATTTTAGTTTAGGATTATTTAGGTTTAAGTTTAGGTTTACGTTTAGGTTTTTGTTTATTTTTTATTTTGTATTTAGGTTTTATTTTTTGGTTTAGGCTTCTAGTTTAGTTTAGGTTTATTTTTATTTATTTAGTTTATTTTTAGGTTTCAGTTTAGGTTTAGGTTTTTAGGTTCAAGTTGTTAGGTTTAGTTTTAGCTTAGGTTTAGGGTTTTAGGTTTTAGGTTTTAGGTTTACTTTTATTTTATTTAGTTTAGGTTTTATTTTTATTTATTTATTTTAGGTTTAGGTTTAGGTTTATGTTTAGATTTTAGGTTTATTTAGGTTTAGTTTTAGGTTTAGGCTTAGGTTGAGTTTTAGGTTTAGGTTTAGGTTTAGGTTCTTATTTAGGTTTAGGTTTAGGTTTAGGTTTTTAGGTTTATTTATTTTTATTTAGTTTAGGTTTAGCGTTTATTTAGTTTAGGTTTATTTTATTTATTTGTTTATTTATTTAGTTTAGGTTTAAGTTTTATTATTTAGGTTTAGTTTTAAATTTTATTTATTTCATTTCAGGTTTAGGTTTTGTTTGTTTTATTTAGTTTAATATATTTTAATTTAGGTTTAGGCTTAGGTTTAGGTTTTTCATTAGTATATTTTAGTTTTTAGTTTTTTTTATTTTTTATTTATTTTAGTTTAAGTTTAGGTTTAGGTTTATTTATTTAGATTTTAGTTTAAATTAAGGTTTAGGTTTAGGTTTTATATTAATTTTTTAGGTTTAGGTTTTTATTTTATTAGGTTTATGTTTATTTTATTTATTTATTTTAGTTTAGGTTTAGGTTTAGGTGTTAGGTTTAGGTTTTAATTTTTGATTTAGGTTTGTTTAGGTTTAGGTTTATTTTTTATTTATTTAGTTTTAGTTTAGGTTTTAGGTTTATTTTAAGGTTTATGTTTAGGTTTAGGTTCATTTAGTTTAGTTTAGTTTTAGGTTTTTTTTTAGGTTTCAACTTTTTAGTTTTTAATTTTTGAATTTAGTTTAAATTTAGGTTTAGGTTTAGGTTTAGTCTTAGGTTTAGATTTAGATTTAGGTTATAGATTTAGGTTTATTTAGGCTTATTTAGTTCAGTTTTATTTAGGTTTGTTTAGTTTTATTTATTTAGTTTTATTTAGGTTTATTTAATTTTATTATTAATTTATTTATTTTGGTTAAGGTTTAGGTTTTGATTTTAGTTTATTTATGTTTAGGTTTTTAGTTTACTTTGTTTTAGGTTTAGGTTTAGGTTTAGGTTTTAGTTTAGGGTTTAGGGTTTTGGGTTTATGATTTAGGGTTTTGGGTTTAAGGATAGTTTAGGGTTTAGGGTTTAGGGTTTTTTTAGGGTTAGCTTTAGGGTTTAGGGCTTAAGGTTTAGGATTTAGTGTTTAGGGTTTAAGGTTTTTTTTTAAATCAAGTAAATCGGTAGGATTAGGTTTATTCAGTTTATTTTATATTTTTTATTTAAGTTTATTTCATAGTTTTTATTCAATTTATTTTATTTATTTTATGTTTATTTGTTTTAGTTTAATTTTTTTATTTTAGTTTATATTTTAGATTTAGGTTTAAGTTTATGTTTATTTTTTAGTTTAGTTTTATTTTTATTTTCTTTTTTAGGTTTAGGTTTTTTTTTTTTAGGTTTAGGTTTAGCTTTTTATTTTATTTTTTTAGGTTTAGGTTTTAGGTTTATTTCTAGGTTTTATTTTTTAGTTTAGGTTTAGGTTAATTTTTAGTATATTTTATTTTATTTAGTTTAGGATTATGTTTAGGTTTAGGTTTTATTTATTTTAGTTTAGTTTATTTTTATTTAGGTTGAGATTTATTTTATTTTTATTTTAGATTTAAGTTTTCATTTGTTTAGGGATTATGTTTTATTTTTTATTTATTTTTAGGTTTATTATTTAGGTTTAAGTTTTAATTTAGTTTTTATTTTACTTTAAGTTTATTTTATTTTTATTTTACATTTATGTTTTACTTTATTTTAGTTTTTTATTTTTAGGTTTTTTTTTATTTTTCAATTTAGTTTAGATTTTTATTTATTTTATTTTTATTTAATATTTATTTTTTATTTTATTTTATTTTTAGGTTTAGGTTTAGGTTTAGGTTTTTATTTTAGTTTAGGCTTCCATTTTATTTCATTTTATTTACTATATTTTGGCTTAGATTTTTTAATTTATTATATTTTTAAGTTTTATTTAGTTTAGGTTTAGGTTTTTAGGTTCCAAGGTTTAGGGTTTAGGGATTAGGGTTTAGGGTTGTAGGTTTTAGGGTTGTAGGTTTTAGGGTTTAGGGTTTAGGGTTTAGGATTTACGGTGTAGGGCTTTAGGGTTTAGGGTTTAGGGCTTAGGGTTTAGGGTTTTAGGGTTTATGGTTTTAGGTTTAGGTTTTAGGGTTTAGGGTTTAGGGTTTAGGATTTTAGGGTATAGGGTTTAGGGTAATAGGTTTAGTTTTTATTTTATTTAGGTTTTTTATTTTTATGTGTATTTTATTTTATTTAGTTTAGTTTAACATTTTATTTAGTTTATTTTTTATTTTATTTTATTTTTAGCTTTTGCTTTAGGTTTAGGTTTAGGTTTAGGTTTAGGTTTTAGTTTAGGTTTTTATTTTATTTTATTTTATTTATTTTATTTTATTTAGGTTTATGTTTTTTTATTAAATATATTTTTATGTTTTATTTAGTTTAGGTTTAGGTTTTTTGATTTTGAGGGTTTAGAGTTTAGGGTTTAAGGTTTTGGGTTTAGGGTTTAAGGTTATAGGGTTTAGGATTTAGGGTTTAGGTTTTTTTTTATTTTAATTTAGTATTGTTTATTTTAGTTTAGGTTTATGTTTATTTTAGGTTTAGTTTTTTTTAAAGTTTAGGGTTTAGGTTTTTTTTTCATAGGTTTAGGTTGTAATTTACTTTTTATTTTATTTTATTTTATGTTTATTTTATTTTTTACTTTACATTTAGTTTTTACTTTATTTATGTTTTTTATTCTTATGTTTATTTTATTTTTTAGTCTAGTTTAGGTTTTTAATTAGTTTATTTTAGTTTAGTTTTTGTTTTTTATTTTATTTTATTTTTAGGTTTAGGTTTAGGTTTTAGTTTAGGTTTTTATTTTATTTTATTTTTTTATTTTATTTAGGTTTATGTTTTTTGTTTAATTTATTTTTAGGGTTTATTTAGTTTAGGTCTAGGTTTTTAGTTTTTAGTGTTTAGGGTTTAGGGTTTAGGGCTTAGGGTTTAGGATTTAATGTTTAGGGTTTAGGGTTTAGGGTTTAGGGTTGAGGTTTTAGGTTTTATTTATTTTAGTTTAGTTTATTTTAGTTTAGGTTTATGTTTATTTTATTTTCTTTATTTTAGGTTTAGGTTTGTTTTTTAGTTTACAATTTAGGTTATATTTTTTATTTTAGGTTAATTTTTTAGGTTTAAGTATTTATTTAGTTTTTATTTTATTTTATTTTAGTTTTATTTTATTTTAATTTACGTTTAGTTTTTATTTTATTTAAGATTTGTATTTTAACGTTTATTTTATTTTTTTAGTTTAATTTAAGTTTTTATTTATTTTATTTAGTTTAGTTATTATTTTATTTTATTTTATTTTTAAGTTTAGGTTTAAGTTTAGGTTTTGATTTTATTTATGTTAAGGTTTTTTTATTTATTTTATTTTTAGGTTTGATTTAGTTTAGGTTTTTAGGGTTTAGGGTTTAGGGTTTAGGGTTTAGGTTCTACGGTTATAGATTTTAAGGTTTAAGACTTAGGGTTTAGGGTTTATGGTTCAGGGTTTTAGGGTTTAGGGTTTAAGGTTCAGGGCTTAAGGTTTAGGATTTTAGGGTTTAGGGTTTAGGGTTGTATGTTTAGGGTTTAGGGTATAGAGTTTTGTGTTAGTTTTAGAATTTAGGGTTTAGAGTTTAAGTTAGGATTTAAGTTTTAGGGTTTAGGGTTTTAGGGTTTGGGGTTTTTGGGTTTAGAGTTAGGCTTTAGGGTTTCGGGTTTAGTGTTTAGGCTTTAGGATTTAGGGTTTTTGGGGTTTAGGGTTTAGAGTTAGCTTAGGGTTTAGGCTTAGATTAGGGTATAGGATTTAGGGTTTAGGGTTTTGGCTTTTGGGTTTAGGGTTTTTAGTGTTTAGGGTTTGGGGTTTAGGGTTAGTTTAGGGTTTAAGGTTAAGGGTTTTAGGCTTTAGGATTTAGTGTTTAGAGTTTTGGGTTAGTGTTTAGTTTTAAGGTTTAATGTTTAGGATTTAAGTTTTACAGTTTAGGTTTTAAGGTTTACGGTTTAGAGTCTAGGGTTTAGGGTTTAGGGTTAGTTTCAGGGTTTAAGGTTTAGGGTTTAGGATTTAGTGTTTAGGGTTTAGGATTTAGTGTTTAGATTTTTTTTTTAAAATTAAATAAACTAGTAGGTTTAGGTTCATTTAGTTTGTTTAGTTTATTTTATATTTTTATTTAGGTTTATTTTTAATTTAGTTTAGTTTATTTATTTTATGTTTATTTATTTTAGTTTAGGATTTTTATTTTAGTTTATTTTTTAGGTTTAGGTTTAGGTTTATGTTTATTTTTTAGTTTAGTTTTATTTTTATTTTGTTTTTTAGGTTTAGGTTTTACTTTTTATTTTTAGGTTTAAGTTTAGGTATTTATTTTACTTTTTTAGGTTTAGGATTTAGGCTTTTATTTTAGGTTTTATTTTTTAGTTCAGGTTTAGGTTTATTTTTAGCTTAATTTTATTTTATTTAGTTTATGTTTAGGTTTAGGTTTAGTTTATTTTAAGTTTTGGTTTAGGTTTTATTTATTTTAGTTTAGTTTATTTTACTTTAGGTTTATGTTTATTTTATTTTAAGTTTTGGTTTAGGTTTTATTTTAGTTTAGGGCTTAGATGTTTTTTTGTAATTTATTTTTAGGTTTATTGTTTAGGTCTAGGTTTTTATTTAGTTTTTATTTTATTTATTTTAGGTTTATTTTATTTTTATTTTATGTTTAGGTTTTATTTTATTTAGGTTTTTAATTTATAGGTTTTTTATTTTTTAATTTAGTTTAGGTTTTTATTTATTTTATTTTAGTTTAGTTTTTATTTTTTATTTATTTTCTTTTTTAGGTTTAGGTTTAGGTTTTAGTTTATGTTTTTATTTTATTTTGGTTTAAGTTTTTTTATTTACTTTATTTTTATGTTTTATTTAGTTTAGGTTTAGGTTTTTAGTATTTTTGGGTTTAGGGTTTAAGATTTAGGATTTTTTTTGGGATTAGGGTTTAACACTACCTTTGCCGGTCCCCAAGTTCGGATGTGAAAAGTGGAGGGTTGCGATAGGTAGTCAACAGCCAGCGTAAAACTTGACGAAATAATCATGCAATGAATCATTTAAAAATTATTGTGTTAATGCTAGGGTGTCCCATAAAAGCCCCATGGCTTGAATCTGATGGAGGTGCAAGCTACATGTGTGGGTGCGCGTTAAATAAGCAAGGGTTCCCACATTATGGATGGATGCGGGTAAAGAAGTTAGTCTGTGAAACTAGAATTAGGTTAGGATCTTGGAATATAGGTTCTCTTATAGGTAAATTATTGGAATTAATAGATATTATGGTTCATAGAAAGATAAATATTTTATGTGTTCAAGAAACTAAATGGGCTCGGGAGAAGGCCAAGGAGATTGGTAGTTTAGGTTTTAAACTTTGGTATTTAGGTAGAAGTCAAACTAGAAATGGTGTAGGTGTGATTATAGATAAAAGTTTGAAGGACAATGTTATAAATATTAATAGATCTAGAGATAGAATTATAACTTTAAAGATTATTATTGATATTAAGATTATCAATGTTATAAGTATTTATGTTCCTCAAGTAGGTTTGGATGTAAGCTCAAAAGAAAATTTTTGGAATGAATTAGAGGGATTAATACAAAGATACCTCTTGAAGAAAAAGTATATATTTGAGGAGATTTAAATGGACATGTTGGTAGAGTGGTAGAAGATTTTAAAAGTATTCATGGTGGTTATGGATTTGGAGTGACTAATGAAAAAGGTAAGACTATATTAGATTTTGCCTTAGCTTATGATTTTGTAGTTGCTAATACTTTATTTAAGAAAAGGAATGAACATATTATTACTTATAAAAATGGACCTAGTAAAACACAGATTGATTACTTTTTGATAAGAAAAATAGACCGTTTAGATTGTAAAAATTATAAGGTCATTCCAAGTGAAAGTTTAAGTACCCAAGATCGATTGTTAGTTTTAGATTTTAAGATGAAAGATTGCAAGAGAAAAAATAAATCAAATTATTATCTTAGGATTAGATGGGGACACTTAAAACAAATAAAATATTTTTAAATATTTTAGTTACGTATTACTAAAACTTAAAATTTGGGATGTTCATAAGGAAGCTAATGTTATATGGGAAAAAGTAGCAAGTGAAATTAAGCAAGTTACTAAAAATGTGCTTGGAGAATCAAAAGGAAAAGCTTCTTTTAATAAAAATAGTTGGTGGTGGAGTCATAGTGTGCAAGAAAAGATAAAAAATAAGAAACATTGTTATAAAATTTGGTTTAGATGTAAAAACTTGAAAAATTGGGATGAAATAAAGTGGCCTATAGAGATTCGAAGAAAATAATATATGATGCAAAAAAATTCAGCTTTTAGTGATATATGCAATAAATTAGATGCCAAAGAAGGTGAAAGATGTATGTATAAGTTAGCCAACTAAAGAGATAGGAGAAGTAAAGACCTAGTTCAAGTGAGGTGTATTAAGGATGAAAATAATAAAGTGCTTTTCTTAGAAAAGGATATTAAAATAGGTGGATGAGGTATTTTGATAAACTTTTCAATGAAGGATCTGAAAGTACGATTGATTTTAGCAACCTTAATACGCTAAACAAAAATAGAGACTTTTATTTTTATCGATGTATTAGTAAATATGAAATTAGAGAAGCTTTAAAAGATGAAATGTGGAAAAATAGTAGGACTTGATGATATTCCAATAGAAGTGTGGAAATGTTTAGGAGATCAAGGATTTTCTTGGCTTACAAATCTTTTTAATGTTATTTTAAGGACTAACAAGATGCCAGATGAGTGGAGAAAGAGTTTGTTGGTTCCTATATTTAAGAATAAAGGTGATGCACAAGAGTGTGCAAATTATAAAGGAATTAAGTTAATGTGTCATACATTAAAATGATGGAAAGAGTAATTGAGCATAGGTTATAATGTGATACAAAAGTTTCTCACGATCAGTTTGGTTTCATGCCAGGTAGATCTACTATGGATGTTATACATATGTTAAGAGGTTTAATGGAGAAGTATAGAGAAAGTAAGGAGGATCTACATATGATATTTATTGATTTGGAGAAAGCTTATGATAAATTTTTGAGAGATGTTTTTTGGAGAGTTCTAGAACAGAAAGGAGTTAATATTAGTTATATTCAAGTCATTAAGGATATGTATACTAGAGCTGTTACTTGTGTCCAAACACAAGGAGGCTTGACAAAATATTTTCCTATTTCAAATGGATTACATCAAGGATCAACTTTAAGCATTTATCTTTTTTGCTTTAGTTATGGATGTTCTTACTAATCATTTACAGGAAGATGTACCTTGGTGTATGCTTTTTGTTAATGGCATTCTTCTTGTTGATAAGACTAGAGAGGGAGTCCAAGAGAAACTTGAATTATGAAGGTCAACATTAGAGTCTAAAGGTTTTCATTTAAGTAGATTTAAAACTAAATATACGGAGTGTAATTTTAGTTGTAGAAGTTCTAGTAGTAGTGTTGTGACATTAGGTGAACAAGTCATTAATAAGAGTGAGCGCTTTAGATATTTAGGCTCTATTGTTCGAAATGATGGTGAAATAGATGGAGATGTTATTAGTAGAATTCAAGTTGGATGGTTGAAGTGGAGGAATGCATCTCTGACCTGTTGTGTGATAGAAAAGTTTCACTTAAACTTAAGGGAAAATTTTATAAGATGGTGGTAAGACTTACAATGACTTATGGTGCAGAATGTTGGCCAATAAAAGAAGCATAAGACTAAGTTAAGTGTTACGAGATGAGGATGCTCAGTGGATGAGTGGCTTTACTCTTAGAGATAAAATGTGAAATGAGTATGTTCAGAAAAAAGTTGGTAGCTCTGGCAGATAAGATTAGAGAGTAGATGGTTTGGCCACATAAAAAATCGACCATCCAATGCGAGTTAGGAAAGTAGATACATTAGATTTGCCTTATGTTAAGAAAGGTAGAGGTAGAACTAAAAAGACTTTGTTAAGATGTATAAAAAATGACTTTGGTATACTTGAACTAAATGAGAATTTGACACATAATAGGACATAATGGAGACGAAGGATTCTTGTAGCCAACCCCACTTAGTAAGATAAAGGCTTATTGTTGTTGTAGGGTTTAGGGTTTTTTTTGTGTTTAGAGTTTAGGGTTTAGGGTTTAGGGTTTAAGGTTTAGGGTTTAGGTATTAGGGTTTAGGGTTTAGGGTTTAGGGTTTTAGGATTTAGAGTTTTAGGATTTAGGGTTTAGGGTTTGGAGTTTAGGGTTTTTAGGGTTTATGGTTTAGGATTTAGTAGTTAAGTTTTAGGTTTAGCGTTCAGGTTTTAGTTTAGTGTTTAGGGTTTTTGGGTTTTTCTTAATAGAGAACAACTTTAGATTCAACATTTCTTCTTTTCGATTTCATCAACCAAGTAACATACCAAGTTTTCTAAGATGAAAGTGACGACAGAGCTAAAAAATGGACACACATAGAGAAAATCAAAAACCTTAGTTAACTACAGTCGTCTCTACTATAAAGACACAGTTCCATAAGCGGATCAGTTGTCATTCTTGTTTCTCGATTCCCATGAGAACCACCCACCTCTCGGCATTGGGATCAACCTTCATATCCCGATCTCTCCCTCGCCATGATCATATCCCTCTCTCCCTCACCACCCACGTAACCTCTATCCACCCTATAACCACATCGACCACCACCTCTATATCCACCAGCACTTCTAGATCCCCCACCACCACAGCCATAACTCGCCTCGCCTTACCACCACAAGATGTAGGAGGCGTTCGGTGATGTTCCTACCATCAAGGTTCTGCCCATTCTTAAGGTTTAGGTTTAGGTTTATTTTTTAATTTATTTTGTTTCATTAGGTTTAGGTTTAGGGTTCAGAGTTTAGGGTTTAGGGTTTATGATTTTAGGGTTTATGCTTTTAGGGTTTAGGATTTAGGGTTAGGGTTTAGGGTTTAGGTTTTAGGGTTTTTTAGGGTTTAGGGTTTAGAGTGAGTTTAGGATTTTGGGTTTAGGGTTTACGGTTGTAGGTTTAAGGTGTAAGGTTTAGGGTTAGTTTTAGGGTTTAGGGTTTAAGGATTAGGATTTAGGGTTTAGGGTATAGGGTTTAGGGATTAAGGTTTAGTATTATTATTTTATTAATTAAGTAAACCGGTAGGTTTAGGTTTATTTAATTTAATTTTAAATTATTTTAGTTTTTTTTATTTTTTTTATTTTTATTTAAGTTTATATTTTATTTTTAATTAGTTTTGTTTATTTATTTTAAGTTTATTTATTTTAGTTTAGGTTTTTTTTATTTTAGTTTATTATTTTAGTTTAGGTTTAGGAAAATTTTAATTTTTAGTTTAGTTTTATTTTTATTTTTATTTTTAGGTTTAGGTTTTATTTTTCATTTTTAGGTTTAGGTTTAGGTTTTTATTATATTTATTTTAGGTTTATTTTTAGGGTGTTTTTTAGTTTAGGTTTAGGTTTAGGTTTTATTTATTTTAGTTTAGTTTATTTTAGTTTAGGATTATGTTTATTTTATTTTTTTATTGTAGGTTTATTTTTCTTTTAGTTTAGGGTTTATATTCTATTTTTATTTATTTTTAGGTTTATTTTTTAAGTTTAGGTTTTTATTTAGTTTTTATTTTATATTATTTTAGGTTTAGTTTATTTTTATTTTATGTTTAGATTTTTTTATTTAGTTTTTTAAGGTTTATTTCATTTTTTAGTTTTGTTTAACTTTTTATTTATTTTATTTTATTTTAGTTTTTATTTTTATTTTATTTTATTTTATTTTTAGGTTTAGGTTTAAGTTTTAATTTAGGTTTTTATTTTATTTAGGTTTTAGTTTTTTTATTTATTTTATTAATTATGTTTTATTTAGTTTAGGTTTAGATTTTTAGGGTTTAGGGTTTAGGGTTTTTGGGTTTAAGGTTTATGTTTTATGTTTAGGGTTCAGGTTTTCGTTTAGGGTTTAGGGCTTTTGATTTTTTTTAGGAGTGAACAAATTCAAATTCAACATTTCTTCTTTTTGATTTCATCAACCAAGTAACAAACTAAGGAAGTGAGGTAATCAAATGACCTCCTTGGGGCTAGCTAAAGCCTTATGTTCCTAGGATGTCCGAACTATATACCCATTAGCATTCAATCTTATATAGATCAACACATGAATAGGGGAAAGAGAACTCAACATTCATACACTTAAGCTATAAGCACATGCATTTCTTATGTATTTATAACTAGCATCATAACATATATTATTCATTTATAAGCTTTTCAAAAATACATTTGGATTTAATAGTGATAATAGTCGCATATATATTAAATCAACACATGCAAGCTTACATAAAGGAAAGCCATTTTCTTTTACTTGATTTTGAAAAGATGGATGCATCAATTCTAATGACATACCAAATTTAACATGATTGAAAAGAGGACAATCAAATATGAGCATGTGATTCATTCAACCAAACTAGTTCTTAAGGATAATAAAATTAAATAAAACTATTTAAAGCAAATTGAAGCTTCTTTATTAATTATGTTTTGGATTTGATTTGATTGAAAGAGGAGAAGAGCATTTGTTGTTTTAAACCCATTCCCACATTAGTGATTTGAATTAATTTAAGGAAATGTAATTAAGTTGATTTTATGGGGTAATTAAGTTGAACCCTTAATTAGATGAATTAATTACCCTTACCTATGTCACCTTAAAGTAATTAACTAAATAATTATGAGCCAACATGATATGCATGGAAAATAAACTTGCAATGATCCTAGGAAATAAAAGTGGCGTAATGTAATTGGCTCATGATTAGTAGTTAATTTGATAAAGGGACTTAATTAATTACTCTTGATTTTCCACACATGTGGACTAACCATAATTTCATTAAACTCTTTTTGGGTCATTAAACACCTAAAGATCTACCCCATGATTTAATTAATTAAGTTCGATGTGATTATGATTTCAATCGATTAAGTGATTTAATTAATTAAATCTTAATTAATTTCATCTTAAAAAATGGTGAAATGAACTTAGTGAAAGGGGTCCCAACCCTATTCCTCAGTTCACTTATTGTTGAACAATGATTAATAAAGTTAATTAACCAATTTGTTACTGTTCATGGGATTAATTAATCATTAACTAACTTAAAAGAGTAGCTAAGGTTTAATTAGTCAATTTTCCTAATTAAGTGATAAATCCCAAGAAAATCATGGGAGATAGAGGTCATCCCATTAAATTAACCAACAAAATTTAGGATTAATTGTTCAAGTAATTAAGCTAATAAATTTTATAATTATACCTTAATTACTATTCAAAATTTGTTAAGATCATTTTAATTAATTCTACTCTAAAATACCTTTAAAATGAGTATTTATTTGCATTTTTTTATTTCTCAATGATTTTTAATAATTTTTAGAAGTTTCAGCCATTAAAAATGATTAATTAAAGCCTAATTAAATTCTGGTGCCATGTGGCACTGTACATGCTTTCCATGTGGCGTCATGGGATTGTTTACTTAAAACTTATCCGACTCAAAGCCTACGTGGCGGCGAGGGACGCGCTTTCTCGTTTATCAGACACACTTTCTCATCCGTCATCCAATCTAAGATTGGATGGCTACGGTTAATCCCACAACTTAATAGGATTAAATCAGATCGATCTAGTAGATATAATCACGATCGTCCATTTCAATCAAACGGAATGGATGGTGCGTGATCTAATGTCATGCAAATAAGGGAGAATGGATTCTGTCCATCATTGCACACTTGATCCGAGCTTACCCAAGATTGGATTAACTCCAAAGGGATCCCACACCTTCACGACATCGATTAGAGGGGTCATCACGAGATGCAAGTTTTCTTCAAAAGCCAACCCATTTTTGGGATCATTTTGGAAGCATACCTCATGCTCGACTAGCAGAATGATTAAGGAGGCTTCATCTGGACAAAGCCTGAGCGACAATTGGATCAATTCCTTGATGTTCACTTGAAAGGCCATGAACATTTTGAGCTTGACTTTGATGAAGTCCCACCCTCGGGAAGCTTGGGAGATGATTCATTCTTGCTCGATGAGGCCTAGGGAAGGTGTGTGTAAAGTTAATTTGAGTTTGAAGAAGAAATGCAGAAGTTAGTATAAAAATGGGAGTGTCTTATTCCGGGATGGATGGGAATGGCATTTTTTGATTGAGGAACAAGCTTGGGAGCTTTGGGAATGGCTCTAGTGGCTTATCCTGGGTAGCTAGGGCTTTGAGGAATGATTTTTGTGTGTGTTTGAGTGGAAATGAGAGGGTGTAAACCCCCCTTCATATTGATTGAATGGTGGGATCGGGTTTGGATTCTAGTGGCATGAGGATCTCGGAGGTGTGGGAGGAGGTGAGTTGGCTCGTTTAGTTGGTTGAAGGTGTGGAGGTGGCTACCAAGGAATCATGGGTGTCCTATGGGTTTCAAATGCTCCAATGGAGGGGGTGATTTCACCTCCCAGATGGACAACCCAACCTCCCCTTAGGTCGGGTTGGGTGTCTTAGTGCCTAGGTGACCATTGAGAGACTAGTGGCCAAGGAATGGAAATGAACACTTACATGGGTGATTTGTCTCATGTGATGCCCTTGACCAAGGTAGAATGATCATTTGGCATTGATTTGATTTGGATAGATTTAAAATGAGCCAAAAGTGGGTTAGCCAAATTTCAAGTCAATTGGAGTTGATTTGGTTAGGTTTGGCTCAATTTGACTCATTTAGGTCAAATTTTATTTAGGTTGGGTCAAGTTGACCAATTGGTCAAATTGGGTCAAACCAAAGTTGAGTTACGTTCATATGATCATTTGGGATGTTTTGGTTCAATTGGTTTGGTTTAGTTTGGCTTAGATTTTATTTTGGCTCAATTGAATCCATTTGGGTCAAATTGGTTAAGTTGAATTGACCAAATTATTAAATTAATTGGGTTGGGTGTTGTTTTGGGTTTAGTTGACCAATTCAACATGATTGTAGGCTTTGGTTTCAATTAATTTGGATTTGGTTTTGATTTAGGCCAACTTGAACTATAGGTCACTTTTGGCTAAGTAGGTCAATTGGGTTCAATTGGGTCCAATCATGGCTTTGGTTAATGTTCAATATTAATTTGAAATGAACTTGAGCTATTGGTTGCAATCAATTTAGTTTATATTTTAATTTGACTCAATTCAGTCTTTTAGGTCAACTTGGGTTAAGAATACCAATTGGGTTTGGTTTGATTCAAGTGACAGTCAAGTCATATTCAAATATTGATTTTGATTTGGTATGAATTATTAGTTTTAAGGGATTTGGCTTATGTTACAATTTGGCTAATTTGGGTTCGTATGGCTTAAGGGGTTGACTTGGTCAAAATACCAAGTTAACTTTGTTTGACGCAATTTGTGACAATTGATCAACCTAGGGTGATCAACAATCATGATGGGAGGTTTTGATGGGCTTGGTTCAATCCAATTTAGGTAGGATTAGAACTTGGCTCAAATAAGTCAAATTGGCCACTTTGGTTCAAGTGGACCAATTGGGTTTAGTTGGCTTAATTTTGGGTTGAGTTTAATTTAGTTAAGTTTATATATGGATTTGGGATTGATATATAAATTTAATTCTAATTGGCTTGGATACAAATGGGTTTTGGTTCATTTGAACATTTCAAGTTAAAAGGGTTAAGTTGGGTTTGACTTGGGTTGATGTTGGTTTGGCTTTATGATTGTAGATTTCATTTATATTTGTGAATATGATTGAAGGTATGATTGATTCATTAGAAAATCAATTGAGTTTGGGTTTTGGAATGAAGGAATTTGGCTAAGTCCATGGAGTTGGGTCATGTGGCTTATGTTTGGATTTTTATTTGGTTTGATTTAGTTTTGTTGATTAAATGTGTATTTCATTTAAATTTGTGAAGATGATTAAAAATATGATTGATTTGTGAAAAAATCAATTGATTTTGACTTGATTTGGATTAAGATTTGACTAAGTCCATGGGATAGGTCATATGGCTTAGGAAGAGTTTTGATTTAATTTGATTTAGCTTGATCTAATTTTGATCATTTGAATGTAGGTTTGATTTATATTTAGAAAGATGATTGAAGATATAAATTGATTATCAAAGAATCAATTAATTTTGGATAGACTTGGATTAATATTTGGCTAAGTCCATGGGATAGGTCATATGGCTTAGGAAGGGTTTGAACTTTGGATTTGATCATGGGCTTCAATCATTTGGTTTTGGAATTTGGGTTTGGAATTGGATTTGAATTTTATGTTTGAAATGAACTTGAGGTTTGGTTTGAGAAGGTGAACGTGGATTTTATTTTTGTTGTTGGGTAGGTGGATTTTCCTAATCCCTAAAGCATAACCTAATCCTATGGTTAACCCTTCTAAATCTTTAGGCTTAGGTTAAGTGTTTACCTAATTGTTAGAAGTGTCTTATGACTAGGGAAGTCTTAGTGTCTAGATTACTCCGAAGTCTAAGATGGGAATATTGAATTCACACTCCAGAAGTGAGGTCAACAGGCCTTAGGCTCCATAGTATTGCCCTTGGAGATAGATGATTGGAAGACCGAAACCAAGTTTCATATTATAGACTCAAATACATCTTTCAATGCTTTGCTTGGAAAATAATGGATATATGAGAAAAAAATAGTTCCATCCTCTCTACATCAGTGTATGAAGTTCGTGAGAGGTGGGATCGTCTGCTGTGTCAAAGGAGATCTCAAGCGATTTATAGTTCATGAGATAGGCATATATGAGGATGCGGCTTACTACCTCCCTCAAAATTAACAAGTCTATTCTCACAAACTTGGCCAAAGTTTAAAAATAAAAGAAAAAAAAAGAAAAAGAAAAATAAATAGAAAAGGAAATAGAAAAAAAAAGAGAAAATGAAAAAGAAAGTAAAAGGGAGAGGAAATGGACATGGAGGAGGAACTGGAGCCTGACATTAGATTCCACCCACAGTTTATTACTCCATTTGAACATATGGGTATGACGACCTAATCTCCACCAGATAGAGGAAGAGGCTAGTTCAGAGGTAGTCCTAGGGGTGGAAAACCTTCTTATTGGCCACCTAAGAGAAGGTATGTCCCAGCTACCAAGAGTACGCCTGCTATTCATATAGACTTAGAATATAGTTCATAGAATGAGTCTTATATAGTTAGCACACTAGCCAGCTCTTCTTAGCAGTAGATTCCTTTAGAGGTGACACTTAAGCCATATAGTGATGATGAGAGGGCTCTAAATCCAAGCATAAGTGTTTCCAAGTGTAAATGTGACACAGTTGTGCATCAGTTGGGAACATTAGCTCTAACCCCACTTTCCTCTCAAAAAGTTGAGGGCTTGGTAGTTAAGGAAGCCCCTAAGTCATCCACAAGTGTGAAGACTTAGAGTATAGGTCAGACTACTTTGAAAGAATTTGGAAGAACAAATGCAAAAGCTCTCAATCAAGACTGAGACTAGGATTCTGTATAATGGGTCCAATTGATGATGACAATTATTGCTTAGTCATCACCAATCATTTGGAATATGCTAAGTTCTTTTATAATCATATTAACTCATATGATGAGTTGTGCTTAGAAACTTCAACTGATTTAGATGATTTTGAAGTCAAAGATGCACCACCAGAGTTCAAAGAAGAGTTCAATTCAACCATCGATGAGCTCAAGGAAATAAACTTAGGAATTGAAGAAGATCCACGTCTGACATACATCAGTTCTTTATTGAATGAAATTGAACCAATGACTTAGTTAAGCTAGTGATTGAGTTTAAAGACTACTTTGCATAGTGTTATGAAGAGATACCTGGATTGGCTCCTGACATAGCAGTCCATAAACTAGCAATAGAGCCTACTTCTAACCTTATCAAGCAAGCTCCTAGATGCATGCGATTCGACATAGAATAATAGGTAATTTATGAAGTCAAGAAACTGATCAATGTTGGCTTCATCTGGGATGAAAAATACCCTACCTGATTAGCCAGCTTCATCTCAATTAAGAAACAGAATGGACAAATTCACATATGTGCCTATTTTAGGGATTTCAATAAGGCATGTCGAAAAGAAAAATTTCCACTACCAATCCCAGAGTTGATGGTGGACATTGCCTCATCTCATGCAGTCTTCTCTTTCATGGATGGCTCATCTAGATATAACCAAATAAAGATGGCCCATGAAGATGAAAGAAACACTACTTTTAGAACCCCGATTGGAATCTATTGCTATATGGCCATGCCTTTCATCTTAAAATGCTGATGCTACAAACTAGTGGGCTATGACTCAAATATTTGATGAAGTCATTCATCATCAAGTTGAGTGTTATGCCGATGATCTCATGGTCAAAAGTAGAGAAAAGGAAGACCATCTCATTTAGTAGCTTTAAAGAAATTCCTTGGGTTTGTTGTCTGACACCAAGGAATCAAAATTGATCCGGAGTTGAATAAGACGATATTAGAAATGCCACCCCATAAAAGCTTAATGCAACTCAGATTATTCTAAGAGTGGTTGGCATATATAATATGTTTTATATCTATCCTATCAGGAAAATGTCAGCCATTCTCAGCACTTATCCAAAAGGTTGCCAAGTTCAAGTGGGATGACAAGCGTAAGCATGCCTTCGAAGACATCAAGCATTACCTGATGATGCTGCCGATTCTAGTTGCCCCTATCCCAGGAAAGCCACTCATACTTTACACTGCTGTGTTAGAAGGCTCCCTCGGTGTTTTGTTGGCCCAAGCAAATGATGAAGGGAAGAAAAATGCACTCTACTACCCTAGCTGTCGTCTAATCCCTACTGAGGCTAATTATCCACTCATTGAGAAGCATTTCCTAGCTTTAATATTTGCATGCCAAAAGCTACATCACTACATGCTTCCTTATAAGGTGAACTAAATCTCTAGGATCAATTCACTACAATATCTCCTGACACAACCGATGTTATCCAAACGGTTGGCACAATGGTCCATGATCCTCTCATAAATTGACATTATCTTTGTACCCCTCCATGCAGTGAAAGGATAAGCACTTGCAGATTCTTAGCAGCACACCCTCTTCTTGCTGACTCTCCTCTTAGAAATGATCACCCCGATGAACAAATCATCAACTTATGGGATACTAGCATTCACCATTGGGAGATGTAGTTTGATGGTGCGGCTTCCTCTAAAAGAGTATAAGAACCACAATCTACTACTATTCCGGAAAGCGGTAGGAATAGTTTTCTTAACTCTATGTGATGAGATTCTCATATCATTTGTTCAATCATTGCATCAACAATGAAGTGGAATATGAGGCTCTGATTGTCTATTCGGAGTTAGCCATTACTCTAAGCATTAATAACATTAACATCTTCAGAAATTCTCATTTAGTTATCAACCAAATCGTTGGGTCCTATAAGGTTATAAAGCCTAAGCTCTATCACTACCATAAGTACACCATGGAGTTATTGGCCCAAATCCTAAAGGTTGCCATTTATAAGATTCCTCGAGGAGAGAATGCTATAGCATATGCTTTAGTCAAACTTGCTAAGGAGTTGGAATGTCCAGAGGATAAGTCCATATCAATAAAAGTCCAAAATAGATAAGTCTTATCCCTTTTTAATATTAAACTCATCAAAAAAGTACTCTCTTGAAGGGGAGGTTTTCATTGCCAAGAAGGACGAGGAGTTAGATTGCAGGCAACCATTCATGGATTACCTAAATAAGGGAAAACTACCTCAAGAGAATTCCCAAGCCCATAAGATAAAGCAGAGAGAACTTTCCTATGCTTTTGTGGATGGTGTCTTTTATCGGCAGTCTTTCAATCATATGTGGTTACATTATTTATACAAGCATGAAGCCTGTAAGATCGTGACTATGGTACACTCAGGATTATGTGGAGCAAACTAATCTATTCCGTAGATGAAAGCCAAGATCAAGAGACTAGGATACTACTAGCCATCGATGATCAAAGATTGCATGGAAATAGCTAGAAGATGCCACCAATGTCAAATACATGGTGTGGTTCTACACCAACCACCCAACATTCTACATCCTACATTGGCCTCATGGCTATTCAACTGTTGGGGTACTGACATAGTGGGTTTGATTGATCCTCCTTCTTCAGCTCATCTTAGCTGCTACTGACTACTTTTCCAAATGGGTGAAGGCAATTCTGCTCAGAGAGGTCACAACTCAACATGTGCTCTAATTTTTTAGGAACCATATCGTATATACTTTCAGAGTGCCTCAGTGAATTATATCTAATAATAGTACTACATTCAAGAGCACCGAGATCAACAACTTTTCCCGGAGACATAACATAGATTGGAGATATTCTACTATCAACTACCTGTGGGCAAACAACTTAGCAGAAGCCTTCAACAAAGCTCTCATCCAAATACTGAATATGATAATCGATAATAATAAGTGATAGTGGCATGAGCAGTTAGTTGAATCCTTGTGGGCCTACCTCACCATATATAGAACGCCAACTCAATCCACTCCTTTCTCAATAGTGTATGGATCTGAAGTTATTCTACCACTAGAAGTCAAACTCCCATTACTAAGGATAGCTATGAGTAGCAAGATTACAACAGAGTAGAATGCCAAGTTGCCGTTAGAAGAGGTTGAAGGTTTGGAAGAGAGATGCATGCGGGCATGCCAAAACCTTGAGTTGTACAAAGCTAAAATAATTCAAGCTCACAATAAGTTGGTCCTTCCTAGAGCTTTTCAAGTAGGATAGCATATTTTAATTCTAAGGAGATCGATTGTTGTTCATCGTAAGATGAGAGGCAAGTTTGATCTCACTTTGGAAAGCCCTTATTTCATAAAGAAAGTCTATCAAGGAGGATCTTATCAGTTTATTAATCAAAAGGGAGAGGGCCCAATGCTTCCAATCCATGGGCTCTACTTAAAAAATATTATAAATCATGTTTGAAAACAATTATCATAAATTAAATTTCCATTTTGAATTCAATCTCTTCCATGTTGAAAGTATTCTTGTTTGTGAATCTGCTATGATGTGTTTAGGGTAGGGTTAGGTGTAAAGAACCCGAGCGGCATCCTATCCTTCATCGACACAATACAAATAGAAATTGCACATAAATATATAAAATAAACACATATCTTTTATCTCGAGATACTCTAAGTTGAGATAACGCCCCCAATGGCACTCACTCATTAGCTACTCTAGGTTGGGCTGACGTGTACCCTACTAGTGTGTCACCCCATCGTCTTTGAGCTTTGGAGAATGTAAGCCTGCTATGCTTTCCTTCCTTACTTGGCCACTACACACTGATGAGCACCATGTTAGTTTGGTAGGCCTTATTGTGTGTAAGCTACCATGTTGGCTTCGTTTAATAGGATATGAGTCTGCTACACTTTCTTCTTGGATTAGCCTTCATTGACTAATTCATTCAAGTATATTTGAGGTTTAGGATAAGTCCCCTAGTGGCTCCTTCCCTCCTAACTACTTCAAGTCTAGGTGTAGTCCTACCTCAAGGCTCCCCATTTAGTAGTCACTCTAGGTCAAATAGCATCTGTCCCATCGATGACAAACTATCATGATGATCAGTTCCCCTTGAAAGTTGTAAGTCTACATGCTTTCCTTCCAGATTGATCGTTGTACACCAACGGGCACCTTAGGTTGGTTGGTTCTCATTATGTTGATGAATACACCACTCAAGCTAATGGATACACCTTAGGTTGATTAGTTCTCGCACCTTAGGATACACCACTCATGGCAGATATTAGTATGCTACACTTTTTTCTAGAGTTGGCCACAGTACAACTATAGGCTTTCTTTTCCATGGTTCAAGATAATGCCCCTAGCATCTCCTCCCTTGTGAGCACTATATTTGGATCACGTCCTTTTTGACCCCATTTAGACACTACCCATGTTACTATCAGATTGGATAATTCTCTTTTTCTAGTAACCACCCCTGTGGTTGGAGAATCTATCCTATGGATGTGTAGATTCTCCCTTGGTCTAGTAAATTTAAGATAGGTCAAGGATGACCTAGCCCCTTCTCAGTGTGTCCTTACCAATAGGGTCCATGCAAACATATAAATAAAAAATATATTTTCACTTATGGATTAGTAGGACACCCCTAGAAGTACTTTTTCCTAAGTAGGTATCCTATCTTTAGGGCAGTGTTAGTAAAACTCTCTATAGGAATCGCCTAACTACTCTTGAGTTAATATAAGTCCCTAGCGGCATTCACTCAGTAGCCACCCCTAAGTCAAGTTTGATTTGTTGTGCTACCAATATGTCACCTCAGCGGTTGTTCATTTCTTTAAAAGATGAAAGTTTGCTATGTCTTTTTCCTAGCACAGCCATTGCACATCAAAAGGAAACCCCTTAGGTTGGCTAACTCTACCCCATGGCTAGTAGACTATCCCTTTGGATTTGTAAATCTGAGATAGGATAAGTCCAATATAGCCCATTCTTAGTGGGTCCATCACACACCAACATGGTCCATAAATTAAATCTATCAAATTTGACCAAGCTCACATCCCTAGTGGATATGCCCTCAATTCAAAATTAAATTAAACCTAACAAACCATATCAAATCATAGTAAATTAAGATAAAATTAATCTTGTCTACTTTTGAGTTGACATAATTCCCCAGCGACATTCACTCAGTTGTCTCCCTAGGTCAGGTTCAATTTGTTATGCATCCAACAGGTCACCCTAACGGTTGTTCCTTGATTTAGAAGATGTAAGTCTGCTACACCTTATTCTTAGCATAGTCATTGCACATTGAAATGAAACCTCTTAGGTTGGCTAGTTCTACCCTGCAGCCGGTAGACTATCCCTTTGGATTTGTAAACCTGAGGTAGGTCAAGGCTGATATATCCCCTTCTTAGTGGGTCCATCACACACTGATAAGGTCCATACATTAACTCAGATTAAATTAAACCCAATATGATTTTCCATAGTGGAGTTAAAACACACCCTTCTCCATAGTGGAGCCTGAAATCATATATAAACAAGTCAAGCAAACAAATCAAATTCAAAACCAACCTCCCCAATGGAGCCAAATTAAACCAACTCCCCTAGTGGAGTCTAAATCAAAAAAATCTAAACAAACTCTTATCTTCAGTAGATACATCCCTAAATAAATCTATGAAATCAAACTCAAATCCAAATCCCCATCAGATAACCCGAACCTACTTCCTTAGTGGAAGGTTCATATACTCGATCCCTAGAGGACTCAAGCCCATATCTCTAGCAGATATACCTCCACATCAACTCAAACAAATCAAATTAAAGTCGATTTGATCTTAATCCCTGGTGGATTATAGATTCTTATCACCAGCAAATCTTCTTTCCACAAATCTTATAATCAAATCAAATTCAAACCTTATCCCAGTAGCGTTTCTTCTTCTATGCCCTCAACATAGACCTCTCACATGTCATGTCTAATACATGTGTTATCCCATAATGGATCTCCCTCCATGTCCTTGACATGGAATTCTCATCAAATCTTATTCCTTCTCTTATGCACACCTTTAATACTTCAACCAAAAGACTTACAATTTATTCATTCAAATTACATCATCTTAACATTGTAATCAATATTTTATGATTTGTGATGGTGCAAGCACAAACTAACTATACAATACCATGTTAAACATATTATAGTGTGAATTAACACACTGTATTATATTATAATATATGATGTTATATTATAATTTGCTATAATATAATATATTGTCTAACATTACACCTCATTAGAATCACTTAAATAGAACAAATAACAAGATTTTTTCAAAATATGAATAATGTTCATTTTGGATGTAAAATTATTATTATTATTATTATTAGAAATAGTACAAAATAGCTTAATTTTCTTATTGCTTCTTAGTGTGTGCTATGAATTTGGCCAAATTCTTTCATCTCAACCTTCAACTTAACATTTTTGTGAGTTTTGACCTAACGTATTATAACAAAAACAAAACATGCTAAAATGTACAATAATATTTAGTAATACACCACCACATTCATATATATGAAGTTATATTGTTATGTTCATTATATTTTAATATGCTTTCATATAATATATTATCTTATATTACACCTTAAAATTAATCACTTGAAGCAAAACAAAATTATAAAATCTGGCTGAAAAATAAACATTTATTTTGATGCAAAATTCCATTATTTTGATTAAATGATACACCATAGCACACTCCCAATAATGTTCCCTAAAGCTTACCTTAAATTTTTCCAAATCCCATCATCTTAGCCTATAAATCAATATTTTTATAAATTATACCAGTACAAACTCAACTACATCATACTATGACAAACTAAAATATGCTAACAATAAGTAGTAATACACAATAGTATGCTATAATGTATGATGCTACACTATGTTATGGCATCCTATATCATAATACACTATAACATATTATATTATACTATTTTACATATCACATCACAAGGGATTGCTTAAGATAAAAAATCATAAAATTAGTCAAAAAAATAAAAAAATATATATTTTAGTTGTATCACTTACATATTTTAAATTGAAATAATATAATATGATGTCATGTTCTACCTATTATGAATTTGGCCAAATTCTACCATTTTAAATTCTAAATCAACATTATTAAAATTAATGCTACTGTAAGCTTGACTGTATGATCTGCATGACTATAAAATACTAATCGAATTTAAAATGTGCAGAACAATATATTATGATATATGATGTTATACAATGCTAACATATATTATTTATTTTGAATAAAAAATCTTACTTTTTAGACTACAAGTGGTGTAGCACACCTTTGGTACTACAACCTAATTCCCACTTCAAATTTAATAAATTTTATCATCTGATTTATTAAATCAATAATTTTATGATTTATATTAATATAAAATACCATATATTTTAGGTCACAATACCATAATATACTAAAACATTTTAAAACATCACTACATGCTCAAATATATGGTGCTACATTATTCTATAATATATGGTATTATAAAAAGTTTTAGGGTTAGGGTTTAGGGTATTCAAATCTTTAATAGTTAAGGGAAAGTCTCTTGAAGACAAATTCTTTAGCTACCATAACTATGTTAGGATTAGGTCATTATTTAGACCTGCTCCTAATGACATCTTTATTCAAGGTTTAGGGTTAGTTTAGGGTTTAGAGTTAGTTTTGGGTTTAGGGTTTGGGGTTTAGGGTTTAGGGTTTAGGGTTTAGGTTTTTAGGGTTTAAGGTTTAGGGTTTAGGGTTTTAGGATATAGGGTTTAGGGTCTAGGGTTTAGGGTTTAGGGTTTAGGTTTTAGGCTTAGGGTTTAAATTTTAGTTTAGGGTTTAAGGTTTACAGTTTAGGGTTTAGAGTTTAAGATTTTTTTTTTTACAAAGATCAAACTTAGATTCAACATTTCTTCTTTTTTATTTCATCAACCAAGTAGCACCCCAAGTTTTCTATGACATAAGCGATGATATAGATAAAAAATGAGCATCCATAGAGCAGTTCAAAAACCCTAGATAAGTAGAACCATATCTATTGTAAAGATATAGTTTTATAAGCAGTAGATCGAATTGACTGTTCTTCAATTTCTCTAGTTCCCATCAGAACTATCCCCTCTTCTTGAGTAGTGGGATCTGCCATCATAACCCCAATCTCTCTCTCCGCCACCACCATGGCTATAACCTCCATCGTTCCTCCCTCCTCCATAACCACCACTGCACCATCCACCACCTCCATATGCACCAGCACCTCTAGATCCCCCACCATAACTTTGATAACCGATGTGCCTCCAACTTAGCCTCCACCACCTAATCTAGACAAAGCATAGTTAATGGTAATGTTCCTGTCGTCAAGGTTCTGCCCAATCTTAGGGTTTAGGTTTTAGGGTTTAGAGTTTATAGTTGTAGGTCTTAGGGTTTAAGGTTTATAGTTTAGTTTTTAGGGTTTATGATTTTAGGACTTAGGGTTTAGAGTTTAGAGTTTAGGGTATTTGGGTTTAGGGTTTAGATTTTAGGGTTTAGGGTTTAAGGTTTATGGTTTAGGGTTTAGCGTTTAGGGTTTTTTAATTAACTAAACTGGTAAGTTTAGGTTTATTTAGTTTATTTTTTATTTCCTTCAATTTATTTTATTTGTTATTTTTATTTAGGTTTTTTTTAATTTTGTTTAGTTTATTTATTTTAGGTTTATTTATTTTTAGTTTAGGTTTTTTATTTTAGTTTATTTTAAGGTTTAGGTTTATTTTTTAGTTGAGTTTTTTTTAAAAGTTTAGGTTATATATATTTTATTTTTAGGTTTAGGTTTATGTTTTTATTTTATTTTTTTGGTTTATGTCTTTAGTTTTATTTTAGGTTTATTTTATGTTTTATTTTTTAGTTTAGGTTTAGGTTTATTTTTAGTTTAGTTAATTTTATTTAGTTTAGATTTAAGTTTAGGCTTAGTTTATTTTAGGTTTAGGTTTAGGTTTTGCTTATTTTAGTTTAGCTTATTTTAGTTTAGGTTTAGGTTTATTTTATTTTGTTTATTTTAGATTTAGGTTTTCTTTAGTTTAGGGTTTAGGTTTTTATTTATTTATTTTTATGTTATATTTTTAGGTTTACTTTATAGGTTTAGGTTTTTATTTAGTTTTTAGGTTGTTTAAGTTTTTTTTTATTTTTATGTTTATTTTGTTTTTTTAGTTTAGTTTAGGTTTTTATTTATTTTATTTTAGTTTAGTTTTTTTTATTTTTTTATTTATACATTTAGGTTTAAGTTTAGGTTTAGGTTTAGGCCTTTGTTTAGATTTTTTTATTTTATTTTCTTATTTTATTTAGGTTTAGGTTTATTTATTTATTTTTTTTAGGTTTTAATTTGTTTAGGATTAGGTTTTTAGGATTTTAGGGTTTAGGGTTTAGAGTTTAGGGTTCAGGGTTTAGGGTTTAAGGTTTTAGGGTTTAGTATTTTAGGATTTAGGGTTTAGGGTTTAGGGTTTAGTATTTAGTCTTTAATTTCAGGGTTTTTAGTGTTTAAGGTTTAGGGCTAAGATTTTAAGTTTTTTTTTAGTTTAGGGTTTACATTTCATTTTTTATTTATTTTTTGGTTAGTTTTTAAGGTTTAAGTTTTTATTTAGTTTTTATGTTATTTTATTTTAGGTCTTTTTCTTTTATTTTATGAATAGTTTTTATTGTATTTAAGTTTTTTATTCTTAAGTTTTTTTATTTTAAAGTTTGGTTTAGGTTTTTATTTATTTTATTTTAGTTTATTTTTATTTTTTTAATCTATTTTATTTTTAGGTTTAGGTTTAGGTTTTAGTTTAAGATTTTATTTTACATTTTTATGTATGTTTAGTCTTTTTTATTTATTTCATTTTTATGTTTTATTTATTTTAGGTTTAGATTTTTTAGGTTTTTAGGGTTTAGGGTTTAAGGTTTAGGGTTTAGGGTTTAGGGTTTAAGGTTTAGGGTATTAGGGTTTAGGGTTTAGGATTTAGGGGTTAGTGTTTAGGCTTTAGGGTTTAGGGCTTTTAGGGTTTGTAGGGTTTAGGGTCTATGTTTTAGGGTTTAGGGTTTAGGGTTCAGGGTTTATTATTTAGGGTTAGTTATAGGGTTTAGGGTTTTTTATTTAATTAAGTAAACTAGCAGGTTTAGGTTTATTTAGTTTACTTTTTTATTTATTTTAGTTTATTTTATTTTTATTATTATTTAGATTTATTTTTATTTTTATTTAGTTTAGTTTTTTTATTTTTGGTTTATTTATCTTAGTTTAAATTTTTAATTTTAGTTTTTTAGGTTTATTTTTTAGTTTAGTTTATTTTATTTTATTTTTAGGTTTAGGTTTTATTTTTTTTATTTTTAGGTTTAGGTTTAGGTTTTTTTATTTTTTGTTTAGGTTTTAGGTTTTATTTTAATTTTATCTTGGTTTATTTATTTTAGTTTAGGTTTAGGATTATTTTTTATTTTTATTTAGGTTTAGGTTTAGGTTTTATTTATTTTAGTTTAGTTTATTTTAGTTTAGGTTTATGTTTATTTCTTTCTTATTTTAGGTTTAGGTTTTTTTTCTTTAGGGTTTAGGTTTTAATATTTATTTATTTTTAGGTTTATTTTTGAGGTTTATATTTTTATTAAGTTTTAAATTTATTTTATTTTAGGTTTAATTTATTTTTATTTTAGGCTTAGTTTTTATTTTATTTAAATTTTTTATTTTTTAATTTAGTATAGTTTTTTATTTATTTTAGTTTAGTTTAGTTTTTATTTTTTATTTTATTTTATTTTTAGGTTTACGTTTAGGTTTTGGTTTTTATTTTAGTTTAGGTTTTATTTTATTATTTATTTTATTTTGATTTATTTATTTTATGTTTAAGTTTTATTAAGTTTAGGTTTAGGTTTTTTTTATTTTTAGGATTTAGGGTTTAGGGTTTAGGGTTTAGGGTTTAGAGTTTAGAGTTAGTTGAGGGTTTAGGGTTTAGGGTTTAGGGTTTAGGGTTTAGGGTTTAGGGTTTAGGGTTTAGGTTTTAGGGTTTAAGTTTAGGTTTGGATTTAGGTTTTAGGTCAGGGTCTTTCACTGTGGTTTAAAGTTTTTGGTTTTTTTTAATATAGAATAAACTCAGATTCAATATTTCTTTTTTTTTGAATTCATCTACCAAGTAAGACCCCAATTTTTCTAAGACACAAGTGATGACATAGTTATAAAATGAGCTTGCATAGGCAGATAGTTAGAACCGTCTCTACTATAAAGACAGTTTCATAACCAATGATCGGATCATGTTTCTTCTTCGCTTTCTCAGCCCCATCAACTATCGCGGGCCCCTGGAGTAGTGGGATCCACCATCATATCCCTCCACCACCACCACCACTGTAACCTCCATTGCACTTCTTACTTTGACAACCACCACTGCTCTAACCACCACCTCCATATCTGCCACCATATCTAGATCCCACACCACCAATGTGATAGTCGTCGCCTCCGCCATCACGTTCACCACCAAATTTAGACTGAGTCTAGTTGACGGTGATGTTCCTGCCGTCAAGATTCTTCCTATTCTTAGGGTTTATGTTTATTAAGTTTAATAATTTAGGTTTATTTTTCTAATATATTTAGTTACTTTAGGATTAGGGTTCAAGGTTAGGGTTTAAGATTTAAGGTTTAGGGTTTAGGGTTTAGGGTTTAGGCTTTTAGTGTTTATGCTTTTAGGATTTAGGGTTTAGGGTTTAGGGTTAGGGTTTTGGGTTTAGGATTTTAGGGTTTAGGGCTTTAAGGCATGGAGGATTAGTTAGATTTAGGCTAGTTTAGTGAGCTTTGTGGGTTTAGGTTATGGGATCAGGATTTAGGGTGGGTGCTCAGCAGTGGTTTAAGTGGGCTCAGTGGCCTGGGTTTGTGGGTCAGTGGTTTAGGTCACCACTCAGGTCAGGAGAATCAGTGATCCCAGGTCCGGTTTAGTGAGGTTTTTTTTGTTTAGGGTAGTTTAGGCCTGGGGTTTAAAGTGGGTTTAGGGTCAGAAGAGATTGGGCTCAGGTTTTGGATTGGAGTTTAGGAGGTAGGATTTGTGATTTAGGGTTTAGTTGAGGGGTTAGAGTTTATTTTAAAAAAAAACAAGCAAACCCGATAGTTTAGTTTATTTAGTGTATTTTAATTTTAGTTTATTTTACTTTTATTTTTATTTATTTTATTTTTATTTATTTAGTTTATTTATTTTAAGTTTATTTATTTTAGTTTAGTTTTTTTAGTTTATTTTTAGATTTAGGTTTATTTTATGTTTATTTTATAGTTTAGTCATTTATTTATTTTTAGGTTTAGGTTTTAGGTTTTTATTTTAGGTTTATTTATATGTTTTATTTTCAGTTTATTTTATATTATTTAGTTTAGGATTTAGGTTTAGTTTTAGGTTTTATTTATTTAGTTTTGCTTATTTTGGCTTAGGTTTAGGTTTATTTTATTTTATTTATTATAGGTTTAGTTTTTGGTTTTTAGTTTTAGAGTTTAGGTTTTATTTTTTAGGTTTTATTTGTAGGTTTAGCTTTTTATTTTATATTATTTTAGGTTTATTTTATATTTATTTTACATTTAGCTTTTATTTTATTTAAGTTTTTTTTATTTTTGAGTATAGTTTACATTTTATTTATTTTGTTTTAGTTTAGTTCTATTTTTTATTTTATTTTATTTTTTGGTTTAGGTTTAGGTTTTTATTTTTATTTTAGTTTATTTAGGTTTAGGTTAATTTATTTATTTTATTTTTATGTTTTATTTAGTTTGGGGTTAAGTTTTTAACTATTTAGGGTTTAGGGTACAGTGTGGTTTAGGTTAGTGGGTGTCAAGGATTTAGGCCTGTGGTCAGAAGTGTGGATTTAGTGGTTATGGTTTATTTAGGGCCCAGGCCAGTGGTAGGGTTTAGGGTTTAGTGTTTAACATTTTAGGGTTTAAAGTTTAGGGTTTAGGTCTGGTCATGTTAGTGGGTTTTGGTTTTGGTTTTAACGTGAACAAATTTATATCCAATATTCTTCTCCTTCGCTTAGGGTCTGTCCCCTCCAGGTTTAGCTCAGTTTAGGTTTATTAGAGTTTTAGGTTTATTTTAAAATTTATTTAGTTACTTTATATTTAGGTTTAGAGGTTTAGTGTTTAGTTTTGGTTTAGGTGGCCTGTGGCCTGGGCTTAGGTGTGGTTTAGCTTTTTGGGTGTTCCCCTTTAGGGTTTAGGGTTATAGGGTTTATGCTTTTAGGGGTTGGGGTTTAGGATTAGTGTTTAGGGTTTAGGGTTTAGGGTTTAGGGTTTTTTTTTAAATTAAGTAAATCAGTAAGTTTAGGTTTATTTAGTTTATTTTTTATTTATTTTAGTTTATTTTATTTTATTTCTTTTGATTAAGGTTTATTTTTGATTTTTATTTAGTTTAGATTATTTATTTTAGGTTTATTTATTTTAGTTTAGGCTTTTTATTTTAGTTTATTTTTTATGTTTAGGTTTTTAGGTTTATCTTTTAGTTGAGTTTAATTTTAATTTTATTTTTTAAGTTTATGTTATATTTTTTATTTTTAGGTTTATGTTTAAATTTTTAGTTTATTTTTATAGGTTTACATTTCATGTTTTTATTTTAGGTTTATTTTTAGGTTTTAACTTTTAGTTTAGGTTTAGTTTTAGGTTTAGTTTATTTTAGGTTTAGATTTAAGTTTAGTTTATTTTAGTTTATTTTATTTTAGTTTAGGTTTATATTTATTTTAATTTGTTTATTTTATTTTTATTTTAGTTTTTTATTTATTTTTAGGCATTATTTTTAGATTTATTTTTTAAGTTTAGGTTTTTATTTAATTTTTATTTTATTTTATTTTAGGATTATTTTATTTTTAGATTTATTTTATTATTATTAAGGTTTTTTATTCTTTTGTTTATTTTTTTAGTTTAGCTTAGGTTTTCTTCAGTCTCTTTTAGTTTTTCTATTTTATTTTATTTTTATAGGTTTAGGTTTAAGTTTTCATTTAGCTTTTTATTTTATTTTATTATTTTATTTTATTTAGGTTTAGGTTTTTTTTTATTTTATTTTTTAAGTTTGATTTAGTTAGCCTGGTTTTAGGTTTGTGGTAGAGATCATGGTTTTGGGTTTATGGTCTGTGGTAGGTCATGGTTAGGGTCACGTAAGTTTAGAATAGTGTCAGGGCCCTGATAGGGTTGTGGAGCCTTAGCCTGGGCCTGGCCCAGGTGGTTTAGATTTAGCCTGAGCCCATGTTAGAGTTGTGCCCAGTGTTCAGGCCCAGGTGTGGCCCAGGGTGGCCTTTAGGATCTCACCCATTGGTCTTAGGATTTTAGTTTAGGTTAGTTTAGGGCCCAGGGTTTAGGTTGTGGAGTGGCCTGGTAAGTTTAGGGTTATGATCAGTGGCTCAGTGGTAGCCTGAGTGAGGGTTAATTTTAGGGTTTAGGGCCCAGGGTTTAGGATTTAGGGTTTAGGGCCCAGGTTTAGGGCACCTTTTAAAATGTAAACCCGAATTTATGTTTTAGTTTGTTTAGTTTTATTTTATTTTATTTTTATTTATATTTAATTTATTTTATGTTATTTATTTTATTATTTTTAGGTTTAGGTTTAGTTTTTTTTAGTTTAGTTTTATTTTTATTTTCTTTTTAGGTTTAGGTTTTATTTTTATTTTATGGTTTAGGTTTAGGTTTTTTATTTTATTTTCTAGGTTTGGCTTTTTATTTTAGGTTTATTTTATGTTTTATTTTTAGTTTAGGTTTAGGTTTATTTTAGTTTATCTTATATTTAGTTTAGGGTTTAGGATTAGTTTATTTTAGGCTTAGGTTTAGGTTTTATTTATTTTAGTTTAGTTAATTTTAGTTTAGGTTTAAGTTTATTTTATTTTGTTTATTTTTGGTTTAAGTTTTTTTTAGTTTTAGGTTTAGGTTTTATTTTTTATTTATTTTTAGGTTTAGGTTTTTTTTAATTTTATTTTGGGTTTATTTTATTTATATTTTTTTGTATAATTTTTATTTTATTGAGGTTTTTTTAGGTTTTTTTTATTTTTTTAGTTTAGTTTAAATTTTTATTTATTTATTTTAGTTTAGTTTTAAATTTTTAATTTATTTTATTTTTAGGTTTACGTTTAGGTTTTTATTATATTATATTTATTTATTGTAATTAGGTTTAAGTTTTTTATTTATTTTATTTTTAGGTTTTGTTTAGTTTAGGTTTAGTATTTTTGGTTTTTAGGGTTTACAATTTTGGGTTTAGGGTTTAGGGTTTAAGGTTTGGGGTTGAGGGTTTAAAGTTTAGGGTTGTAGGTTCTAGGGTTTGGGGTTTAGGGTTTAGGGTTTAGGGTTTTATGGTTTTGGGTTTAGGGTTGTAAGTTTAAGGTTTTGAGTTAGTTTTATGCATTAGGGTTTAGAGTTAGGTTTTTTTATTTTTTATTTTTTTAGGGTTTTGGGTTTAAGGTTTAGGTTTTAGGTTTAAGGTTCAGGTTTTAGTTTAGGGTTTAGGATTTTTGGGTTTTTTTCTAACAAAGAATAAATTCAGGTTCAACATTTCTTCTTTATGATGTCATTAAACAAGAAACACACCAAGTTTTCTAAGACACAAGTGACTACATAAATAAAAAATGAGCACACATAGAGCAAATCAAAAACCCTATATAACTAGAATCATCTCTGTTGTAAAGACACAGTTCCATAAGTAGTAGATCGGATTAGCCGTTCTTTAGTTTCTCCAATTCCCATTAGAATCAGCCTGACCTCTCGAGTAGAGGGATCCACCATCATATCCTCGATGTCTCTCTCCGCCACCACCATGGCTTTAACCTCGATCACTCCTCTCGCCTATATAACGATGACTGCTCCGACCATCACTTCTATATCCACCAGCATCTTCAGATCCCCCACCACCACTGCGATAATTGCCACCTCCGCCTTCACCTCCACCACCAGATCTAGATTGAGCCTGATTGACGGTGATGCCCTGCCATCAAGGTTCTGCCCATTCTTAGGGTAGGTTTTAGGGTTTAGGTTTATTTTTTAATTTGTTTAGTTACTTTAGGTTTAGGTTTAGGGTTTTGGGTTAGGGTTATGGGTTTAGGGTTTCGAGTTTAGGGTTTAGGGTTTTAGGGCTTATGCTTTTAGGGTTTAGGGTTTAGGATTTATTTTTTAACTCAAATGATTCCATAATGAACAAAAGATTATCCTCTAACAACTAGTAAAACAGGATAAAATAAAATGCAATTCCAAAATTCACAAAAATATTATTTCACAAAATGATTCAACTCCAAGATTAAATAAAGCTTAGTCGAACAAGCTGAAACCCATATCGTCATCAGATTCTTCAGTAGGCTCTTCCTTCTTCCCTTCTACTACAATAGTAGGCGTGTGTAGCAAAAGCATTAGAGCACACCAAATTTACTAGGTTCTTTCAAATAGTCCTTAACCTTCTCGTCCTACAGGTATGTGTAATCAGTGATAATCATGATGGCGAGGACATTCTTGTAAGTGTTGATGAACATGTGAGGTGCTACAGCAAGGGTGGGATAAGAGAATGCCAGTGACAAAGAAGTGAACATTGAAAGGCCTACCGAAAACTTCTCGATGAGATCATCTTCAGTGAGGTCAAGCACCTCAGGACTGAACATTAAACCATCATCATACACATAATGGACAACAAGGCCATAAGAGAATGGACTAATCCCCATCTTAGTGAGCAAAGTAGCCTCTGAGGATCCCACCTTATCGCTTTTTTTAATCTGCTCAATCAGGGTGATAATTTCAATAGTACCCTTGTTGATCTTAATTAGGATGTTGAGAACCTAGAAGAAAGAAGTCTTTGAATTATCTAGACTAGTGTTGCTTGTATGAACCACAACATCAATAGGTGCAACAAGTCCAACATGGGAAGGAGCACAAACTTTGTATTTCATAACCACTCCGCAAACTTCTTTAAGATCACCTTTCATAAATATCAGCTCAACCAGGGTTTAGGGTTTAGGGTTTAGGGGAGTTTAGGGTTGAGGGTTACGGTTTAGGGTTTAGTGTTGTAGGTTTAGTGTTGTAGGTTTAGGGTTTAGGGTTTAGGGTTTAGGATTTAGGGTTTAGGTTTTTCTTTTAAATTAAGTAAACCGATAGGTTTAGGTTTATTCAGGTTATTTTTTATTTATTTTAGTTTATATTAAATTTTATTTTTATTTAGGTTTCTTATTTATTTTTATTTAGTTTGTTTGTTTATTTTAAATTTATTTATTTTTAGTTTAGGGTTTCTATTTAAGTTTATTTTTTAGGTTTAAGTTTAGGTTAAGGTTTATCTTTTAGTTGAGTTTTATTTTTATTCTATTTTTTAGGTTTATGTTATATTTTTTTTATTTTTAGGTTTAGGTTTAAATTTTTATTTTATTTTCTTGGGTTTAGGATTCATGTTTTTATTTTAGGTTTATTTTTAGGTTTTAACTTTTAATTTAGGTTTAGGTTTATTTTTAGTTTATTTTATTTTATTTAGTTTAAGTTTAGGTTTAGGTTTAGTTTATTTTAGGTTTAGGTTTATGCTTTATTTATTTTAGTTTAGGTTTAGGTTTATTTTATTTAGTTTTTTATATTTTTATTTTAGGTTTAGTATTTTTTAGTTTAGGGTTTATGTTTTATGTTTTATTTATTTTAGGTTTACTTTTTAGGTTTAAGTTTTTATTCTAGATATATTTTATTTTTATTTTATTTTACATTTAGTTTTTATTTTATTTAGGCAATTTATTTTTATGTTAATATTTTTTTTTAGTTTAGTTTAGATTTTTATTTATTTTATTCAAGTTTATTTTTTTATTTAACTTTATTTTTATGTTTAGGTTTAGGTTTAGTTAAAGTTTTTATTTAATTTTTTATTTTAATTTATTTAGGTTTAGGTTTATTTATTTATTTTATTTTTAGGTTTTATTGAGTTTAGGTTTAGCTGTTTAGGTTTTTACGATTTACGGTTTAGGGTTTTAGGGTTTAGGGTTTTAGGGTTTAAGGTTTAGGGTTATGGTTTAAGGTTTAGATTTTAAGGTTTAGTGTTTAGGCTTTAGTGCTTAGGGTGTTTATGGTTTAGGGTTTTAGGGTTTAGGATTTAGGGTTAGGGTTTAGGGTTTAGGGTTTAGGGTTTAGTGTTTAGGCTTTAGTGTTTAGAGTTTAGGGTTTATTTTAACCTAAAGGAATTTATTGCTCAGAAAAATAGGTACAAGAAGACAATATTAGAGACTAAACTCAAAAAGAAAAAAAAAACTACTGCTCAAATGAGTTACAAGAGAATCCTAAAGAGTTTAGACCTTAAACTAATACGTCAAAGAAGAAAAAAACAAAGAAAAAACTAAATAAGCAAAGCTAATGACATTCAAGGGGAAGAATCCACGGAGCTCCAAAAGTTCATTATTTACTTAGTTTGTTTATTGGGGTTTAGTTTGTTTTAGTTTATTTGTTAGTTATTTTTAGATAGTTTAGTTATTATTAGTTAGTTTGTTATTTATTTGGTTTAGTTAGTTATTATTATTAGTTTATGGTTTTATTATTATTTAGGTTTTAGTTAGTTTTAGTTAGTGGTTTAGTTTTATTAGTTTAGTTTTGTTAGTTTATTTATTAGTTTAGTTTATTACTTTTATTAGTTTAGTTATGGGTTTAGGTTTATTATTTTATTAAGACTAGTTTTTTAGTTTAGTTTATGGTTTAAGTTTTTATTAGTAATTATTAGTTATTTATTATTTATTATTATTATTATTATTAGTTTAGTTAGTTGGATTATTATTAGTTTTATTTTAGTTTAGTTTTTTTCCTTTTGATTATTATTATTATTTAGTTTATTTATTTAGTTAGGGTTTAAGGTTTAGTTATTTAGTAATTTATTAGTTAGTTTATTAATAGTTTTATTATTATTTTTTTATTAGTTTATTATTATTATTATTATTATTATTATTATTATTATTTTTTATTAGTTTAGTTATTACTAGTTAGTTTTATTATTATTATTATTTTTATTTTTATTATTATTATTATTATTATTATTATTATTATTATTATTATTATTAGTTTATTTTTTAGGTTTATTAGTTTTGTTATTTAGTTTATTTATTTAGTTAGTTCTGTTTTATTTAGTTATTAGTTTATTAGTTTATTATTAGCTAGTTATAATGAACTTTTTTAGTTAGGTGTTTTATTATTAGTTTATTAGGTTGAGTTATTATTATGTTTATTTATCAACTAGTTTTTATAGTTTCTTAGTTTAGGTTTAGGGTTTAATTATAGCTAGTTATTTAGTTATTTATTATTAATTATTATTATTAATTTATTAGTTTAGTTTTAGTGTTTATTATTTATCAGGGTTTAGGATAATTTATTAATTAGTTTAATTTTATTAGTTAGTTAGTTTATTAGTTTATTAGTTTATAGTTATTAGTTTTTGGTTATTAGTTATTTATTATTATTTTTATTTAGTTTATCATTAGTTTTAGCATTTTATTAGTTATTACTAGGTTTTTAGTTTATTATTTACTAGTTTATTAGCTTTATTAGATAGTTATTAGTTAGTTTTAGTTTAATTTTATTATTAGTTTATTTGTTTTTTAGTTATTGTTTAGTTACTATTATTAGTTTTATTAATTATTTTACTTTAGTTTAGTTTGTTATTATTAGTTTTATTATTATTAGTTTTATTATTATTAGTTTTTTTAATTTAGGTTTAGGGGTTTTTTGTTTATTTAGTTATTATTATTATTATTATTATTATTATTATTATTATTATTATTATTATTATTGTTATTATTATTATTAATTTTAGTTAGTTTAGTTATTAGTTATTTATTTAGTTAATTTAGTGTTTAGTTTAGTTTAGTTTTAGTTATTTATTATTTAGTTTATTATTATTGTTAGTTTACTTTAGTTAGTTTTTATGTTATTATGTTTTATTATTATTCAGTGTTCTTTTAGTTATTATTTGTATTTAGTTTAGTTTATTTTTTATTATTATTAGTTATTAGTTTATTAGTGTAGTTAGTTTAATTAGTTTATTATTAGTAGTTAGTTTATTAACTTTATTTATTATTATTAGGTTTACTATATTTATTTAAATTTTATTTATTATTTTATTTATTATTAGTTTTGTGTTTTATTATTATTAAAGTTTAGTTATTAGATTTATTTAGTTTAGTTTATTATTAGTTTATTATTTTAGTATTAGTTATTATTAGCTATTTAGTTTTAGTTTATTAGTTTTTTTTAGTTTTATTATTAGTTTTAGTTATTATTATTTAGTTAGTTTATTATTAGGTTTAGTTAGTTTATTAGTTTAGTTTAGTTATTAGTTTTAGTTATTAGCTAGTTATTATTATTAGTTATTTATTAGTTATTTAATTAGTTTATTAGTTTTAGTTTATTAGCTATTTGTTTTAGTTTACTTAGTTTAATTATTATTTGTTTAGCTATTTCATTTAGTTGTATTATTAGTTAGTAATTTATTAGGTTAGTTATGTTTAGGGTTTAAGTTTATTAGTTTGTTATTTATTTATTAGGGATTAGTTTAGTTAGTTTATTAATTTAGTTTTGGTTATTAGTTTAATTTTTATTAGTTTTATTAGTTCAATTTATTTTTAGTTAGTTTATTAGTGGTTAGTTTAATTTTTTTTAATTTAGATATTAGTTTGTTTAGTTAATTTTTTTTATTATTAGTTTTTTAGTTTTTTAGTTATTTTTTAGTTAGTTAATTTAGTTAGTTTTATTTATTTTTGTTTTTGTTTATTATTAGTTTATTAGTTTTAGTTTATTATTTATTAGTTTTAATTTTACTTAGTTTAATTTATTATTTTATTAGTTTCCTACTAGGGTTTAGGGTTTAGGGTTTAGGGTTTAGGGTTTAGGGTTTGGGGTTTAAGGTTTTAGGGTTTAGGGTTAATGGTTTAGGGTTGTAGGTTTAGGGTTTAGGGTTTATTTTAGGGTTTAGCATTTATGGTTGGGGTTATTATTATTTTTTTATTTTTCATTTTTTTTATTTTTAAGGTTTAGGGTTTAAGATTTTTTTAATAGAGAACAAATTTAGATTCAACATTTCTTCTTTTTGATTTCATCAAACAAGTAGCAGACCAAGTTCTCAAGACACAAGCAACGATATAGATAAAAAATGAACACCCATAAAGCAAATCAAAAACCTTAGATAAGTAGAACTGTCTCTACTATAAAGACATAGTTTCATAAGCAGCAGATCGAATCGATCGTTCTTTAATTTCTCTAGTTTGCATCAGAACCACCTCGGCCTCTCAAGTAGCAGTAAAAATTTAAGTTTAAGGTTTAAGTTTTATTTTTTTATTTATTTTTAGAATTTTTTTGGTTTAGGTTTTTATTTAGTTTTTATTTTATTTTATTTTATTTTATGTTTTTTTTATTTTTATTTTAAGTTTAGTTTTTATTTTATTTAGGTTTTTTATTTTTAGGTTTAATTTATTTTTTTAGTTTAGTTTAGGTTTTTATTAATTTTATTTTAGTTTAGTTTTTTTAGTTTTATTTTTAGGTTCAGGTTTAGGTTTTAGTTTAGGTTTTTATTTTATTTTATTATTTTATTTAATTTAGGTTTAGGTTTTTATTTATTTATTTTATTTATTGGTTTTGTTTAGCATATGTTTAGGTTTTTAGGCTTTTAAGTTTTTAGGGTTTAGGGTTTAGAGTTTATGATTTAGGGTTTAGGTAGGTTCAGGGCTCCTATTTAGGTAAGGAGGGGTGGTTTAAGGTTTCAGGTTTAGGTTTAGGGTTTAGAGTTTTAGGGTTTAGGGTTTAGGTTTAGGATTAAGGGTTTAGGGTTTTAGGATTTAGGGTTTAGGGTTTAGGGTTGTAGGTTTAGGGTTAGTTTTAGGGTAGGGGTTATTTATTTATTTTTAAATTAAGTAAACTCGTAGGTTTAGGTTTATTTAGTTTATTTATTATTTATTTTAGTTTATTTTATTTTTTATTTTTATTTAGGTTTATTTTTTTATTTAGTTTAGTTTATTTATTTTAGGTTTATTTATTTTAGTTTAAGAATTTTATTTTAATTTATTTTTTTAAGTTTAGGTTTAGGTTTAGGTTCATTTTTTAGTTTATTTTTTATTTTTTTATTTTTTTATTTTTTAGGTTAAGGTTTTATTTTTTATTTTAAGTATAGGTTTAGGTTTTTATTTTATTTTTTTTAGGATTAGGTTCTAGTTTTTTATTTTAGGTTTATTTTTAGGTTTTATTTTTTAGATTTATGTGTAGTTTTAGTTTATTTTATTTTATTTAGTTTAGTATTAGGTTTTGGTTTAGGGTTAGGTTTTGTTTATTTTAGTTTAGGTTTAGGTTTATTTTATTTTTATTTTAGGATTAGGTTTTTTTAATGTAGGGTTTAGGTTTTATTTTTTATTTATTTTTTGGTTTAATTTTTAGGTTTAGATTTTTATTTAGTTTTTATTTTATTTTTATTTTAGGTTTGGTTTTTATTTCATTTAGGTTTTTTATTTTTCAGTTTTGTTTAGGTATTTCTTAATTTTATTTTAATTTAATTTTTACTTTTTATTTTTGTTTTTTTAGGTTTAGGTTATAGTTTAGGTTTTTATTTTATTTTGGTTTTGGTTTTTTATTTATTTTATTTAGGTTTAGGTTTTTAGCATTTTAGGGTTTAGAGTTTAAGTTTAATTGAGGGTTTAGGGTTTAGGGTTTACATTTTAGGGTTTAGGGTTTAGAGTTTACGGATTAGGGATTAGGGATTAGGGATTAGGGTTTAGGATTTAGAATTTAGGGTTTAGGGTTTAAGGTTTTTAGGATTTTGGTTTAAGGTTAAGGGTTTGGGGTCTTTAGGGTTTAGGGTTTTGGGTTTAGCTTTAGGTTTAGGGTTCAGGTTTTAGTTTAGGGTTTAGAATTTTTGGTTTTTTTTAAAGAGAGAACAAATTCTGATATAACATTTCTTCTTTTGATTTTATCAACCAAGTAACACAACAAGCTTTCTAAGACACAAGTGATGACATAGATCAAAAATCAACTTACAAAAAAGAAATTAAAAACCCTAGATAACTAGAATCATCTCTACTGTAAAGACCTAGTTCCATAAGCAACAGAATTGATCAGCAATCTTCAGTTTCTTCAATTCACATCAGAACCACACCGACCTCTTGAGTAGCCAAATCCACCATCATATCCCAAATCTCTCCCATCGCCACCACTCGACTATAACCTTCGTCACTCCTCTCGCCTCCATAAACATCACTGATTTGACCACCATGTCCATATCCGCCAACATCTCCAGATCCCCCACCACCACGGCAATAACCACTACGTCCACCTTTGTCTCCATTGCTAGATCTAAATCGAGCCTAATTAACGGTGATGTTCCTACCGTATAGGTTCTACCCATACATGGGGTTTACCTTTAGGTTTAGGTTTATTAGGTTTTAGGGTTTAAGTTTATTTTTTAATTTATTTAGTTACTTTAATTTTAGGTTTTGGGTTTGGGGTTTAGGGTTTAGGGTCTAGGGTTATGGTTTAGGGTTTGCTATTTAAGGTTTAGGTTTTGGGGTTTAGGTTTTAGGGTTTAGGGTTTTATGGCTTATGCTTTTAGGGTTTAGGGTTTAGGGTTAGGATTTAGGGTTTAGGGTTTAAGGTTTTTTATGGTTGTTGGTTTAGGCTTGTAGGTTTAGGGTTTAGGGTTTAGGATTTAGGGGTTAAGGTTTTTTTTAAGATTAATTAAATTGGTAGGTTTAGGTTTATTTAGTATATTTAGTTAATTTTTTATTTATTTAAGGTTTAGTGTTTATGGTTTAGGGTTTATGTTTTAGGGTTTAGGGTTTAGGGTTTAAGGTTTTAGGGTTTAGGGTTTAGGGTTTAGGCTTTAAGGTCTAGGGGTTGTAAGGTTTACGGTTTAAGGTTTAGCGTTCAAATTTTAGTTTAGGGTTTATGTTTTCTTATTTTTTCTTAACAAAGAACAAATTCAGATTCAACATTTCTTTTTTTTGATTTCATAAACTATGAAACACACCCAAGTTTTCTAAGACCCAAGCAACAAGATAGTTCAAACATTAGCAAGCATAGAGAAAATCTAAAATCATAGATAACTAAAAACATTTCTATTATAATGACATAGTTCCATAACCACCTCAGACTTTAGAGTAGCGTGATCCACCATCATATCCCTGATCTCTCCTTTCGCCACCACCACGGGTGTAACCTCCGTCACTCCTCCCACCAGCACCTCCAAATCCCCCACCACCACTATGATAACTGCCTCCTCTTCCTTCGCTTCAACTGCCAGATCTAGACTGATACTGGTTGATAGTGATGTTCTTGCCATCAAGGTTTTGCCCATTCTTAGAGTTTTGGTTTAGGTTTATTAGATTTTAGGGTTTAGGTTCATTTTCAAATTTATTTAGTTACTGTTGACCTCACTTTTGCATTGAGTTCTTAACATCCTCTTAGACTTAAGGATATTCTAGACACTAAGATTTCCTTAGTCATAAGACACATCTATTGATTAGGTGAACACCTAACCTAAGCCTAGGGACTTAGAAGTGTTAATCATAAGATTAGGCTATGCCTTAGGGTTTAAGGAAATTATCTATCCCATAGCCTAAACATAATCTAGATACACTTTCTCAAATCAAACCTGCACTCAATTCTCAAACTAAATTCAAATTCAAATTCAAATCTAATTTCAAAATTTGACTCCAAATGATTGAAACCCAAAATCAAATTCAAATCCTCTTCTAAGCCATATGAACCATATTCATAAGCTTAGCCAAATCTTTCCTTAAATCAAATCAAACTCAATTGATCTCTTCATAGATGAATTATTCCTTCATTTATATTCACAAATATAAATGAAATCCAAATTCAAATGACCAAAACCATATTGAAAATCAAATCCAAACTCAATTTAAACCCTTTAAGCTAATTCTTTGGACTTAGCCAAATTCTATCCAGATCAAGTCAAAACCAACGAATTTTCTCTCAAATCAATCATCTATTCAATTATTTACCCAAATATAAATGAAACCTACAATTATCAAATCAAATCAAAACTAAACCAATTGACCCACTTAGGTGCACTTGACCTAAAGTGACCTAAAGGACCCATTTGAGCCAACTTCTAATCCAACCCAAATTGGATTGAACCAAGCTCACCAAAATCTTCCACCATGATTTTTGATCACCTTAGGATGATCAATTGCAATCAATTGGGCCAAACCAAGCCCAATTGGCCATTTGATCCAAACTGACCCAAATTGGCCTAAAGGACCAAATCAGGCCAAATCATGATCTAACCCAAATTGATCGCAACCAATGGTTCAAGTTTATTCTAAATCGATTATTGAACTTAACCAAAGTAATAATTGAACTCAATTTGATCAATCGAGCCCAATCAGTCAACTTGACCCAACTTAGCCCAAATTGGCCTAAAGGGTCAATTTGGCCTAAATAAATCAAATTAATTCAAACCAAAGACCACATTCATCTTCAATTAGTCAATTGAACATGAATCAATCCATAAACCAAGTTAATTTGGACAATTTTGGTCAAATGGGTCAATTTGGCCCAAAATGACCCATATGACCTAAATTGGGCCAAATCCCTTGAAACCAAGCCAAAGCCCATTAGGGGCTGATCAAATCTGACCCAAACTCATTTGGGATCAGCCCAAAATAAACCCAACCCATTTTAAATCCCTCATGAACCAACCCCCACATAGGATTCCACCTAACCTCATTTAATTCCCCATCACATGCACTTAACCCTCATCACATGGCACCAATATTCCAATTAAACAAATCTCATCATGTGTAGAAGAGAGGACTTTGGAGCAAAAATCCAAAGTCCTCAATCAATCTAGATCTAGCCCTAACCACCCCAACAAGATGGCATTCAATTTGGAGCCAAAATAAAAAATTTTTATTTTCATCCTTTATAAAAGGAGAGGGAAATGAGACTTGAGCTCTCTTGCTCCCATCCTCACTCAGCCCCCCAAAGCTCTCCAAAGCCAAAAGTAACCCATTCCCTTTAGCCACATTAAGCTCAAATCATAAAAGAATTTGCTCTTTCGGCGTAAACATCGGAAAAGGAGGTGTTCTGAAGAGAAGCAAGGGCTAAAGATTACTCTAAAGCTTCCTCACACACATAGAAGCTCCCTCGGATCTTCACCGTCGCCGGAAATCATCCCCGGTGAGGTAACTTTTGTCAAACCGTAGTCGGCCTTAGGATTTTGCATATTTTGTATTAAATTTCCCGTGATTCTAGGAATTTCCTTTAGAAAATCCAGCACTTTTATTTTAAATCATCCCAAATAGGAAATAGAATTTTTTGGTGTGAATCGGTGCAAAAACGGGTCCATTTGGACAAGTTTTGGCTTAGAAACTTTCATTTTTTCCAAAAATACCCCTGAAAACACTGTTCACCGCCGGCGGCTCACAACTACCGTCCGATCCGAGTTCGCGGATCGGCATCGCGACGCGTGATCTGATCCGGCCGCCTTCGATCAGCTATCCGTCCGTCCGATGGCGCGGACGGCGGGAGATCGCGTGATCCGAAGCCGGAGCCGCTTCCAAGCTTCGAGCAACGTAAATGATCTAGACCATCCGATCGCGTGGTTTGCATGATCAGACGGTTCGCATCATGCGATCTCGCCTCGATCGCGATCGATCTAGACCGTCGATGATCGACGGTCCGAGAAAGGTGCAGGTCGCTGTCTTTCCCGCCCAAACCGCGCGTATAAAATAATAATAATAATTTAAATCATATGAAACTTCAAAAAAATCATAAAACATAAAATACTTAACCAAAAATTGCAAACAAGGGCTCGTTGGATTCGTCTATTCGAGAGGAATCAAAAAAATCTAAAATATTCAAAAGTTACATAGTATTCTGAGCGTAATTTAAGTTTTAGTGAAAATCATATTTTTTTTAATTAAGCTAAAACTATAGGTTATATTAAGTTGAAATTTTTAGATATTAAAATTAATGTTATAATACACATACAGTAAAAATTTCAAGTTAAAATAACTTCTGTATTGGTAGATATTAAATTTTAAATTCAGATTAGCAATTTTGATAAAATAAATTAAATAAAAATTCAAAATCTACAAGATAACCAAATCACTTTAATGACATCTAGGACTCTTAAGAAAATGATTCTATCTTCTGAATCTTAAGAAACCCAAATAAACACTTAAGATTAGAGTTTAAATAACTAAAAAGTTAATTAAAATATAATCTAAAAATAACACAAATATTAAATAAAAATAAAAATAAAAAAAATAAAAAATAATAAAAAATAAAATGATCAGAAATTGAATAGAATTCATTAAATCATTAATCAAACTTTAATTCAGAAAAATATCATCTTTAAAGGAGATTAAATTAAATATGATTAAAATTTAAGTTAATAAAACTCAATTAAATGATTGAATCTTAAATCAAACTCAAAATCCAACAAACTTAGAAAACTTTAATAATTTGATACTAATCAATTAAACTAAATAAAATTAAAGTAAACTTAATTAACCTATGATTAAATCACATCCATTTGGAATGAGATAATTAAATAATCATTAAATATTTCAACCTAATAACTAAATTGATCATGTTAATAAATAAAACAAACATAATAAATCAAATCAAGTAAAACCCTAATCATAAATAATCAAACTCAATTAGTCAAACGTTTAATTAATGAAAATTCAATAAATTAATCCATCACCTTAATTAATCAAATTAATTTAAGTAAATCACATTAAAGTTAACTCTAAAATTAAGCTTAAATCAAACCCATAATTAAATTTAATAATCACACTCTAAACTAATTAAGTTAAACTTAAACTTAATGACATAATGAAGATGCAATTAAACATTAATCAAAACATAAATTAAACCTAAATTATTAAGTCATCAATCTTTAATTAAAATAAACTTTAATTAATCTAATTACCCTTAATCAAACTTAATTAAACATTTAATTAAAAAATTTAATGAATTAATTCATCATTTTAATTAATCAAATTAAATTAAATAAGTGACATTAAAGCTAAAATTAAGCTTAAATCAAACCCATAATTAAATAATCATACCCCTTAAATAAATTAATTAAGTTAATTAAATTAATCATATGAAACCTAAACTTAATTAAACATAATTAAGATGCGTTAAACACTAATCAAAACTTAAATTAAACCTAAATCATTAAGTCATTAATCTCTAATTAAACAAACTTTAATTAATCTAATAATTTTAATTAACCCATTAATCAAATTTAATTAATCAAACATCTAATTAATACAAACTTAATAAATGAATCCATTATCTTAATAAACCAAATTTAACTTTATAAATCGAAAAGTTAATTAAAATTAAATACTTAACTAATCTACTAATTAATTTAATCACATTTATTAAATAAATTAAATAAATAAATTACATTAATCATATTAAACTTAAGCTTAATCAAACATAAAAAATATAATTAAATGGTAATCAAACCCTAATTTAATCATTAACTCATCAATTACATCATTAACTCATAAACATGAAATTAAATTAAAGTTAAGCAAATCTTTATTTAATTTAATCATACCTCTTAAACAAACTAATTAAGTTAATCAATTAATTACATTAAACTTAATTAATCAAACTTAAATACTAATCAAAACATAAATCAAACCAAAACCATTAAGTCATCATATCATTTGTCTAAACAAATAAAAAAAAATTAAACAAACCTTTATAATTAACATAAATACACTTATTAATTAAACAAATCACATAATCACATTGAACCTAAGCAAATCCATAAGACCAATAAAGCTAAGAAAATCAAATTGAATCAAATTAAGTTAAATCAAGAAAGATTCTCATCAATTTAATATAGAATCAAATCAAATCTCATTCAACCTACTAAAATGAACTAATTAACTATCCAATATATGAAATCAAAAATGCAAACCAAACTTAGATGAACATGACAAATGGATGTGATTAAAAATATGATCCCAATTACAAAGAATCAAACCCAATTAGAATCAAAAATAAAGTCTTAATCTAATCCGATCAAACTACAAATAAATGAACCACAATCGAATTAAATAAACATAAAGTTAAATCACATAACCATGATCAAAGAAAAGAATTAAATATTTAAAAGGATATTGAATTATCAAGATTCAATTAAATCAAAACACCTAATCTAAAATTAATCAACTAAAAAAAAACACATGAACTTAAACAACTTAAACTCCTTTATTAAGGATATATTGAATTATCAAGATACAATTAAACTAAAACATCTAAAAAAAAATCAATTAATCAAATACATAAATAAACTCAAATTTTAAACTCTAAATCGAATGAATTACATAAATTCAAATGTGCTAATCAAGATACTTAAGGACTTTAGTTAGATTCCTTAGGAATTAGGATGTAGAATTGGTGAGTCCCATCTACGATGGAATTCATCCTACTCTTCATTCTTGAGAAACCTAAATATCATTTAAACCAAATAAAATTGAAATAAAAATGAAAACCAAATCATTAAATCATTTAGATTGAAATCACCCAAAAGGTAAAATTTAAATTCAAACTTCAAATTGGAACTTAAGCTAAAGAAGAAGAAGTCTTCTTGCTACAAGCCTTAAGCACACACATTAGAATACTAAGTCACTAAGTGCTAAGTTAGTTGTATATGATGTTGTGTTTTATTTTGTGATGTAATGTTTTAGACTGGATGTTAGGGTGTATGTTTCGTAGACTGGATGTTAGGCCGTTATTAGACTAATCATATTTTCTGCAGGGGGATATGCTTAAAGGGGCCACTGTAATAAAAAATATATACATGCTTTTGCTGTGCAGGTTGCTTAGCCCCTTAAGTGTAACCCATGTCAGGACAGGTGGACTTGGTTACCCATGTGTGGGTGCTAAGTCCAAATTATTCATATAACTTTGGATTGTATGGTATGTTTAGCTAACATTTGTTTTTGGTGTAGATTTACTTTTCTTATTTTTGATGTAATTTTGCATTAGGAATTAGGGTTAGTGCTATGGGGATTAGGATGAGCGGGTAAGGCTTCCCCTGGGTGCCCTGGATGCCTTCTTGAGCAAATCAAATCAAAAGAAAGAAATGAAGAAATGAAGAAATGAAGAAATGAAAAGAAGACCCCATAGCATATATATTATTTTTGTAATGGGTTGTATAAGGGTAGCTGGCTACCCATCTTTTCTTTTCTTTGGGTGTACGAACGACGTGCCTTTTATTCTTTTACGGTAGTCTATAAAATTATTTGATATTGTGTTTAGATTGCGCATTAAAATAATATGCTTTTCATAGTTTCTTTATGATTGATGTTTGAATGTGTGGCCTGGATGCGGTAGGCTCTTAAGATAAAAATTAATTTTTCTACCCCAAGTAACAACTCATAACTAAAATTTTAAAACAACTCATAACCTCACATAAAAGCCTAGGGATTAAATCAAGATAATAAAATTTTTAGTAACCCCTTATGGATGGATGAATGTATAATATCATGCATGTCATATTCTTTCACTCTTGTTAAGAGGGAGCTTCCATCTTGGAGAATCAAGGCTTAACCTATGAGAGCCTTTGGTGGAAGACACCCCTTCTCTCTTGATTTGGCCCATAATCAAATTCTCATGCATTTAGGCATACAAAATTCCATAGCCTGAGTCAAAACAAGAAGTCCAAAAGAATCAAATAAATTTGATAAAATTTGCATTAGATTAAGTCATGGATTCATACCACTCATGCTCTAGTCTCTTAGGGAGTGAGTCTAAGGACTTAGTTTTCTTTTTTCTAAATGAACAACAGCCATCTTGCAAAGCATAAGACTTGCCTACATGGATTTAAAGCGTAGGAGGAGTTAGTCGCCACCCGTGTGTAATAAGTCCAAATGGGTGGTTTATTCTCTCTTGTGGAGGTAAACCATATACCCTTTTTTAGATTTAGGTTGTGCCTTTGTTTTGTACCAAGGCTCCTTAGTTTAGAATCTGAGGTGTTTCCTTTGGGCTACAAGCATAAATCCTCACCTCTTAGGCATTTCCACAATCTTATGTTAGGAATTATAAGCCCCAAGAATCTAATAAAATGTCAACTCAAATAATTAACTCTCTTCAATTTCAAAAATATAAAGCCCAACTATAAGGTAGATTGGAATGCTCACTAGGCTTCCTAGTATCATGAGTATTTCCTACTTTCTCCCTTTGGATTCCAAAAATAAGTCTTCTCCTTGATCTATCCCATTTGATTTTCTAAAATAGCCAATCCTTTGATAGTCTTTTGAAATCTTTGGAGACTCTAATTATCTACTTTAATCGAGAGTATTCTTAAGAAATTCTCATTCTTAGGATGTAATTAACTATGGGGGCTTGCCTCCATAGGGAACTTAACAAACCCAGCTTAAAATAAACCCTACTTTACTTTTCCATGTAAGTGGGAAAGATCTCGCATATTCAAGACCCATCATGCCTTAGAGTCCTTATTAGGTGATTAGTCCATTATGTGGTGATTTCTATCTTTCGAGATAGTACATCATTCTTAATGTGTACGATCATTTCAATAAGTACCCCTAAGATCTGGTGTCCCACACCCCAAAAAATAAACACCACGATTTTTCTCATGACTACTGGGAAAGTTCCTCTCTCCATCTTTAGTAGACAATTATTGTCTCCAAGCATCGATAGTGGACTTATATTTTATATAGGCCCGAGACTATCATTCTTTCCGTTGGCACTTAGCTTATTTCATCCTTAAGCAAAGCTAGTCAACATCCTTTAGGTTTTAGGACCTCACTGTAGTCTTAAAATCCTTATCGTTCCCCAATAGAAAATTAAATTAATCAAACAGAGGAGATTACCAAAATTAAAAATCTCCTCACCATTCTGATGGTGAGGCAAGGTTCATCCCATGAACAATAAGAGAATAAAACTCTTCTACAAAATTACATGTCTTTCCAAAAGCACTTTTTCAAAATCCACATAATAAGGGATCTGTACACAAGTTTATAAGAAATTTTCACAAAACACATATAACCAAGCCTCGTTTAACAAATCTGATGATTGTTATAAGGAGGTTCTTTAAAAAAAAATAATAATAATAATAATAATAAAATCAAAATCAAAATAAATAATTTTTAATTTTCAAAAGCACATTTTCTTTGGAAATGGATATCCCCGTCCCACACACTCAAGTTTGTTGGATGATTCTATTTTCAAATAAAACCACGACACAAAAAAAATAAAAATAAAAAATAAAACTCCACTTAGCATACTTCACATGTGCTAGAGTTGAAGTTTCCTCTCTTTTCAAAAAGCAATAAACCATACACACACAAAAGAGAAGTCAAGACATATTTGAACCCCCACATAACCAAATTTGTCAAATGGGAGTTCCCCTTCCCTTGGAGAAGGTAGAGCAAATTGAATTCTATTTGCATTTGTCCGATAGAATTCCTTCATGCTAAAGTCTTGAACTTCAAAACACATTGGGAACTCATTTGACATGCCCAAGTATATGAATGAGAACTCCATTTTGAAAATCATAAGTACAAAATGAACTCCATTTAACATACCTAAGTATGTTAAATAAGTTCATTTTCTTTATTAAATATATATATATAATATATAAAAAAAAATATATATATATATATATATATATATATATATATATATATATGAAATATATATATTCAAAAATAAACACATTTGACTTTCACTTAACATACCAAATTTGTTAAGTGAGAGTTTCATTTTCAAAATCACAATCACCTTTGACTTTCACTCAACATACCAAATTTGTTAAGTGAGGGTCTCTTTTCAATGCACATTTGGTCCCTATTTTAACATACCGAATTTGTTAAATAAGGATCCAATTTTTTTATATCAAATCACACTTGAGATTCTGCTTAACATACCAAATTTCTTAAGTGAGAGTCTCATTCTCAAAAAAAAAAAAAAAAAAAAATATCTCAAACAAATTTGGGGCTTTCACTTAACATGTCAATCTTGTTAAGTATGACTCCCATCTTCAAAGAAAAAAAAATTTATCTCACGATCACATTTAACTTTCACTTAACATACCAAATTTGTTAAGAGAAAGCCTCATCACCAAACACAAATCAGACACATGTGGCCTCTACTTAACATACCAAATTTGTTAAGAAAGAAGCCCTATTTTCAAATCAAAATATCATACAATCAAATCTTCACAAGCAAAAATATTTCGAACACACAATCACAACCTCTTCTTAGCATACTCAAATTTGTTAAGTAGAGGTCTTTCAAACTTTCAATGTTTTCAAACAAGATGCATAAAACACAAATATCTTTAAGAAAATCTCTCCTCAAATTTTAGAACCCCGCACAACATACCTAAATCAGTTGAGTATGGGTTCTAAATCAAAATCAAATGGCAAAGACTCTCCTCAATATCCAAAATCTCTAAATTGATGAACCCCACTTAACATCCTTAAGATTGTTTAGTGTGGGTTCAAATTCAAAATCAAATCTTGAAATCAATGATTGAAGGTAAATATCAAGGCAAGTGTCTCACATTTCAATAATGCATTTCTGCAATCAATCAATTGTTTTCAATCCTCAAGATCTATGGCTCCCAACAAGGTGTGTTTTCCTTCCCCATGGCCTAAATCTAGCCTTGGATCAAGCTAGTCTCTACCACCGGCTCCATCGAGGTCATCTACTTTGGCTGGTTTTGAGGGAGTGAGGATTTCAGGGACGCCCTCACCACAAGCAAGGAAGAGGCGGCGACCACTCATTCGATTTGATATGCCATCCGATTCGAAGTTTCCTCCACTAAAGAGGAAGGCCAGCTGTTCGCTAGCCAGCATGCGGCCGCCGCTCCACTGGGTCGGCCATTCTACTACGCTACTACCCTCCTTGATTCCCAAAAGGAAAGACTATCTTGCATTCTGAAATAGTCTCCTCCACATTCGAGGTGGGTGCTAGCTCTCACTCTGCCATACCTACACGTTCACAGCGCCGCAACAAGAACCCCAAGATCAAGCGACATCACAAGAGGGCAGAGAGAGAGATGGATGTTCCCATGTGGTGAGGAGGGATCCCCATGAGACCTCTCCACATTTGAGTGGTAGTAGGTTTCACCCCTTCACCTTAGATGGAGAGGAGGACTCTGAGGATTCGCACTACCTCCACCACCAAAGATATTTCAGACACCTGGAGACAGAAGCCCTATGGCTCGACGCCTTACGCCAGTTCGAGCCTGCCTGACGCCGAGTCCGGCAGTACAATTTTTGATCTGGACAGTTATCCCTAGGAGAGTCGGTTTGATAGGGGGAGAGAGCCTTGGAGGCTCAAGCATCCTGACAAGTAGAGGGAACGCCGAGGTTTGTCGCGTGCCTCGCTTTATGGACTTTCCATCGTCGCCCTACCGTGGTCGATCGCTCGTGACAAAGATCATCCACCTATGCACTACATAGGAGGAGTAGGCCTATAGTCGAGCGGCAGTCGATGCTACCTCTGCACCGCTCCACTCACCGCCCACCATCGCCTATCTAACTCATGGCATCCCCCATTCCAACCAAGATCCAAAAGCCCCCATCCAGGGAAAGACCAGAACCATTGGTGATCCCACGCCAAGGATCCCACTCCATCTATTGAAGGTGAGGTCGAGCACTCCTATTCGACCTCCTCAACTGGGAGAAGAAGGAATGGCAACCCAAGGTTGCCGTGGTCGAGTCACCACCATCCACAGCCTTCAGCCTCCACCTACGCAAAGATCGGCGGAAGGGATGGAGGATATAGATGTAGTATCCATGATGAGATCCTTCCACATCGGTTCAGTGGACAATGATCAAGATATATACCTATCAAGCAGTCCTCTTAGAGATAGTAAGACAAAGGCAAGAAATGCCCGATGTAGCCGGTGAGTATAGCCTCCACCGGTCGCGAGTATTTATCCTCGCACAACTAGATCGCTTCGATGAGATTGTTGCTCAAGATTGAGAAGAGGGAACTCTATGGGGATGACGCTGATGAAGAGGATGCTAGGTCTTTTGATCCGATGGAGATGATCTCTTGGAGGACTGTAAGTCCATATGACACTGGGGTTCCCTTCTTAGGGATCAACATAGCAGGGTGTTGTAGTTGAGGAAGAAGACACGACTCATTCAACCCAACACAGCTGAGAGGCTGAGAGAGATTAAAAGATGGAGAAAAGAGTTGAAGATTTATTAGCGCGCCTTAGCACTTCAAGGCCAAGCTCCATCAAGATGACTACTCTTTAGAGGTCACCACCGGTTGTTGCATGTTTGGACCAAGAGTACATCTCCAGACCGTGATAGTGGCGATGCATAGGAAGGTGGTGGACAACACCTCCATGCAAGAAAAAGATATCAAGCAGTTAGTGGAGCAGCAAGTGAAGGATGCGTTGGCACAAGCCCGAGGTGGCTCATCTGTTCCAAAGGGTAGGCCCTACCCAGAGGAATTTGATGGTGTCCAATATCCTAAGGGTTTTGTGCCTCCTTCCTTCAAAATTTTGATGGCAGTGGGAACCCCGAGACATAGCATTTCGTGGCCTGATGTCGCAATGTCGGTGGCGTGATGCACTTCTATTCCATCTCTTTGTCAAGAGTTTGGCGTGCATCACATGATTGGTATGTCGAACTACCCAATGGTTCAAGAAAAGACTTTTCGAGTTGGAGCACCTCTTCATCAAAGGTTCGAGCCCAAAGTGGGTAAGGTGACCTCGAGGCCCAACAAAATCCAAATGAGTCCCTTGTTGATTATATTCTCGAGAAACGAGTATGAAATGTGAACCACAAATGCTCTAACAAAGATGCTATAGAAATTCTTCTCAAGAATATTCATGGTCTTTTCATGCTCAAGGGATTTACGATCAAAACCTTTGATAAGTTAATCAACAAGGTGGCTAGCCTACAAGGGGAAGCCAAGCTTACCTTTTCAAGACCAATCATTCAAACCCAAGCGAAAGCATTCGAAGAAGAAGTTTAGTAATGTTAGGGACGAGGGAAGTGCCGAGCTCAAGATGAGAGACCTCATGCACAACAGCCAATTGCCTCCTCTACGCCACCTCACAAGATATCGACCACCACCACAACGCCACACCGCCACAATATACAAGAACTGCATTCATATCCATCGCTAGTAGCTATTACCCACCTACTCTTATCGATAAATAATAAACCATATTCATTCAAGAGGGAGGTAGTTAGGAAGATCTTTAAGAATCTCTTAAAGAAACCTGACTTTCAGTTACCTGAGCCCAAGAGGCCGGAAGATGTGGGCAAGAGTGATGATCCTAACTATTGCCCCTACCACCGCATGGTCAGTCATGTCTTGGAGGATTGTGTCACATTTAAGGACTGGCTACAAGTCAGGAGCCATTGTCATCCCCAAGGAATACTTGTTAGAACAACCTTCTAGTTCTATCAGAGTAATTCTTGGGGATACTTATGATCCTCTTAAGACAAAAGAAGGTTGGGATATTGTCTTATCTCGAACCTCTAAAAAAGTGGTCTCTAAGATCAAAAAACTTTCTTTACAGGTGTCTGAAGTAACTCAAACCTCCAACACTAAGGAAGGTTTGCAAGTTGCCAAAGACAACTTGAAGAAGGTGTCACCAGAAAGCCTACCTTACTCCTGGATAGCAGAAGCATAACCACCGCTCAAGCCCAAAGACTCCATCCATTGCAGCTACTACTTCTTCCTCCACTAGCTCCTCTTCTCGCCAATAGAGCATGTAGACAAGGGCACTATACCCCTTTTTCCGCTTACTTTATTAGATTTCTATCATGTACCTCCATCTAAAAGAAATCAATGAAGAAGCTTTCTTATATCTTGTCCACTTGATACTCTTCAAGAACTTTGAGTCCTTGAAAATTCTCTTTAGAAATGGATTTTCCATTCCCAATCCACCCATTGAGATTGATTTGAGTCATTCACATGATCCCACAGGAGAAATCATAGGTACACCTGATGAGAAGGTAGAACTTCCTACAAATTCATCATTCCAAGAGGTCACTGAAGTTAACCTTCGCAGTGGCAAAGTTCTACCTCCTAGGGTGGCACCTCAGGATAAGGGTAAGCAAATCATTGGTTCTAAAGAGCAGATAGCCTCTCCACAAGATGCTCCACCCATGGATATGCTTGTGGAGGATCAAGCCAAGGTTGACTACAATGTCCTAGCACATCTTAGAAAGCTGCCAGCTAAGTTAAGTATATATGACGCCCTCATCTTATCCAAAGAGATGAGGGAATCTCTAATCAAGGCCCTCCTTGATCCGGAGATATGCTTAGCCCAGACCGCTAAGAGAAGAGGCTTGCAGTCGAAGACACTCTAGAGTTACATTCAAGAATGAAGACTTGCTTCTAGAACCACCAAGCACAACCGCCTCTTTACATTAAAGTGGATGTTGGAAAGATATCCGAGTTCTTATTGACCGTGGTGCATCGGTGAATATTATGAGTCTAAAACCCTCGCTACTTAAAGATTGACATCTCCAAACTTTCAAAAGAGAGGATGATGTTGAGAGGATTCAATGAACAAGGCGAGGGCTTTAGGCTCTATAGTATTGCCAAGAAGTGGATGATTGGAAGACTACCGCCAAGTTTCATATTATAGACATACATCTTTCAATGCTTTACTTGGGAGACCGTGGATACATGAGAATAATGTGGTTCCATCCTCTCTACATCAGTGCATGAAGTTCATGAGAGGTGGGATTGAATATTGTATCGAAGGAGATCTTAAGCCATTCACGATTCAGGTCATGAGGATTTAAGATGCAACCTACTATCTCCCTCAAAATCAACAAGTCTATTCTCGTGAACTTGGTGAAAGTTCAAAAATAAAAGAAAAGGAAAAGGAAAAGAAAAGAAAAGAAAAAGAAAAGAAAAGAAAAGAAAAAAGAAAATGAGAAAGAAAATAAAAGGGAGCGAAATAGACTTTGAGAAAAAGTAGAGCCTAACATTAGATTCCACCCACGCTCATTACTCCATTCAACATATGGGTAGGATGACTCGACCTCCACCGGAGGAAGAGGCAGATCCTAGACATGCCTAGAGATGGAAGACCTCCTTATTGGCCATCCAATAGAAGTTATGTCCCTGCTACCAGGACTACACCTACTATCTATATAGACTTAGAATCTAGTTCGGATGATGAGTCATATATGATTAGTACATCAACTAGCACTTCCTGCCAGATCCCCATGCAAGTGAGTTGAGGACAATGATGAAGACCTGCTCTAAAGCAAAGCATAAGTGTATCCGAAGTCTATATGAAAAAGTGAAGCATCGCTTGGGAACTTTAGCTCTAACCCCACTTTTCTCACAAAAGTTGAGGGTTTGGTAGTTAAGGAAGCCCCTAAGTCTTCCACAAAATGTAAAGGTGTTCTTTCTTGGAGCATCATCCTCAAGTCAAGAAGTATGTAGAACTTGAGGATGATTCATATAAAGATTTAATAGAATTACCTTTTGATTGGTGCCTTGTGTTCTTAATTTAGCAAAGAAAGGATTAATTCCACATGCTTGGTCTAAACACGTTAGATTACTTTAAAAGTTATGGGACAACAAATGCGACATTCACAATCAAGATCGGGGACTAGGATTGACAAGGGTCCGATGATGATGATTCCGCTAGTCATCACCAATCATTTGGAATTGATAGGTTCTTTTCAAATCATGCTAACTCATATGAGGAGGTGTGCTTAGAAACTGGATGATCCAAATGACTTTGAAGTCAAAGATGCACGCCAGAGTTCAAGAGGAGATCGATCAACTATCGATGAGCTCAAAGAAATCAACCTAGAATGAAGAAGATCCACACCTACATATATTAGTTCTCTAAATGAAAAAGAAACCAATGATTAGTGAAGCTATTGATTGAGTTTAAGGATTGCTTTGGATGGAGTTATGAAGAGATGCCCGGCTTTATCTCGACATAGCAACCATAAACTAGCAATAGAACCTAACCCTATCAAACAGCTCCTAGATGCATGCGATTAGATATTGAACAAATGTCACTTTTGAAATCAAGAAACCGATCGATGCTTTTTATTAGGGAAGAAAAATATCCTACCGGTTGGCGGTCGCCCTAGTTAAGAAAAGAATGGCCATGCGTTGATTTAGGGATCTAAATAAGGCATGTCCTAAGGATGAATTCCCACTTCCTATACCAGAATTAATGGTGGACATTGCTTCATCTCATGCAGTATTCTCCTTTATGGATGGGTCATCTAGCTACAACCAAATTAAGATGGCCCCAGAGGATGAAAGAAACACTGCCTTTCGAACCCCGATCGAAATATATTGTTATAAGGTCATGCCTTTCGACCTTAAAAATATCGGTGCCACATACCAGTGGGCCATGACTCGAATCTTCAATGAACTCATTTATCATCAAGTTGAATGCTACGCCGATGATCTCATTATCAAAAGTAAAGAAAATGAAGACCATCTTTTTGACTTGAGAGTAGTTTTCGAACGGTTAAGACAATACAACCTCAAAATGAACCCCAAGTGTGCATTCTGAAAATTTCAAGAAAATTTCTTGGTTTGTTGTCCCATCAGGAATTGAAATCGATCGAAAAGATCAAAGCGATATTAGAAATGCCACCCCTAAAAGCCTAACACAACTCAGTCATTCCAAGGCGGTATATCTAAGACGCTTTATTTCCAACTTATCGAAGATGCCAACCATTCTCGACTTATCAAAAAAGATGCCAAGTTCAAATGGGATGATAAGCGATGCTTTCAAGATATCAAGCAATATCCGATGACACCTGTCCTAGCCTATCCCGCAAGTCGCTATATTATATACGCCAGATTAGATGACTCCTTGGCGCTTTGTTGGCTCAAACCAATGACAAAGGGAAGGAGAACTCTCTATTATCTCGCCGTCATCTAATCCTGCCGAGGCAAACTATCCACCTATTGAAAAGCCGCCTAGCTAATCTTTGCATCCCAAAAGCTACGCACATGCTTTTCATAAGGTGAACTTGATCTCTAGAGTCAATCCACTACATATCTCATGACACCGACGAATTTAGGTTGGCACATTGGTCCATGATTGTCTTTGATATAATAACATTCGCCTCTCCATGCCATAAAAGGCAAGCACTTGCGGATTTCTTAGCAAAGACATCCACTCTCCCTCCGCTTAATGATGATCTCCCGATGAACAAATCATGAACTTAGGGGTACTAGCTCGACATCGGGAGATGTACTTTGATGGTGCGGCTTCCTCTCAAAGAGGAGAAGAACCACAATTTATTATCCTGTGGAAGGGGGTAGGAATAGTTCTCCTAACTCTGCATCGCAATGTGAGAGATTCTCATATCATCTGTCCAATCCATGCACCAATAATCATGAATATGAGGCTCGATTGTCTGGTGAGCTAGTCATTACACTATGCAGTATCAACATCTTTGGGGATTCTCGCTAGTCATCAACCAAATGGGTCCTATAAAGTTCTAAAGCCTAAGCTCCACCATTACCATAAATACACTATGGAGTTGCTGGCCCAAATCCCAGAGGTTACCATCTATAAGATTCCTCGAGGGAGAACGCACAAATGCACATTGCCAAAGAGTTGGCAGAAAGATGAGTCCATTCCAATAAGGGTCCAAAATAGACAAGTCTTATCCCTTATTGATGCTGAACTCATTGAGAGATTCTCTCTTGAAGGGAGGCCATTACTAATAAGGATGAGGAGCCGATTGGAGGCAACCATTCATAGATTATTTAAATGTAGGCAAACTACCTCAAGAGAAATCACTAGCACAGCAGGTGAAGCAGAGATCCCTTTCCTATACTCTTGTAGGCGTCACCTTGTACCGAAAGTCTTTCGATTATATGTGATTACGTTGTCTGGACAAACACGAAGCTCAGAGAATTATGACCGGTACACTCGTGGTTACATCACATCAATCTCAAGATGAAAGCCAAGATCAAGAGACTAGGATACTACGCCTTCGATGATCACGCATTGTATGGATGTAGAGATGCCATCAATGTCGTACACGGTGTAGTCCTACATCAATATTCTACATCTTACGCTGGCTGGCCAGTGTTGGGTACTGACATTGTGGGTCCGATCGACCCTCCTTCTTCCAAGGGTCATCGGTTCATTCTACATCGACTACCTTTTCCAAATGGCAGGCAATCCCGCCAGAGAGGTCACACAACATGTGCTCCAGCCAGAACCATATCATATAGGTTCCTCCTCATGAATTATATCCGATAATGGTACTGCATTCAAGAGCACTAAAATCAATAGCTTTGCTCAAAGACACAACATAGATTGGAGATATTCTACCATCTACTATCCAAGAGCAAATGGGTTAGCAGAAGCCTTCAACAAAACCCCATTCAAAATCAAGAAGACATTAGATGACAACAAACGACGATGGCATACAAGTTGGTTGAAGCTTTATGGGCCTATCGCACACATATAGAACTCCAACTCATACCCCTTTCTCCTTAGTGTATGGGTCCCAAGTCGAACCTTGAAGTCCAACTCCCATCACTAAGGATAGGGGTAGCAAAATCACAATAACGTAATGCTAAGTTACTTGGAAGAGCTTGGAGGAGAGACTACCAGCATGCCAAAACCTCTAGTTATATAAAGCCAAGATGATTCAAGCTCATAACAAGTTGGTCTGTCCTAGAGCTTTTCAAGTAGGAGAGCTTGTTTTAGTTCTAAGGAGACCAATTATTTCTCATCGAAAGATAGGAGGAAAGTTTGAACCCACTTGGGAAGGCCCTTATGCCATAGAGAAGGCCTACCAAGGAGGGTCTTACCAACTCATAAATTGTAAAGGAGAGCGCCTGATGCTTCCAATCAATGGGCTCTACTTAAAGAAATATTATCCATAAATCTTGTTTGAAAATAATTATCAATAAAATCTCTTTCCATCTCAAATTTTATTTCTATTAGAAATATCTTTTGCTTGTAAATTCACCATGATATATTTAGGGTCCTGGCATCCTATTCTTCATATCAAATACAAAACATACATATCTTTCTCTGCTACTTTGAAGTGGGAGCAAGCCCTGGCACTCATTCATTAGTCGCCAGTCGGGTTCGTTGTCCAAAGCAACCAATCACCCCAGTGGTCATTTGTTGGAGGATGTAAGTCCCCGCACTTTCTTCCTAATTTGACCATTGCAAACCGATGAGCGCCTTGTTAGTTTGGTAGGCTTCATTATCCTGCTAGTGAACTACCTTGTGTTGGCTTTATTTAAGAAGATGTGAGTCCCAGCGCTTTCTTCTTGAACTAGCCACCATACTCCAGTCGAGTTTTCCGAGGTTTAGAGTCCCTGGCATCCTATTCCTTCATATCAAACACAAATACACATATCTTTCTTCTGCTACTTTGATGTGGGAGCAAGCCCTGTGGCACTCACTCATTAGCTTTTGCCGATTTGTTGTCCAAAGCAACCGATCACCCCAGTGGTCATTTGTTGGAGGATGTAAGTCCCCGTGCTTTCTTCCTAATCTGACTATTGCAAACCGATGAGCGCCTTGTTAGTTTCGTAGTCTTCACTGTCTAGCCAGTAAGCTACCTCATGGTTGATCATGTTTGAGAAGATGTGAGTCCCTGTGCTTTCTTCTTGAACTAATCATCATGACCTAACTAGGTCGAATATATTTGGGTAAGTCCCCTAGAGGCTCCTTTCCTCTTGACTATGTTTGAGTCGATAAGCCCCGGTGGCATTCACTGTAGTCTAGGTGATGGCACCCCGAGCCAAAGACACTATCCCAGCCAGCCGCTTTAGAGAGATGTAAGTCTACACGCTTTCTATATAGGTTGATTGTTGCAAACTGATGGGCACCATAGGTTGGTTGATGTTTGCTATGCTGACAGCGACTCACCCGGTGGGTACACCACTCTTGGAAGATGTAAGTCCTCGTGCTTTCTCCATGAGTTGGCCACCGAATACCTATGTCATATATGACTAGCCATGTCATTTTCTGTGTGTTGGATTGAAGCCCCATTGTGGCCCCCTTCGGGCATTCTATTTGGATCACGCCCTTTGAGACCCCATTTAGACACTACCCGTGTTACTTTTGGATTGGACATTCTTGGTAACCACCCTGGTTGGAGAATTTGTTCGGATGCGCAGATTCTCCCTTGGTTCAAGAATCGAGACAGGTCTAGGCGATATAAGCTCCTTCTCGCTTTGATCCCTCAAGAAACCAGGTCCATGATAAAACAAATTAAATAAACAAACAAAATATTTGCTTGTGGATTAGGAATTCAAGCCCCCAGTGGCCCCTTTCCCAAGCAGGCATCCTATCTTTAGGGCAGTGTCAGCAAAACTCCCTATAGGAATTGCCTGACTACCTGAGTTGAGATAAATCCCCTGTACTCGAGTCCCTTAGTTGGGTTCAACTTATTGTGCCACCAACGAGTCCTGGCCGCCTTTTGCTTTGAAAGATATAAGTCTATTACGCATTCTTTCCAAAGACGATCGTTGCAAACCAACGCAAATTTTATTGCCCGATTTGCAAGCAACCGATCACCCCAAAGGATTCTTGTTTAGAAGATGTGAGTCCCCACGCTTTCTTCCTAACTTGACCATTGCAAACCGAAAGGCACCCCTTAGGTTGGTTAGTTCTACCTAACTACTGGTAGACTATCCCTTTGGATTTATAAATCTAAGATAGGTCTAAGCGATATTAGCTCCTTCTTAGTAGATTCATCGCACACTGACAGGGTCCATCTAAAATTAAAGAAATTCTGACTATTCTTGAGTCGATATGAGTCCACGCATTCACTCAAATAGTCACCCTAGGTCGGGATTGATCTTGTGCCATCAATAGATCACCCCAACGGCTGATCTCTACTTTAGAAGATGTAAGCTATGCTTTCTTCCCAATCACAGAAAAAGGCAACCCTTAGTCGGATAGTCCTACCTTGTGGTTGGTAGACTACCCCTTTGGACTTGTAAATCAGATAGGTCAAGGCGACATAGCTCCTCCTGGTCCATCGCACCAAGTGGTCCACAATATAACACACAAAATTAAAGTAAATCAAATCAAATCAAATTAATCATCAGGACTACTCTTGAGTTGAGATAAGATCCCCAATGGTGCTCACTCGAGTCGCCGTAGGGTTCATGTGTTTTGTCCAATAGATCACCCCAACTTTTTTGCTGGAAGATGTAAGTCTACTACGCTTTCTTCCTAGCATAGTCATTGACCAAAAAGGCCTTAGGTTGGATAGTCCTACCTTATGGTAGGTAGACTACCCTTTAATTATATAAATCTAAGAGCACCAAGGCCTGTGGCCCCTTTCTTAGTCCATCGCAAACCGATGGTCCATAACAAAATAAATTTAAAAAACTAACCCTAGGAGTCAAATTAAACATATCAAACAAACAAAATTTCTCCAGGCACAAATCAAATTGGCCTCCCCAGTGGGACCTAGATCTAAATTAAACAAATTCAATTGAGTGTATATCCCCAGCGGATATGCCCTTAATCTAGAACCCTTCTCCCCAGTGGAGCCATAACAAATTAAACCAACCTCCCTAGTGGAGTCTGATCAAAAAAAAAAAAAAATCAAAGAAATCCAATTAAATTCTTATCCCCAGTAGATACACACCCAAATAAATCATATTCACAATCAAACTCAGATTCATATCCCCAGCGGATAACTTGAACCTGTTTCCCTAGAGGAAGGTTCATGTACTCAATCCCTAGTGGATTCTTTCTTACTCTCTTATGCCCTTGGCATAAAGAGAGCTGCATTGCACTAAGATCATGATTCTATCTACCTTTCGGGTCTAGGTATAGATCACTTCCGTTATTTGTTGCAATCTTCTGGATGTTGTTGATCATTTCGGTCAACGCCAATACGTATGAGTGCCTTGTGCCATACACCACACCTATTGGGGGTCCTTTTGTTGACCTCACTTTGGAGTGAGTTCTTAACATCCTCTTAGACTTAAGGATCTTCTAGACACTAAGATTTCCTTAGTCATAAGACACATCTATTGATTAGGTGAACACCTAACCCAAAGCCTAGAGACTTAGAAGTGTTAATCATAAGATTAGGCTATGCCTTGGGTTTAAGGAAATTACCTATCCCATAGCAAACATAATCTAGATACACTTTCTCAAATCAAACCACTCAATTCTCAAACAAATTCAAATTCAAATTCAAATTCAATCTAATTTCAAAATTTGACTCAAATGATTGCCAAAATCAAATCAAATCCTAAAACCCCTTTCTAAGCCATATGAACCATATTCATAAGCTTAGCCAAATCTTTCCTTAAATCAAATCAAACTCAATTGATCTCTTCATAGATGAATTATTCCTTCATTTATATTCACAAATATAAATGAAATCCAAATTCAAATGACCAAAACCATATTGAAAATCAAATCCAAACTCAATTTAAACCCTTTAAGCCAATTCTTTGGACTTAGCCAAATTCTATCCGATTAAGTCAAAACCAACGAATTTTCTCTCAAATCAATCATCATTCAATTATTTACCCAAATATAAATGAAACCTACAATTCAAATCAAATCAAAACTAAACTAATTGACCCACTTAGGTGCACTTGACCTAAAGTGACCTAAAGGACCCATTTGAGCTTCTCTAATCCAACCCAAATTGGATTGAACCAAGCTCACCAAAATCTTCCACCATGATTTTGATCACCTTAGGATGATCAATTGCAATCAATTGGGCCAAACCAAGCCAATTGGCCATTTGATCCAAATCACCCAAATTGGCCTAACCAAATCGCCAAATCATGATCTAACCCAAATTGATCAACCAATGGCTCAAGTTTATTCCAAATCGATTATTGAACATAAAGCAATAATTGAACTCAATTTGATCAATCGAGCCCAATTAGTCAACTTGACCCAACTAAATTGGCCTAAAGGGTCAATTTGGCCTAAATCAAAATTAAATCCAAATTAATTCAAACCAAAGACCACATTCATCTTCAATTAGTCAATTGAACATGAATCAATCCATAAACCAAGTTAATTTGGACAATTTTGGTCAAATGGGTCAATTTGGCCCAAAATGACCCATATGACCTAAATTGGGCCAAATCCCTTGAAACCAAGCCAAAGCCCATTAGGGGCTGATCAAATCCGACCCAAACTCATTTGGGATCAGCCCAAAATAAACCCAAACCCATTTTAAATCCTCATGAACCAACCCCACATAGGATTCCACCTAACCTCATTTAATTCCCCATCACATGCACTTAACCCCTCATTACATGGCACCAATATTCCAATTAAACAAATCTCATCATGTAGCAAGAGAGGACTTTGGAGCAAAAATCCAAAGTCCTCAATCAATCTAGATCTAGCCCTAACCACCCCAACAAGATGGCATTCAATTTGGAGCCAAAATAATTCAAAAAAATTTTATTTTCATCCTTTATAAAGGAGAGGGAAATGACTCTCTTCTCCCATCATCACTCAGCCCCCCCAAAGCTCTCCAAAGCCAAAAGTAACCCATTCCCCACTTCGTTTAGCCACATTAAGCTCAAATCATAAAAGAATTTGCTCTTCACGATGGTAAACATCGAAAAGGAGGTGTTCAAGAGAAAAGGGCTAAAGATTACTGAAGCTTCCTCACACACATAGAAGCTCCTGGATCTTCACCGCAGAAATCATCCCGGTGAGGTAACTTTGTCAAACCGTAGCCTTAGATTTTGCATATTTTGTATTAAATTTCCGTGATTCTAGGAATTTCCTTTATAAAATCCAGCACTTTTATTTTAAATCATCCCAAATAGGAAATAGAATTTTTTGGTGAATCGGTGAAAACGGGTCCATTTGGATAAGTTTTGGCTTAGAAACTTTCATTTTTTCCAAAATACCTGAAAATCGTTCACCGCCAATTTACCGTCCGATCCCGTAGTTCGCGGATCGGACGCCGGATCGCGTGGATCGCGATCCGCCTTCGATCGGCGATGGACGACCGATCCGTCCGCGTGACGGACGGGCCAGATCGCGGATCCGAAGCCGGAGCCGCTGAAGCTGAGCAACGGAAATGATCTAGGCCCGATCGGGTTTGCGCGATCGACGCCATCATCGCCGACGCGCGCTATCTCCGCCTCGATCGCGATGATACGACCGTCCGATCGGATCGGACGGCCTGAGAAAGGCGTGGTCGCCGTTTTCCCGCCCAAACCGCCGTATATAATAATAATAATAATAATAATAATTTAAATCATATGAAACTTAAAAAAATCATAAAACATAAAATACTTAACCAAAAAATTGCAAACAAGGGCTCGGATTTGTCTTCAAGAGGAATCAAAAAATCAAAATATTCAAAAGTTACTAGTATTCGAGCAATTTAAGTTTTAGTGAAAATCATATTTTATTAATTAAGCCAAAACTATAGGTTATATTAAGTTGAAATTTTAGATATTAAAATTAATGTTATAATACACATACAAAAAATTTTCAAGTTAAAATAACTTGTATTGGTAGATATTAAATTTTAAAGATTAGCAATTTTGATAAAATAAATTAAATAAAAATTCAAATCTACAAAAATCTTCAAGATAACCTAAATCACTTTAATCGACATCTAGGACTCTTAAGAAAATGATTCTATCTTCAATCTTAAGAAACCCAAATAAACACTTAAGATTAGAGTTTAAATAACTAAAAAGTTAATTAAAATATAATCTAAAAATAACTCAAATATTAAATAAAAATAAAAATAAAAATAAAATAAAATAAAATAAAAAATAAAATGATCAGAAATTGAATAGAATTCATTAAATCATTAATCAAACTTTAATTCAGAAAAATATCATCTTTAAAGGAGATTAAATTAAATATGATTAAATCTATTTAAGTTAATAAAACTCAATTAAATGATTGAATCTTAAATCAAACTCAAAATCCAATAAACTTAGAAAGCTTTAATAATTTGATACTAATCGAATTAAACTAAATAAAATTAAAGTAAACTTAATTAACCTATGATTAAATCACATCCATTTGGAATGAGATAATTAAATAATCATTAAATATTTCAACTTAATAACTAAATTGATCATGTTAATGAAATAAAACAAACATAATAAATCAAATCAAGTAAAACCATCATAAATAATCAAACTCAATTAGTCAAACGTTTAATTAATGAAAATTCAATAAATTAATCCATCATCTTAATTAATCAAATTAATTTAAGTAAATCACATTAAAGTTAACTCCAAAATTAAGCTTAAATCAAACCCATAATTAAATTTAATAATCACACCCCTCTAAATAAACTAATTAAGTTAAACTTAAACTTAATCAGACATAATGAAGATGCAATTAAACATTAATCAAAACATAAATTAAACCTAAATTATTAATTCATCAATCTTTAATTAAAATAAACTTTTAATTAATCTAATTACCCTTAATCAAACTTAATTAGTCGAACATTTAATTAATAAAAATTTAATGAATTAATTCATCATTTTAATTAATCAAATTAATTTAAATAAGTGACATTAAAGCTAAAATTAAGCTTAAATCAAACCCATAATTAAATAATCATACCCTTTAAATAAATTAATTAAGTTAATTAAATTAATCATATGAAACCTAAACTTAATTAAACATAATTAAGATGCCGTTAAACACTAATCAAAACTTAAATTAAACCTAAATCATTAAGTCATTAATCTCTAATTAAACAAACTTTTAATTAATCTAATAATTTTAATTAACCCATTAATCAAATTTAATTAATCAAACATCTAATTAATACAAACTTAATAAATTAATCCATTATCTTAATAAACCAAATTTAACTTTATAAATCAGATTAAAGTTAATTAAAATTAAATACTTAACTAATCTACTAATTAATTTAATCACATTTATTAAATAAAATAAATAAATAAATTACATTAATCATATTAAACCTAAGCTTAATCAAACATAAAAATCTAATTAAATGGTAATCAAACCCTAATTTAAACTTCAATCATTAACTCATCAATTACATCATTAACTCAAATAAACATGAAATTAAATTAAAAGTTAAGCAAATCTTTATTTAATTTAATCATACCACTTAAACAAACTAATTAAGTTAATCGAATTAATTACATTAAACTTAATTAATCAAAATACAATTAAATACTAATCAAAACATAAATCAAACCAAAACCATTAAGTCATCAATTACATCATTTGTCTAAACAAATAAAAAAAAATTAAACAAACCTTTATAATTAACATAAATACACTTATTAATTAAACAAATCACATAATCACATTGAACCTAAGCAAATCCATAAGACCAATAAAGCTAAGCAAATCAAATTGAATCAAATTAAGTTAAATCAAGAAAGATTCTCATCAATTTAATATAGAATCAAATCAAATCTCATTCAACCTACTTAATAAAATGAACTAATTAACTATCCAATAAATGAAATCAAAATGCAAACCAAACTTAGATGAACATGACAAATGGATGTGATTAAAAATATGATCCCAATTACAAAGAATCAAACCCAATTAGAATCAAAAATAAAGTCTTAATCTAATCCGATCAAACTACAAATAAATGAACCACAATCAAATTAAATAAACATAAAGTTAAATCACATAACCATGATCAAAGAAAAGAATTAAATATTTAAAAGGATATTGAATTATCAAGATTCAATTAAATCAAAACACCTAATCAAAAAAATTAATCAACTAAAAAAAAACACATGAACTTAAACCTTAACTTAAACTCCTTATCAAGATACAATTAAACTAAAACATCTAAAAAAAATCAATTAATCAAATACTTAAATAAACTCAAATTTTAAACTCTAAATCAATGAATTACATAAATTCAAATGTGCTAATCAAGATACTTAAGGACTTTAGTTAGATTCCTTAGGAATTAGGATGTAGAATTGGGTGAGTCCCATCTACGATGGAATTCATCCTACTCTTCATTCTTGAGAACCTAAATATCATTTAAACCAAATAAAATTGAAATAAAAATGAAAACCAAATCATTAAATCATTTAGATTGAAATCACCCAAAGGTAAAATTTAAATTCAAACTTCAAATTGGAACTTAAGCTAAAGAAGCCTAGTAAAGTCTTACTACACAAGCCTTAAGCACACATTAGAATACTAAGTCACTACTTCTAGTGCTAAGTTATGTATGCATGATGTTGTGTATTGTTTTGTGATGTAATGTTTTAGACTGATGTGAGAGATGGATGTTAGTCGTTATTAGCCTAATCATATTTTCTCTCAGGGTTATGCTTAAAGGGTCAAATAAAAAAAATATATACATGCTTTTGCTGTGCAAGTTTCTTAGCCCCTTAAGTGTAACCCATGTCAGGACAGGTGGACTTGGTTACCCATGTGTGGGTGCTAAGTCCAAATTATTCATATAACTGCTTGGATTGTATGGTATGTTTAGCTAACATTTGTTTTGTGTAGCTAGATTTACTTTTTATTTTGATGTAATTTTGCATTAGGAATTAGGGTTAGTGCTATGGGGATTAGGATGAGCAAGGCGAAGGCTTAGTCCCTGGGGTGCAGGATGCCTTTGAGCAAATCAAATCAAAAGAAAGAAATGAAGAAATGAAGAAAAGAAGACCCCATAAAGATATATATATTATTTTTGTAATCCGGGTTGTATAAGGGTAGAGCTCGGCTACCTATCTTTTCTTTTCTCTTTTCGGGGTGTACGGCGGAACCTGACCGCACAGGCCTTTTATTCTTTTACGGTAGTCTATAAAATTATTTGATGTTGTGTTTAGATTGTGCATTAGAACAATATGCTTTTCATAGTTTCTTTATGAATGATGTTTGAATGTGTGGCTGGATGCTATTCTTAAGATAAAATTAATTTTTCTACCCCAAGTAACAACTCATAACTAAAATTTTAAAACCACTCATAACCTCACATAAAAGCCTAGGGATTAAATCAAGATAATAAAATTTTTAGTAACCCCTTAGCTGGATGGATGAATGTATAATATCATGCATGTCATATTCTTTCACTCTTGTTAAGAGGGAGCTTCCATCTTGCCGAGAATCAAGGCTTAACCTATGAGAGCCTTTGGTGGAAGACACCCCTTTCTCTTTTGATTTGGCCCATAATCAAATTCTCATTCATTTAGGCATACAAAATCCCATAGCCTGTGTCAAACAAAAAGTCCAAAAGAATCAAATAAATTTGATAAAATTTGCATTAGATTAAGTCATGGATTCATACCACTCATGCTCTAGTCTCTTAGGGAGTGAGTCTAAGGACTTAGTTTTCTTTCTAAATGAACAACAGCCTAGCCATCTTACAAAGCATAAGACTTGCCTACATGGATTTAAAGCGTAGGAGGAGTTAGTCGCCACTCGTGTAATAAGTCCAAAATGGGTGGTTTATTCTCTCTTGTGGAGGTAAATCATATACCCATTTTCGCTTTAGATTTAGGTTGTGCCTTTGTTTTGTACCAAGGCTCCTTAGTTTAGGAATCTGAGGTAGCTGTTTCCTTTGGGCTACAAGCATAAATCCTCACCTCTTAGGCATTTCCACAATCTTATGTTATGGAATTATAAGCCCTAACAATCTAATAAAATGTCAACTCAAATAATTAACTCTCTTCAATTTCAAAATATAAAGCCCAACTATAGGTAGATTGGAATGCTCACTAGGCTTCCTAGTATCATGAGTATTTCCTACTTTCTCCCTTTGGATTCTAAAATAAGTCTTCTCCTTGATCTATCCCATTTGATTTTCTAAAATAGCCAATCCTTTGATAGTCTTAACCTTGAAATCTTTGGAGACTCTAATTATCTACTTTAATCGAGAGTATTCAAAAGAAATTCTCATTTCTTAGGATGTAATTAACTATGGGGCTTGCCTCCATAGGGAACAACTTAAAATAAACCCTACTTTACTTTTCCATATTAAGTAGGGAAAATCGGTATATTCAAGACACATCATGGGAGTCCTTTAGTGATTAGTCCATTATAGGGTGGTGATTTCTATCTTTGAGATAGTACATCATTCTTTAATATGCACCGATCATTTCAATAAGTACCCCTAAGATCAGGTCCCACACCCCAAAAAATAAACACCACGCACCTTGGGATTTAGGTTTGGGGTTTGTGTTTTTGGGTTTAGGCTTTAGGGTTAGGGTTTAGGGTTTAAGGATTAGGGTTTAGCATTTTAGGGTTTATGCTTTTACGATTTAGGGTTTAGGGTTTAGGATTTTTTGGGATTTAGGGTTTACAGTTTAGGGTTTAAGTTTTTTTTTTAAAAAAATAAATTAAGTAAACTGGTGGGTTTAGGTTTATCTAGTATATTAAGTTTATTTTTTATTTATTTTAGTTTACTTTATTTTTTATTTTTATTTAAGTTTATTTTTTATTTTTATTTAGTTTATTTGATTTATTCTAAGTTTATTTATTTTAATTTAATTTTTTTTATTTTATTATATTATTTAGATTTAGGTTTAGATTAAAGTTTATTTTATTTTATTTAGTCTAGGTATAGGTTTAGGTTTAGTTTATTTTAGGTTTAGGTTTAGATTTTATTTATTTTAGTTAAGTTTATTTTAGTTTAGGTTCAAGTTTTTTTATTTTTTTTATTTATTTTTTTAGGTATAGATTTTATTTTTAGTTAAGGGTTTAGGTTTTATTTTTTATTTATTTTTAAGTTTATTTTTTAGATTTAGGTTTTTATTTAGTTTTTATTTTATTTTATTTTAGTTATATTTTATTTTTCTTTTATTTTTAGCATTTATTTAATGTAGGTTTTTTATTGTTAGATTTATTTTATTTTTTAATTTAGTTTATGTTTTTATTTATTTTATTTTATTTTATTTTTACTTTTTATTTTATTATTTTTTAGGTTTAGGTCGATGTTTTAGTTTAGGTTTTTATTATATTATATTTTATTATTTATTTAGGTTTAGTTTATTTATTTTATTTTAGGTTTAGTCAGGTTTTAGGTTTTGGGGGTTTAGGAGTTTAAGGGTTTATTTTAGGAGAGGGCCTGGGGAGGCCTGGGGTTTAGGGGTGGTTAGGGTCTGGATTTAGGGTTTAGAGAATATTTTAGGTGGAGTTTAGGTTTAGGGTTTAGTGGTTAGTGTTTAGGGTTTAAGATTTAGTGGTTAGTTTAGGGTTATTAAGATGATTTAGGTCAGATGTTAGGTAGTTAGGTTTGGTTTATGGTTTAGGGTTTAGGCTTTAGGATTTAGAGTTTAGGGTTTAGGATATTTTTTTAAAATTAAGAAAATCAATAGGTTTAAGTTTATTTAGTTTATTTTTTATTTATTTTAGTTCATTTAATTATTTATTTTTATTTAGTTTAGTTTATTTATTTTAAGTTTATTTATTTTTGTTTAGGTTTTTTATTTTAAATTATTTTTTAGGTTTATGTATAGGTTTAAACTTATTTTTTAGTTTAGTTTTATTTTTATTTTATTTTATTTTTAGGTAGGATTTATTTTATTTTATGTTTTAGGTTTAGGTTTTTATTTTATTTTTTTAGGTTTAGGTTTTAGGTTATTATTTTTTTATTTTTAGGTTTTAATTTTTAGTTTAGGTTTAGGTTTATTTATCTTATTTAGTGGTTTAGGTTTAGTTTATTTTAGGTTTAAATTTAGTTTTATTAATTTTAGTTTAGTTTATTTTGTTTTGCTGGTTTTAGGTTTATTTTGCTTTATTTATTTAGTTTTATTTTCTTTAGTTTAGTTTAGGTTTAGTTTTTTATTTATTTTTAGGTAGATTTATTTTTAGGTTTAAGTTTTATTTAATTTTATTCTATTTTATTTTAAGTTTTTTATTTAATTTTTAGGTTTATTTTGGGTTTAGGGTTTAGAATTTAGGGTTTGGGTTTAGTTAGTTTAGAGTTAGGTTAGTTTAGGGTTTAGGTTTATCTTTTTAGGGTTTAGTTTATTGTTTAGGGTTTAAAGGGTTTAAGTTTAGGGTTTAGGATTTTTATGGTTTTAGGGTTTAAAGTTTAGGGTTTAGTTTTAGTTTAGGTTTAGGGTTTTAATTTATTTTTATTTTTATTTCATTATCAAGTTTTATAAGATTTAGTGATGACATAGATTTATGAGGGTTTAGGTTATCTAGATTAGAGCGGACTCTACTATAAAGACATAGTTTAGGATATCGGTTGTTTAAAATTTCTCAGTTTAGAACCAGTTTAGTGTTTATATTGATCTTTGCCACTACCATGGTTTAATTTTGCTCTAGGTTTCATCTATTTTAGATCCAGACTTTAGGATTTTTAGATTTATAATTTTTTAGTTAGGTTTAGTTTTTAGGCTTTAAGGTTTACAATTTTTAGGGTTTAACATTTAGGGTTTCGGGATAGCTTAGGGTTTAGGGTTAGTTTAGGGTTTAGGATTTAAGATTTTGGGTTTTAGGGTTTAGGGTTTAGGGTTTAAGGTTTAGGGTTTAGGGTTTAGGATTTAGGGTTTAGTTCTTTTAGGGTTTAGGGTTAGGGTTTAAGGTTTAAGGTTTCTTTATATATTTATTTTTTATTTTTTTAAAAATTAAGTAAATCTATTGCTTTAGGATTATTTAGTTTATTTTTCATTTATTTTATTTTATTTTATTTTATTTATTTAGAATCATTTTTATTTTTATTTAGTTTAGTTTATTTTTTAGGTTTATTTATTTTAGTTTAGGTTTTTTATTTTGGTTTATTTTTAAAGTTTAGGTTTTGGTTTAGCTTTATTTTTAGTTTAGTTTTATTTTTATTTTATTTTTTAGGTTTACATTTTATTTTTCAATTTTAGGTTTAGGTTTTTATTTTAGTTTTTTAGGTTTAGGTTTTAGGTTTTCATTTTAGGTTTATTTTTAGGTTTTATTTTTTAGTTTAGGTTTAGGTTTAGGTTTAGTTTATTTTAGGTTTTGGTTTAGGTTTTATTTATTTTAGTTTAGTTTATTTTAATTTAGGTTTATTTTATTTTGTTTATTTTAATTTTAAATTAAATTTAGGTTTTTTAGTGTAGGGTTTAAGTTTTATTTTTCATTTATTTTTAGGTTCATTTTTTAGGCTTAAGTTTTTATTTAGTTTTTATTTTATTTTATTTTAGGTTTAATTATTATTTATTTTAAGTTTAGATTTTATTTTATTTAGTTTTTTTATTTTTAAGTTTATTTTATTTTATAGTTTAGTTTAGGTTTTGATTTATTTGATTTTATTTTAGTTTTTAATTTTTATTTTATTTTAATTTTAGGTTTAGGTTTTATTTTAGGTTTAGGTTTAGGTTTTAGTTTAGGTTTTTATTTTATTTAGGTTTAGGTATTCTATTTATTTTATTTTTAGGTTTTAGTTTTAGGTTTTTTAAGTTTTAGGTTTGGGGTTTGGGGTTTTATTTAGGGTTTAGGGTTTAGGGTTTAGGAGTTTAGGTTTATGGTTTAGGGTTTTAGGGTTTATAGTTTAGGGTTTAGGTTTAAGTTTAGTTTAGGGTTTAAGTTTTAGGGTTTAGCTTAGGTTTAGTTTTAGTATTTAGGTTTAGTTTAGTTTATTTTAGTTTAGGTTTAAGTTTAGGTTTAGGTTTAGTTTAGGTTTAGGTTTAGTTAGGTTTAGGAGTTTAGAGGTTTAACTTTAGTGTTTGAGCTTTAGGGTAGTTTTAGGTTTAGAATTTATTTAGGTTAGAGTTTAGTGTTAGTTTAAAGTTTAGTTTAGTATTTTATAGTTTTATAGTAAGGTTTAGTTTTTTTAGGTTTAAGTTTTTAGTCTTTAGTTTAGGGTTTATAGTTTAAGATTTAGGGTTTGTTTAGGTTTACAATTTTTTTGGTTTATTAGTTAAATTTAGTGTTTAGGGTTTAGGGTTTAGTGTTTAAGGTTTAGAGTTTAGGATTTAGGGTTTAGGGTGTTTAGGGTTTAGGATTTAGGGTTTAGGGTTTAGGGTTCTCGATTTAGGATTTAGTGTTTAGGGTGTTTATGATTTAAGGTTTAGTGTTCTTTTATTTAATTATTATTATTATTATTTAATTTTAGTAAACTGGTGGGTTTAGATTTATTTAGTTTATTTTTAAATTTCAGTTTATTTTTTTTTTCATTTATTTAAGTTTATTTATATTTTTATTTTAGGTTTATTTATTTTAGTTTTACTTTTTTTTATTTTAGTTTATTTTTTCATTTTAAGATTAGGTTTAGGTTTATTTTTTAGTTTAATTTTATTTTGTTTATTTTATAGTTTAGGTTTTATTTTAATTTTAGGTTTAGTTTAGGTTTTAGGGTTTTAAATTTAGGTTTAGGGTTTAGGTTTAGGGGGTTTAGGTTTAGGTTTTAGTTTTATATTTAGGAGTAGTTTAGAGTTTTTAGGGTTTACAGTTTATGGTTAGAATAGGGTTTAGGGTTAGTTTAAGGTTAATGGGTTAAGGTAAGGGTTTAGGATTTAGGGTTTAGGGTTTTGGTTTAAGGTTTAGGGTTTAGGTATTTAGGGTTTTAGGGTTTAGGGTCATTTTGGGCTTAGTGTTTAGGGTTTAGGGTTTAGGGTTTAGGGTTTATGGTTAGGGTTACAGTTAGGGTTTAGGGTTTTTTTTATGTAATTGTTTATTTATTTTTTATTAAAATTAAGTAAATTGGTAGGTTTAGGTTTATTTAGTTTATTTTTTATTTATTTTAGATTATTTTATTTTTTATTTTTATTTAGGTTTATTTTTATTTTTATTTAGTTTGCTTATTTATTTTAGGTTTATTTTTTTTAGTTTAGATTTTTTATTTTAGTTTATTTTTTTTTGTTTAGGTTTATTTTTAGTTTAGTTTTATTTTTATTTTATTTTTTTGTTTAGGTTTTATTTTTTATTTGTAGGTTTAAGTTTTAGTTTTTATTATATTTTTTTAGGTTTAGGTTTAGGTCTTTATTTTAGGTTTATTTTTAGGTTTTATTTTTTAGTTTAGGTTCAGGTTTATTTATAGTTTATTTTACTTTATTTAGTTTAGGTCTAGGTTTAGGTTTAGTTTATTTTAGGTTTAGGTTTAGGTTTCATTTGTTTTAGTTAGGTTTATTTTATTTTTTTAATTTAATTTTTATTTTAAGTTTAAGTTTCTTTTTTTTAGTTGAGGGATTAGGTTTCATTTTTTATTTATTATTAATTTTTATTTTAAGGTTTATTTTTTAGGTTTAGGTTTTTATTTAATTTTTATTTTATTTTTATTTTAGGTTTAGTTTTTATTTTATTAAGGTTTTTTATTTTTAACTTTATTTTCTTTTTAGTTATGTTTAGGTTTTTATTTATTTTTGTTCACTTTAATTTTTATTTTTTTGTTTTCTTTTATTTTTAGGTTTAGGTTTTATTTTAGGTTTTAGTTTATGTTATTATTTTATTTTATTTTATTTTTTTAATTTGTTTTGGATTAGTTTTATTTATTTATTTTATTTTTAGGTTTTATTAAGTTTAGGTTTAGGTTTTTAGGTTTTTGGGATTTAGGGTTTATGTTTTAGTATTTATGGTTTAGGGTTAGTTTAGGGCTTAGGGTTTAGGGTTTGGGGTTTAGGGTTTAGGGTTGTAGGTTTCAGGGTTTAGGGTTTAGGTTTTTTTGGGAAAAGTTAGAATTTTATTACCATAAAAGGAAAAGATAAAATGTCCTTAACAGGGGTAAAACTCAAAGTTCCACTACTCTCAGAGCCACAAGAAACTTAAAGAGCTAAACTCCGGTCTTAGTCAATAAAAAAGGAAAGGAAAACAAATAAAAAACAAAAGCAAATTTAATAGCTAAAAAGCATATGAGAAAAAGACATAGAATAAGACTAGTACATCTCATGAAAGCAGTAAAAGGACTAGTGAGCAGTAGCTCTTGATCCCTTTCAGAAAGCAAGAAAAGCAAGATCCACAACAACAACACTTGAGTTAACTAATTAAAGCTCTTTCCAAAGTTCCAACCTATAAAAGAATTCTAAAAAAAACACTATAATTGAAATAATCATAGCTCAAGGGAAAAAGGATAAACTAAACAATTTTGAGAGAGCTCAGAAAGAGATGGCTCGGGCACAATTAAGATCATCTCAAGTGGAAACAACACATATAAGCTTCCAAACTTCCTGAGAAGGGTTACAGTCAAATGTAATTCTACCAACCAGAGAGAAGATTTGAGGAAACATCAAGGCCATCATAGCCAACATACCTAATATAAGCAAACCATCCAAGGCAAAATAGTCCATAGTGATTTAGGTCAAAACAAAGCGTCGGTGACAAACCCCAAAACCCACAATCACATAAAGCCATCAACCAAGAAGTTATAGTAGGATTGGTGACCAAGCTAAAAAAACCAAGTAGTAACTCCACCAAAATCACCACCAAAGGAAGAGAAATAGAAAAAAGGAGTAGTTAGCATGAATAGGGGTAACAACACAACCCAGCAATACAATCCCAAAGGCATAACAACAACCCAGGACTATCTCCAGAGCACTAGTAATCCAAATCCAAGAGCAAAACCTCCACCAAAATAGAAAAATAGTGGAAGATAAGAAGCACCCGAGAGAGGAAAGCCATAGGGAGACCAAGAGGGCATCCAAAAATTACCTTCAAAACCACCACCAAGGGAGCAAGAAAAATAGCTAATGCAACACCACTGAGTAAGAGTCAAATATCAGGAAATAAGGAGAGCAAAATAAACTAGAGGGAATCAATACCAATAGCCAACCTAAATCCCAAGACACCAATCCAGTGCACAAGCATTGAAGGCAAGACAACATCCATTCCCAAGACACCAAGCCAGAGAGACTCTGTCTGAAACACTAGACTAATCGGTCAGGAGGCAGCCGGTGGGAATAGAAAAATGAGCCATCATCTCTTCCATTAAATAGAAACCGGAAGAAAAAGAACCACAAAGCAGTTGTCCTCATACCAATCAAGAGAGAAAACAACCAACAAAAAGAAAACACCAACCTAAACCAGGAAAACAACCAAAAAGAATTGACAAAAAAAACAAAAGCTAAGCAAATCTTGAAGAGACCAATAGTTTCCACCCAATAACCAACCACAACAACAGAAGTTCCAATTCAGAAAAGGGAGCAGCCAGCCAAAATGAGAGAATAACCCAATACATAGACCAAAATAAATGGAAAGAACAACAGCAGGCATAGCCACAACCCATGTGGAGATCTCCAAAAATATCAAGAAACAAAATTGGTAGTCACTCAGCCAGAAAAAAAAAACATGGTAGAAAAGGCCAAGGAGAACCAACCAACCACAAGTAGCAAATCATCGATGAATGGAACAAGGCCAAAGGCAAACAAAGCCCCTTCCAAACCCTATAGAGAAGACAGTCACCACAAAAGAAAAAATAAGAAGGAAATAGCCAGAAAAAATCTACCTCCAATCCACAAGGTAGAGGGAAAAACCAACTAGCAGAAGCCCCTAAAGAAACCAGAAAAGAAGAATAGCAATCACCAAAAAACCCAAAACTAAGCCAAACCAGAAGAGACCAACAACAACCATGAAAAAATGACCACCCAAAAAAGTCAGGCAGATGGAAGAAGCAAATAGTAACATCTAACAGAACCAACCATAAAGTCAAAAATCAATTCAAATAAGGTAATAGTAGCAAAAATCAGAGGCAAACCCAACATCAATTAGTATAAGGGGTAGGGAAAAATCAGGTACAACCACAACCCAACAGGAGACGACCAAAACATCACTAGCTGTGTGATGAAAGAAGCATATCATGAGCCATAGAAAGAAAATCACCAATCTCTAAGATAGGAAAACCAATTAAAAATAGCACCACCACGTCCTAAATAAAGGTTAGTCAAGCATACAATGGGGTAAAGAGGAAGGGGGTTTAAGTTTAGAAATAAACTAAAACCAACAAGACAACTTTCATATAAAGTGAGATTGACGGGACCAAGAAAAATAGTAAAACCCACTTCGTGAGGAAGAACAAAAAAAAACCAGACTAAATAAAACCCATAGCAATATGATCAACAAAATAGTGGAAAGTTAAAATCTGAGGTAAGGTTGTCCAGCGTTATCCAGATTGACCACACCATGTAGATGCTTAGGTAATCTATGGTTATCAAATAAAGTGAGCTCATTAAATTTAGCTCCCAAACTATCCAAGAAATCAGCATAAGCATTACCTTCACAAAGAATGTGATAAATTTTGTAGCAAACTTGAGAAAGAAGCTTTTCGTGATTAAGAAGATAAAATAAGCCATTCCCATTTTATTAGTATTGAGCATTTCAAGTAAAAGAAGAGCATCAACTTCAATCCAAATATTAAAGAGGCCTTCGCATAAAAAAATATCAATAGCTTTATTAATAGCCATGAGCTTAGCATAAATAATAGAACAAGCTTTGAGGGGTTGGGCAAAAGGACAAATGATAGTACTTTTAGAATCCCTAAGAATTCCACCATAACCATATTTGTTTGGGGAATGGAAACCATCAGTATTGATCTTAATGAATTTTTTTTAGGCTTAATCCAATGTATAATCCTAATACTCTTGTAAGAAGGGTCATCATGCAAAGTGATACCCAATATTTTAGCCACAAATTTATAACCCCTAAAATGAAGATTACTAATTAAATTAGTATTAAACAAAGCATGAATTTTTTTCTTTAGTTCTTGTAAGGATCCTTTTATGGTTTGTAGGGATGCTTCGATATTTAGCATCATTTCTATCCATCTAAATGAACCAAATAAGGGTAATAACAATTAAAACTTTTATATGACCTTTCACAGTTTTATGAAAACAAACTTCAAGAAGTTGATATAATGAAAGAGAGCCATGAAAATAGTTAGTGTTAAATAAATCATCATACCATATCCAAAGTTTGGAAGCAATAGCACTGTTGACAAAAATATGATTAACATTTTCAATATGAAAGCAACAATAACACTTGGAATGTAAATAAAACCCTTTAAGCCAGAGCAACGAATTTACAGGAATGTAGTTATTCAAAATCCTCCAAGCTAAAATAGAATAAAAAATGGAAATGATATTTTTCCATGTTTACTGAAAACATTAGAGGTGTTTTGTTTATTTCTAGTAAAATTCCAAACCACTCTAAGAATGAAATCACCATTGTAAGAGATCTTGAAAAGAATTTGATCTAATTTATTAGCAAAGATAGCAATGTTGCAAAACTTGTCAAAAATAGAAATAAGAATGTAGTTCTCAAGTTTGTTTCCATTCCAATTGTTATTAAGCCAAAAAGAGTTAACTTTGATAGCAACAGTAGGGCATGTAGATAAAAGGGAGTCAATAGAGGCATTCCCAATCCAATTGTCTTGCCAAAAGAAAGAAGAACTCGAATGAATACACCAAGATATTAAGGATTCAACAACCCATTTAATGGAGCAAAGCCTTTTCCAAACTGCAGAGTCACTAACTTTATAAGCACAGATAAGAGGGGGTTTACCTTGGTAATATTTTTACATCATAAAATTAGCCCAAAGGCTATCATTCTTTCTAAAATTCCACCAAAGCAAATGAGAGAATTTAGTCATAGCTTCACGAATAAGTTTGCAACCAAGACCACCTTCACCCAAATGAACACAACATTTATGCTCGGATGTCCAATACATTCTTTTAATAGAATTATTGGATCCCCAGAAAAATTTATTAAGCAAGTGATCAATTCTGATAAGAGTAGAATTAATGGGAATACTAGTTTGAATCAAATAAAGAGGCATAGAATTGAGAGTGCTTTTAAGAATAGTGAGCGCCACCAAAGGAAAGTAAATGGAATTCCCAAACAAAAATTTAATTTAAAATGTTTTTGAATTATTTTAGAAAAATGATGGGATCATTTTGGACCTTTAAATAGAGGAGAACCCAAGTACTTAAGAGGTAAGTGTTGATGTTTAAAATTAGTGATTTGTCAGATTTGATTGATTTCTTTATTAGAGATACTTGAAGAAATATAAAAAACTTTTGTTATCATTGATTGAAAGACCACTTTCTACCAAATTTATTTTAAAAAAATTTTGAGGTTATTGATATGTTGAATAGAAGCATTGCAAAAATAATGAAATCTTCAATAAAGCTTAAGTGGGAAATAGGAAGATCACCAAGAGTTTTATAGTACATACTAGGATTATTTATAAATAACTCATTGATGCTTCTAGATAAGTATTCAACAATAATAATAAATTAAGCAAGAGAAAAAGGATCCCCTTATCTTAAGACATGGGAAGAAGGAAATAAGCCCAAACATTCCCCATTAAAAAAAATAGAATACCAGACATTATTAATATAATTTTTAATAAGAAAATAAATTTATCAAAAAACAAAATAAATTTAGAATATGGAAAATAAAATCCTAAGAGATATTATCAAAAGCTTTGGTAATATCTAATTTGAAAAGAATGTTTCCACCTAGTCTTAGCATCTAAGTCATGAATTAATTCTTGGGCAAATAAAATGTTATCAAAAATAGATCTACCATTAACAAAACTAGTTTGGTTGAGAGAGATGATCTTATGAAGTAAAGGACTAAGCATGTTTGCAAGAATTTTGGAAATTAGCTTATTGAAGAAGGTGCAAAGACTAATAGGTCTAAAATCACTCCAATAGTGCAAATGATCTTTCTTAGGTATGAGAACAATAGAAGTGCTAGAAATATATCAAGGAAAATGATTACCATTAAAAAAAATCAACCATAACCTTAATCAAATTATTTTAATAGTAAACCAACAATTTTGAAAAATTGAATAATGAAACCCTCTAGAAGAATCGAGTTTATGTTCATGCTATTAAGAACTTTAAAAATCTCATCTTCATTAAGCATAAGAAGCAAATCATTGTATTCATTTGTAATAATAAAAGGAATCAAGTGAAATTTAGAAATAGCTTTATAAGATCAACACTTATTAAACATATTTCAAAAGTAATTAATAACTGAATCCTTAATATCATTATTCTCCATAATCCATTCTCTGTTGTCATCTTTAATTTTATGAATATTATTTAAAGCTCTTTTCCTATTAACTAAAGCATGGAAATACCTAGTATTTATGTCACCATCTACAATATGTTTACTAGTAGCTTTTTGATGCCAATAAGTCTCTTCCATATTTTGAAATTAACAAGATTATCTTTCGCCTCAGTCAAGTCCTTAATCTTAGAAGGATCAGACATAATAAAGACCTCAAGATCACAAACCATTTTTTTTCATATATTTGGTATTAGCAAAATGGATTTTAAAGTAATGCTTATTCTACCAATAAAGATTATGCTTAAGTCTTTTAAGCTTAAACCAAAGTATACTCATCCCCATAATCAAATTATTAAGATGTAAAGGAGCTTTCTAAATGTTAGCCAGAAGATTAAAAAAATCAATATGTTGAATCCACATGTTCTGAAATCTAAAAGGAGAGAAATTATTTAATCTATTAGAATTATCTTTAATAGAAACCAAAAGAAGAGCATGATCAGACAAGGTTTAGCTTAAATGAAGTAATATGCCATTGAGTAATCCAATGAGTATTAAAAAGAATCTGATCCAACCATTGTCAGAGTATAGAGTTTTACAATTATAATTAGAACCTTTAAAACCAATATCAATTAAATTATAATCGAGGATCATATTAAAAAATTCTTTCATGTAATGAATATTAGGAGAGGAACCACCACTTTGTTCAGAAGTGAATAAAATAGTGTTGAAATCACAACCAACAAAGCAAGGTTTACTGACAGAGGTAAAAAAATTCCTCAAATTATCCCAAGAAGATTTCTACCAGATCTAAGCCCAAAATACTATAATCACCATAAGAGATTTGAGTATTGACAACTTGTTCAAAATCATCAAGAATAGAAACCTCTATAAAGTTATTCGAAAAACACCAAATATTATTACTGACATTAGAGAAAAATGTATTGAAACCGATCATTCTAGCAACATGGTTAATTTTGTTATCATGAATAAGAAGCTTTAGAAAAAATAAGTAAAGAAATATTATGTATAGGACAAAGATTTCTAATATGGTTACGAATATAGAGGGAATGAATCCCTCTAACATTCCAAACAATAAAATTAAACATAAAGAAATAAAAAAGGGGTTAAGAAAAGGTTAATTAATAGAGAAGAGGGAGGTCGTAGTTGATCTAGTGTTTCTTGGCAATTTGGGAGGAAAATTTTTAACATTTTTTTCTCTTTTTAGCATGATATGTTTGAAAACCAATTTCTTTTCCTATATAATCATCATCTGAGAAAAATTTAGCAACATTAGTCATAGATTTTTTTGGAGAAATCTCCTGATTAGAAATGAGTTCTCCTTCTTTCAAGACTGTAGAATTAATTAAAGCAATGAACATCGGGAAAAGCAAGAGAGAGAACAGAAACAGATTTATTAAGAGGCAAGTGTGAACACCAAACCCTTCCTTTTTCATGATCCAAATTATTAGACAAAGACAAATCTTTATGAGAATTTAAATCATCCTAAATATAGAAAATTTAATCAATTTTTTCAACCTAATTATCATGAGATATTAATGCCATATTCTCCATTGAATTTCAATCTTTCATAAGATTAATATCATCATTTATATTCTCAATCAAAGCTTCATTTTCATCAATCAAAGCTGGCAAGGATGTAGGGATTGAATCGGAGGACACATTATCATCATCCAAAAGTTTAGAAAAACTATTATTATTTACATTATAAGCCTTCAATTGCATAGAAGAAGTAAGAGGTAAAACAGCCTTATTAGGAACATTCAAAAATTCCTTTTTTTTGAAGTAGGTTTTTGATATTTAACAGTGATCGTCCTAGGGTTAGGAATAGAAGTTTCTTTAACAGTGATTTTCTCTTTTAGGTGAAGATGAAGAATGATGCATTTAGAATTATTGTGCCCATGGATTTTACATTGAACACAAACGATAAGGAAATTTTTAAATTTAATTATTTGCATATAACTATAATTTTTAGATCCCAACCAGATTTCTTTGGGGTGTAACTTGGTAATGTCCAATTCAACAAGGATTTGAGCCACTGAAGGATGAGATTTCGTAGCCATTGCCCGATCAATTTGCAATGAATGACCAAATAAAGCACCCGTAGTAAAAAGTAACTAATGGTTAATGAAATGAATTTGCATATTAGGGAAAGAAATCCAAACTAGAATGTCTTCAAAAAATTTCAATGCAGTCAAAGCCAAGTTAGTTGTTGCCCTAGCAGGATCTATAGGATCCTTTAATTTTCTCTAAGGAATCATCGGGGAAGATGCCAAACCATGCAGTCAGTCTAATGAAGACATGAAATAGGCTAGGGGCCATTAATTCAAGAAGGAATCCAGTGATAATCACACAAAATAGCCAGCAAGTAGTGGCTAGAAAGCTGAAAATGAGAGGGGGAAAGGGAAATCGCTAGAGCATGGGGATGGGGGCTCAGGCAGTATTTTTTTTGGTTTTTTAGGTTTTAATTTAGGGTTTAGGTTTACTTCAGGTAAGGGTTTAAGTTTAGTTTAGGTTTAGGTTTAGGTTTAGATTTTGGGTTTAGGTTTTGGTTTAGGGTTTAGGTTTAGGTTTAGGGTTTAGGTTTAAGTTTAGGGTTTAGGTTTAGGTTTAGGTTTAGGGTTTATTGTTTAGGGTTTATAATTTATAGTTTAGATTTTAGGTTTAGGGTTTAAGTTTAAGCTTTATTTAGTTTAGGTTTAGGTTTAGTGTTTAGGGCTTAAGGTTTAGGTTTAGGTTTAGGGTTTAGGTTTAGGTTTAGGCTTAGGGTTTAGGTTTAGGTTTAGGTTTAGAGATATTTAATTTTAGGTTTAAGTTTAAGTTTGAATTTATATTTAGGGCCTTTAGAATTACAATTATATTTAAGTTTAGGGGTTAAGATTTAGTTTAAGTTTAGGCCTTTAGGCTCATAGTTTTAAGTTAGTTTAGGGTTTAGGTCAGATTAGTAGGCTTTAGGATTTAGGTTTAGGGTTTGAGATTTAGGTTTAGGTTTAGGCAGATTAGTTTAAGTTTAGGCTTTAAGTTTAGATTAGGTTTAAGTTTAGGCTTTAGGTTTAGGTTTAGTTTAGCAAGTTTTGTTTAAGTTTAGGGTTTAGGGTTTAAGGGAGTTTAGGCTTTAGGGTTTAGGGGGCCCAGTTTAAGCTTAGGAGGGATTTAAGTTTATAACTTAGATTTAGGTTTAGGCTTTAAGTTCAGTTATTTAAGTTTAGGCCTTTAAGTTTAGTTAGCTTTTTTAGGTTTGTTTAGGTTTAGGTTTATATTTAGGTTTAAGTTTAGGCCCAGTTTAGCTCAGTTTAACTTTAGGTTTTAGTTTAAGGGTTTAGTTTAGGGTTTAAGTTAGGAGGTTTGGTTAAGTTTAGGTTAAGGTTTAGTTAGGTTAGGTTTAGTTTAAGTTTAGGGTTTAAGTTTGGTTTAGTATAGGTTTAGGGTTGGAGGTTAGTTTGGGTTTAGGGTTTAGGGTTGTAGGTTAGGGTTTATGGTTTAGGGTTTAGGATTTAGAAATGAGAGTTTTGGGTTTTTAGTGTTTCAGGTTTAGGGTTTAGGGTTTCGTGTTTAGGGTTGTAGGTTTTAGGGTTTAGGGTGTAGGGTTTAGGGTTTTAGGGTTTAGGTTTTAGGGTTTTGGGTTTATTGTTTAGGGTTTTAGGGTTTAGGGTTTAGGGTTTATGGTTTATTATTTAGGGTTTAGGGTTTAGGGTTTAGGGTTTAGGTTTTAGGTTTAGGATTTAGGTTTTAGTTTAGGGTTAGGATTTAAGGTTTTTTTTTAAAAGAGAATAAATTTGTATTCAACATTTCTTCGTTTCAATTTCACCAACCAAGTAGTGCATCAAGTTTTCTAAGATACAAGTGATGACATAAATAAAAAATGAGTATGCATAGAGCAACTCAGAAACCCAAGATAGCTAGAACTATCTATACCATAAAGACACAGTTCCGTCAGCAATAGATCAGATCGGTTGTTCTTCAATTTCTCCAGTTCCCATCAAAACCACCACCACCTCTCGATAACTGCCGCCTCGATATCTGCCAGCACCTCCAGATCCCCAACCACTACGATAACCCAGCTTCCACCCTCCACCGCATCTAGGCAGAGAGGACGTTGATGTTCCTACCGTCAAGGTTCTACCCATTATTAGGGTTTCAGTTTAGGTTTTGGTTTTGGTTTGTTAGGTTTTAGGGTTTTGGTTTATCATTTTATTTATTTAGTTTCTTTAGGTTTAGGTTTAGGGTTTGGGGTTTAGGGTTTAAAGTTAAGATTTAAGGTTTAGGGTTTAGGGTTTAGGGTTAGTGTTTAGGGATTAGGGATTAGGATTTAGAGTTTAGGGTTTAATGTTTCGGCTTTAGGGTTTAGGGTTTTTAGGGTTTAGGGTTTAGGGTTAGCTTAGGGTTTAGGGTTAGTTGACAGTTTAAGGTTTAAGGTTTGGGGTTTTAGGGTTTAAGGTTTAGGGTTTAGGGCTTAGGGTTAAGACCATTGGGTTTCGGGTTTATGGTTTAGGGTTTAGGGTTTAAGATTTAGGGTTTAGAGTTTAGGGTTTATTGGTTATGGTATTTTTTTTAAATTAAGTAAACCGATAGGTTTAAGTTTATTTAGTTTATTTTTTATATATTTTAGTTATTTTTTATTTGGGTTCAATTTTATTTTTTTAGTTTAGTTTAGTTATTTTAGGTTTATTTATTTTATTTTAGGTTATTTATTTAATTTAATTTTTATGTTTATGTTTAGGTTTTAGTTTAGTTTTATTTTTTATTTTATTTTTTAGGTTTAAGTTTGATTTTTTTATTTTTAGGTTTAGGTTTAAGTTTTTATTTTAGGTTTATTTTTAGGTTTATTTTTATTTTATTTTATTTTATTTAGTGTAAGTTTAGGTTTTCGTTTAGTTTATTTTAGGTTAAGTTTATATTTATTTTAGTTTAGTTTATTTTAGTTTAGGTTTAGGTTTATTTTATTTTTATTTTTGGATTATGTTTTTCATTTTTGTTTAGGGTTTTGGTTTTATTTTTTTATTAATTTTTAGGTTTCTTTTTTAGGTTTAGATTTTTATTTAGTTTATATTTTATTTTATTATATTTTATTTTTATTTAAGGTATAATTTTATTTTATTTATGTTTTTTATTTTTTTAGTTTAGTTTAGTTTTTAAATTATTATATTTTAGTTTTATTTTTATTTTTTATTTTATTTTCTTTTTAGTTTTAGGTTTAGGTTTTGGTTTAGGTTTGTAATTTATTTTATTTTCTTATTTTATTTCGGTTTAGGCTTTTTTATTTATTTTAATTTTAGATTTTATTTAGTATAGGTTTAGCTTTTTAGCTTTTTAGGGTTTAGGGTTTAGGGTTTTATAATTTAGAGTTTAGGGTTTAGCGTTCTGGGTTTTTAGGATTTAGGGTTTTGAGTTTAGCATTTAGGTTTTAGGTTTAGGGTTCAAGTTTTTGTTTAGGGTTTAGGGTTTTTGGTTTTCCTTTTTTTTTAAAAAAAAGAGAACATATTCAAATTCAACATTTCTTCTTTTTGATTACAACAATCAATTAACACACCAAGTTTTCTATGACACAAGCGACAACATAGATAAAAATGAGCATGCACAAAGGAAATCAAAAACCCTAGATAACTAGAACCATCTCTACTATAAAGACATAATTCTATACGCAGCAAATTAGATTGGACGTTCTTTAGTTTCTCTAGTTCCCATCAGAACCATCGCAGCCTCTCGAGTAGCGGGATCCACCATCATATCCTCGATCTCTCCCTCCGCCACCACCATGGTTGTAACCTTTGTCGCTCCTCCTGCCTCAATAACCTCCATCACTAGATCTAGACTAAGCTTGGTTGACAGTGATGTTCCTACCGTCAAGGTTTTTCCCATTCATAGGGCTTAAGTTTATTAGGTTTTAGGGTTTAGGTTTCTTTTTTAATATGTTTAGTTACTTTAGATTTAGGCTTAGGGTTTGCTGTTTAGGGTTTAGGGTTTAGGGTTAGGGTTTATGGGTTTAGGGTTTATGCTTATATGGTTTAGGGTTTAGGGTTAGTTTATGGTTTAAGGTTTAGGGTTTATTTTTTAAGATTGAGGGTTTTTAATGTTTAGGGTTTAGGGTTTAGTGTTTAGAGTTTAGAGTTTGGATTTAAGGTTTAGGGTTTAGGGTTTTAGGGTTTGGGTTTAGGGTTCTAGGAGGGTTTAGGGTTTAAGGTTTAGGTTTTAGGGTTTAGGGTTTAAGGTTTAGGGTTTTTAAGGTTTAGGGTTTAGGGTTTAGGGTTAAGGGCTTAAGATTTAGGGTTTAGGGTTTAGCGTTTATGGTTTAGCGTTGTAGGTTTAGGATTTATGATTTAGAGTTTAGAGTTTAGGGTTTTCTTAAAAAATAAAAAATAACTAAATTGGTAGGTTTAGGTTTATTTAGTTTATTTTTTATTTATTTGAGTTTATTTATTTTTTATTTTTATTTAGGTTTTTTTTATTTTTATTTAGTTTAGTTTATTTATATTTGGTTTATTTACATTTTGTCTAGGTTTTTTTTTAGTTTATTTTTTAGGTTTAGGAATAGGTTTGAGTTTATTTTGTAGTTTAGTTTTATTTTTATTTTATCTTTTAGGTTTAGATTTTATTTTTTATTATTAGGTTTAGGTTTAGGGTATTATTTTATTTTTTTAGGTTTATGTTTTAGGTTGTTATTTTTGGTTTATTTTTAGGTTTTATTTTTTTAGTTTAGTCTTAGGATTTTTTTTAGTTTATTTTATTTTATTTAGTTTAGGTTTAGGTTTATTTTATTTTTATTTTATGTTTTGGTTTTTTTTGTTTAAGGTTTAGGAGTTATTTTTTATTTATATTTAGGTTTATTTTTTAGGTTTATGTTTTCATGTAGTTTTTATTTTATTTTATCTTAGGTTTATTTTATTCTTATTTTATGTTTAGTTATTATTTAATTTAGGTTTATTATTTTAAGGTTTATTTTATTTTTTATTTAGTTTAGGTTTTTATTTATTTTATTTAAGTTTAGTTTTCATTTTCTATTTTATTTTATTTTTAGGTTTAGGTTTAAGTTTTAGTTTAGGTTTTTAGCTTATTTTATTTTATTTTTTTTCTTTAAGTTTATGTTTTAGGGTTTAGGGTTTAGGGTTTATGGTTTTAGGTTTTAGGGTTTAGGGTTTATCATTTTTGGTTTTAGGTTTAGTGTTAGGGTTTAGGTTTTATGTTTAGGGTTTAAGTTTTAGGGTTTAAGGTTTTTTTTTAATATAATTTACGATTTAGGGTTTACGATTTTGGGTTTACGGTTTAGGGTTTTAGGGTTTAGGGTTTAGGGTTTAGGGTTTAGGGTTTAGGGTTTAGGGTTAGTTTTTTTATTTTTTAGTTTTTTTATTTTTTTTATTTTTTAAAAAAATTAAGTAAACTAGTAGGTTTAGGTTTATTTAGTTTATTACTTTATTTATTATAGTTTATTTTATTTTATATTTTTAATTAGGTTAATTTTTATTTTTATTTTTATTTATTTTAGTTTAATTTATTTATTTTAGTATATTTTTTAGGTTTAGGTTTAGGTTTAAGTTTATGTTTTCATTTAGTTTTATTTTTATTTTATTTTTTAGGTATAAGTTTTATGTTTTATTTTTAGGTTTAGGTTTAGGTTTTTATTTTATTTTTTTAATTTTAGGTTTTAGGTTTTTATTTTAGGTTAATTTTTTGGTTTTATTTTTTAGTTTAGGGTTTAGGGTTTTTTAAAAAAAAATTAAGTAAACTAGTAGGTTTAGGTTTATTTAGTTTATTTTTTATTTATTTTAGTTTATTTTATTTTTAATTTTTATTTACGTATATTTTTTATTTGTTATAGATTATGTTTTTTTCATTTTAGTTTATTTTCTAGTTTTAAGTTTTGGTTTAGGATTATTTTTTTGTTTAGTTTTATTTTTATTTTATTTTTAGGTTTAAGTTATATTATTTATTGTTAGGTTTAAGTTTTTATTTTTATTTTTTAGGTTTAAGTTTTAGGTTGTTATTTTAGGTTTATTTTCAGGTTTAGTCTTTGGTTTATTTTTTTTATTATATTTAGTTTAGGTCTAGGTTTAGGTTTAGGTTTTATTTATTTAGTTTATTTTATTTTAGTTTAGGTTTAAGTTTATTTTATTTTATTTTATTTATTTTATTTTTATTTTTGATTTAGGTTTTTTTTATCTTAGGGTATATGTGTTATTTTTTTAGGTTTACTTTTTAGGTTTATGTTTTTATTTGTTTTTATTTTATTTTATTTTAGGCTTATCTTATTTATATTTTAGGTTTAGTTTTTATTTTACTTATGTTTTTTTTAGGTTTATTTTATTTTTTGTTTAGTTTAGGTTTTCATTTATTTTATTTTAGTTTAGTTTTTTATTTTATATTTTATTTTATTTTTAGGTATACATTTAGGTTTAGTTTTAGGTTTAGGATTAGCTTTTAGTTTAGGTTTCTATTTTATTTTATTTTATTTTTTATTTAGGTTTAGGTTTTAGCGTTTATGGCTTGGGGCTTTAAGGTTTAGGGTTAAGGGTTTAAGGATTAGTATTTAGGGTTTAGGGTTTTTAGGGTTTAAGGTTTAGGGTTTAGGTTTTATATTTAGGGTTTAGATTTTAGCTTAGGGTTTTGGATTTTGGGTTTAAGGTTTAGGGTTTAAGGTTTCCATTTTTAATAGAGATTAGGGTTTACGATTTAGGGTTAGTTTTAGGGTTTAAGGTTTAGGGTTAGGGTTTTTTATTTTATTTATTTATTTTTAAATTAAGTAAACAAAAAGGTTTAGGTTTATTTAGTTTTTTTATTTTAGTTTATTTTATTTCTTATTTTTATTTAGATTTATTTCTATTTTTATTTAGTTTAGTTTATTTATTTTAGTTTATTTTTTAGGTTTGGGCATAGGTTTAGATTTTTGTTTTAGTTTAGTTTTATTCTTATTTTTATTTTTTAGGTTTATGTTTATTTTTTTAAGGTTTAAGTTTTATGTTTTTATTTTAGCTTTATTTTTGGGTTTTATTTTTTAGTTTATGGTTTAGGATTCTTTTAAAAAAAATTATGTAAACTAGTAGGTTTAGGTTTATTTGGTTTATTTAGTTTATTTTTTATTTATTTTACTTTTTATTTTTATTTAGGATTAATTTTATTTTTATTTAGTCTAATTTATTTATATTAGGTTTATTTATTTGAGTTTATGTTTTTTTATTTTAGTTTATTTATTAGGTTTAAGTTTAGGTTTAGGTATATTGTTTAGTTTTATTTTATTTATTTTATTTTTTAAGCTTAGGTTTTATTTTTTTATTAATAGGTTTAGGTTTAAGTTTTTATTTTATATTTTTAGGTTTAGGTTTTAGGTTGTTAATTTAAGTTATTTTAGCTTTTTAATTTTTTATTTTAGGTTTAGGTTCTTTTTAGTTTATTTTATTTTATTGAGTTTAGGTTTATATGTAGGTTTAGTTTATTTCAAATTTAGGTTTAGGTTTTATTTATTTTGGTTCAGTTTATTATAGTTTAGGTTTTGGTTTATTTTATTTTTATTTTAAGTTTAGGTTTTTTTTATTTTAAGGTTTAAGTCTGATTTTTTATTTATTTTTAGGTTTATTTTATAGGTTTAGGTTTTTATTTAGTTTTTATTTTATTTTATCTTAGGTTTTTTTTATTGTTTTATTTAGTTTAGGTTTTTTTTCATTTTAGTTTATTTTAGTTTTTATTTTCTATTTTATTATATTTATATGTTTAGGTTTAGGTTTCACTTTAGATTTTTATTTTATTTTATTTTATTTTTTTATTTAGGTTTAGGTTTTAGGGTCTAGGGTTTAGGGTTTTAGGGTTTAGTGGTTTTGGTTTTAGATTTAGTGTTTAGGGTTTAGGATTTTTAGGACTTAGGGTTTAGAGTTTAGCCATTAGGTTTAAGGTTTAGGTTTTAGTTTAGGGTTTAGGGTTTAGGGTTTAAGGATTAGGGTTTAAGGTTTTTTTAGTGGAGTTTAGGGTTTAGGATTTAGTGTTTAGGGTTTAAAGTTTGGTTTTGGTTTTATGGTTTATGGTTTAGGGTTATAGGTTTAAGTTTGTAGGTTTAGAAGTTAGGGTTTAGGGTTTAGGGTTAGGGAAATTTTTAATATTTTTAATATTTTTATTTTTTTTAATTAAGTAAAATGGTAGGTTTAGGACTATTTTTTGTTTTATTGTATTTTTTAAGTTTCGATTTTATTTTATATTTTTAGGTTTTGGTTTTAATTTTATTTTTTTAGGTTTAGGTTTTAGGATTTTATTTTAGGTTTATTTTTATGTTTTACTTTTTTAGTTTAGGTTTATCTTTTTGTTTATTTTAATTTCTTTAGTTTAGGTTTAGGTTTAGGTTTAGTTTATTTCAGGTTTAGGTTTAGGTTTTATTTATTTTAGTTTAGTTTAGTTTTGTTTAGTTTAGGTTTAGGTTTATTTTATTTTGATTTTATGTTTAGGTTTTTTTTTAGTTTAGGATTTAGGTTTTATTTTTTATTTATTTTTATGTTTTATTTTTAGGTTTATTTTTTAGGTTTTGATTTTTATTTATTTATTATTTAATTTTATTTTATATTTATTTTATTTTATTTTATGTTTATTTTTTTATTTTAAGTTTAGGTTTCATTTTATTTAGGTTTTTTATTTTTTAGTTTTGTTTAGGTTTTTATTTATTTTATTTTAGCTTAGTTTTTATTTTTTATTGTTTTCTATTTCCTTTTCTTTTTAGGTTTAAGTTTTAGTTTAGGTTTTAGTTTATATATTTATTTTATTTTGGTTTAGGTTTTTCTATTTATTTTATTTTTAGGTTTTATTTTGTTTAAGTTTAGGTTTTTAGCTTTTTAGGTTTTGGGTTTTGGGTTATTTTAAGATTTAGGGCTAGTTTAGGATTTAGGGTTTGGGGTTCAAGGTTTAGGGTTTAGTGGTTTTTTTGGGTTTAGGGTTTAGGGTTTTGGGTTTTGGGTTCAAAGTTTTGGGTTTAGGTTTTTTTTTTCTAAAATTAAGTAAACATGTAGGTTAAAGTTTATTTAGTTTATTTTTTATTTATTTTAGTTTATTTTATTTTTTATTTTTGTTTAGGTTTATTTTTTATTTTTATTTAGTTTAGTTTATTTATTTTAGGTTTATTTATTTTAGTATAGTTTTTTCATTTTAGTTTATTTTTTGGGTTTAGGTTTTTAAGTTTATGTTTATTTTTTAGTTTAGTTTTATTTTTATTTTATTTTTAGGTTTAAGGTTTATTTTTTATTTTTAGGTTTAAGTTTAGGTTTTTATTTTATTTTTTTAGGTTAAGGTTTTAGGTTTTTCTTTTAAGTTGATTTTTAAGGTTTTTTTAGTTTAGGTTTAGGTTAATTTTTAGTTTATTTTATTTTATTTAGTTTATGGTTTAAGTTTAGTTTATTTTAAGTTTAGGTTTAATTTATTTTAGGTTTTATTTAATTTAGTTTAGTTTATTTTTGTTTAGGTTTATGTTTATTTTATTTTGTTTGTTTTAGGTTTAGGTTTTTTTTAGTTTAGGGTTTATCTTTTATTTATTATTTATTTTTAGGTTTACTTTTTAGGTTTAGGTTTTTATTTAGTTTTTATTTTATTTTATTTCAGGTTTATTTTATTTTTGTTTTATGTTTATTTTTTATTTTATTTAGGTTTTTTATTTTTAGGTTTATTTTATTTGTTTAGTTTAGTTTAAGTTTCTATTTAATTTATTTTAATTTAGTTTTTATTTTATTTTATTTTATTTTTAGGTTTAGGTTTAGGTTTGGTTTAGGTTTTAGTTTAGGTTTTTATTATATTTTATTTTTTTTATTTTTTTTAGGTTTAGGTTTTTTATTTATTTATTTTTTATGTTTTATTTAGTTTAGGTTTAGGTTTCTAGTGTTTAGGGTTTAGGATTAGTGATTTTAGGGTTTAGGGTTTTGGTTTTAGGTTTAGGGTTCAGATTTTAGTTTACGTTTTAGGGTTTTTGGTTTTTTTTTATTTTATATATATATTTTTTAAGAGAGAACAAATTCAAATTCAACATTTCTTCTTTTCAATTTTATCAACCAAGTAGCAAACCAGGGAAGTGAGGTAATCAAATGACCTCCTTGGGGCTAGCTAAAGACTTCTGTTCCAGAGATGTCTAGACTATATACCCATTAGCATTCGATCTTATATAAATCAACAAATGAATAAAGAAAAGATAACTAAACATTCATACACTTAAGCTATAAGCACATGCATTTCTTATGTATTTATAACTATCATCATAATACATATTATTATTCATTTATAAGCTTTTGAAAAATATGTTTGGATTTAGTAGTGGAAATAGCCACACAAATATTAAATTAAATCAACACATGCAAGCTTAGATAAAGGAAATCCATTTTATTTTACTTGATTTTGAAAACATGGATCCATGAATTCAAATGACATACCAAATTTAACATGATTGGAAAGATGACAATCAAATATAAGCATGTGATTCATTCAACCAAACTAGTTCTTAAGGATAATCAAATCAAATAAGATTATTTAAAGCAAACCAAAGTTTCTTTATTAATTAAATTTTGTATTCGATTTAATTTTAAGAGGAGATGAGAAATCATCACTTGTTGTTTTAAACCCATTCCCACATTAGTGTTTTCATTTAATTTAAGGACATGTAATTAAGTTAATTTTATGGGTTAATTAAGTTGAACACTTAATTAGATGAATTAATTACCCTTACCTATGTCACCTTAAAGCAATTTACTAAATAATTATGAGCCAACATGATATGCATGAAAAATAAACTTGCAATGATCCTAAGAAATAAAAGGGGCCTAATGCAATTGGCTCATGATTAATAGTTAATTTGATTAAAGAACTTAATTAATTACTCTTATGGTTTTCCCACACATGTGGACTAACCATAATTTCATTAAACTCCTTTAGGTTATTAAACACCTAAAGATCTACCCCATGATATAATTAATTAAGGTCTGATGTGATTATGATTTCAGTTTGATTAAGTGATCTAATTATTTAGTTAAATCTTAATTTATTTCATTTTTAAAAAGGGTGAAATGAACTTAGTGAAAGGGGTTCCAACCCTCTGCCTTAGTTCACTTACTATTGAACAATGATTAATAAACTTAATTAATCAATTTATTACTATTCATGGGATTAATTAATCATTAATTAACTTAAAGAGTAATTAAGGTTTAATTAGTCAATTTTCTTAATTAAGTGAGCAATAAATCCCAAGAAAATCATGGGATATAGAGGTCATCCCATCAAATTAACCCATAAAAATTAGGATTAATTGCTCAAGTAATTAAGTAGTAATTAAGCTAATTAATTTTATAATTAAACTTTAATTACTATTCAAAGTTAGTTAAGATCATTTTTAATTAATTCACCACTAAAATACCTTTAAAATGAGTATTTATTTTCAAAATTTTTATTTCTCTATGATTTTTTATGATTTTTATAACTTTCAGCCATTAAAAATAATTAATTAAAGTCTAATCTTGTTGGCGCCACATGGTGCGATAACACGGCATGCTTTCCACTTGGCGCCATGGGAATGGCTACTTAAAACTTATCTGACTCAGTGCCTATGTGGCGGCGGAGGATGCGCTTTTTCATCCGTTATCCAATCTAAGATAGGACGGCAACGATTAATCCCATAGCTTAATAGAATTAAATCAGATCAATCTAGCAGATCTAATCATGATCGTTTATTCCAATCATGCGGAATAGACTGTGTGTGATCTAACATCATGTGAGTAAGGGAGAATGGAGTCCATCCACCATTGCTCACTTGATCCAAACTTACCCGAGCATGGATCAACTCCAAAAAGAACCCACACCTTCACGACATTGATCTGAGGGGATCCAACGATCAAGATCACACGTGATGCAAGTTTTCTTCAAAAAGTTCCAACCCATTTTTTTCTAAGGTTCAGTTTTGGAAGCATACCTCTTCAGAGCTCAAGATTGGTAGCTCAAATGATTAAGAAAGCTTCATATAATGGAGATGAAGCTTTATTGAGTAGCAATTGGATCAATTCCTTTAAGTTTTCTTGGAAGGCCATGAGCCCATGATTGGAGCTCAGCTTTGATCAAAGTCCCACCTCTGGGGCTTCGAAAGCTTGGGAGATGATTCATTCTTGCTATATGTGGCCTAAGGAAGGTGTGTGCAAAGTTAATTTGAGTTTGATGGAGAAATGGGAAAGTTAGGTGAAATAGAAGTGTCTTATTTTGGATGGATGGAAAAGGCATTTGATCAAGGAACGAGCTTGGGAGGGAATGGCTCTAGTGGCTCATCTTGGGTAGCTAGGGCTCTAAGGAATGATTTTGTGTGTGTTTGAATGGAAAATATAGGGTGTATATTCATCATGATCAAATGTTAGGATAAGGTTTGAGTGGGCGCAAGGAAGAATCATGGGTGTCGTATGGGTTTCAAATGCTCCAATGGGGAGGGTGAGGTGATTTTACCTCCCATGGGTCATGGCTCACCCAGCCACCCCTAAGGTCAGGTTGGGCAGTGTCATAAGTCCTTAAGTGGACCATTGATAGAGTACCAAGTGGCCAAGAAATAGAAATGACCACTTACATGAGTGATTTGTCTTCTGTGATGCCCTTGACCCAAAAGTATAATAATCATTTGGCATAAGATTTGATTTGGATAGATTTAAAATGATCCAAAAGTGGGTTAGCTTAAATTTCAAGTCAATTGGAGTTCATTTGGTTAGGTTAGGCTCAATTTGGCACATTTAGGTCAAATTAGGTTAGGTTGGGTCAAGTTGACCAATTGGTTTCAAGTTCATATGATCATTTGAGATATTTTTGTTCAATTGGTTTGGTTTGGTTTGGCTTAGATTTGATTTTGGCTCATTTAAATTCATTTGAGTCAAATCTATTAAGTTGACCAATTTAACCAAATTGGCCAAATTGGCTTGGGTTGGGTGTTGGTTTTGGTTTAGTTGACCAATTGAAGAGAATTGTAGGCTTTGGTTTCAATTAGTTTGGATTTGGTTTTGATTTAGGCCAACTTGAACCTTTAAGTCACTTTGAACTAAGTCGGCCAATTGCGTTCAATTGGGTCCAATCATGGCTTTGGTCAAGTCAACAATTATTTTGGAATGAACTTGAGTTATTGGTTGCAATCAATTTGGTTTCTATTTTTATTTGACCCAATTTGATATTTTAGGTCAATTTGGGTCAACTTGGGTCAAGAGGGCCAATTGGATATGGTTTAACTCAATAGAAGGTCAATTTGGGTCAACCTTAATTACTATTTTGATTTGGATTAAGATTTGGCTAAGTCCATGGGATGGATCATATGACTTAAGAAAGGTTTGAAGTTTGGATTTAATCTTGGGCTTCTATCATTTGGTTTTGGAATTTGGGTTTGGATTTGGATTTGAATTTGATGTTTGAATTGAACTTGAGGTTTGGTTTTAGAAGGTGAACATGGATTAGATATGATTTGTAGGGTAGGTGGATTATCCTGATCCCTAATGCATAACCTAATCCATTCGAACAGAAAATGAAAAAGAAAAAAAAGAGAGAAAATGAAAAAGAAAATAAAAGAGAGAGGAAATAGACTTAGAAGAGGAAGTGGTGCTTGACATTAGACTCCACCTATAGTTCATTACTCCATTCGAACATATGGGTAGGATGATCTAAACTCCACTAGGCAGAGGAAGAGGCCAGTTCAGAGGCAGTCCCATGGGCAGAAAACCTCCTTATTTGACACCCAATAGAAGATATGTCCTAGTTACCAGGAGTACACTTATTATCCATATAGACGTAGAATCTAGTTCATAAGATGAGTCTTATATAGTTAGCAGACTAGCCAGCTCTTCTCAATAGTAGATTCCCTTAGAGGTGACACTTGAGCAAGATAGTGATGAATATCGGGCTCCAAAGTAAAGCATAAGTATATCCAAGTGTATATGTGAAATAGTTAGGCATATGTTGGGAACCTTAGCTTTAACCCCACTTTCCTCTCAAAAAGCTAAGGGTTTAATAGTTAAGGAAGCCCCTAAGTCATCCACAAGTGTGAAGACTTAGAACATAGGTCAGACTACTTTGAAAGAATATGGAAGAATAAATGTAGAAGCTCTCAATCAAGACCAGGACTAGAATTCGGTATAGTGGGTCCAGTCGATGATGATGATTACTGCTTAGTCATCACCAATCATTTGGAATCTAATAGGTACTTTTCAAGTAATATTAACTCATATGAGGAGCTATGCTTAGAAACTTTAGATTATCCAGATGATTTTAAAGTCAAAGATGCACTTCCAGGGTTCGAAGAAGAGATCAAATCAACCATCGACAAGCTCAAGAAAATCAACTTAGGAATTGATGAAGATCCATGCTTGACATACATCAGTTCTTTATTAAATGAGATTGAAATAAATGACTTAGTTAGGCTAGTAATTAAGTTTAAGGATGACTTTGCATGGAGTTATGAAGAGATTCTTGGATTGTCTCCTAATGTAGCAGTCCATAAATTACAACATAGCCTACTGCTAACTCTATCAAGCAAGCTCCTAGATGCTTGTGATTAGAAATTGAACAATAGGTCATTTATGAAGTCAAGAAACTAATCAATATTGGCTTCATCTAGGATGAAAAATATCCTACCTGGTTAGACAGCGCCATCCTAATTAAGAAAAAGAATGGACAAATTCACATATGCATCGATTTTAGGGATTTAAATAAGGCATGTCCTAAGATGAATTTCCACTACCAATCCTGGAGTTGATGGTGGACATTGCCTTATCACATGCAGTCTTCTCTTTCATGGATGCCCACCTAGATATAACCAAAAAAAGATGGCCCTTGAAGATGAAAGAAACACTGCTTTTAGAACCCCGTTCAGAATCTATTACTATGAGGTCATACCTTTCAACCTTAAAAGTGCTGATGCTACATACCAGTGGGCTATGACTCGAATCTTCAATGAACTTATTCATCATCAAGTTGAGTGTTATGTCAATGATCTCGTGGTTAAAAGTAGAGAAAAGGAAGACCATCTCTTTGACTTGAGAGTAGTTTTCAAATAATTAAGATAATTTAACCTCAAAATTAACCCCCTAAAGTGTACGTTCAGAGTAGCTTTGAGGAAATTTCTTAGGATTATTGTCTGACACCAGGGAATTGAAATAGATCTGGAGAAGATTAATGTGATATTATAAATGCCAGACCCTAAAATTTTACCTCAACATAGATCATTTCAATGGCAGTTGGCATATCTAAGATGCTTTATATCCAACTTATCAGCAAGATGTCAGTCATTCTCAGCATAAGGATGCCAAGTTTGAGCGGGATGATAAGTGTGAGCATGCCTTCAAAGACATCAAGCATTACTTGATGATGTCGTCGATTCTATTATCCCCAATCCCTGGCAAGCCACTTATACTTTACACTGCTGCATTAGATGACTCCTTTAGTGCTTTGTTGGCCCAAGCCAACGACGAAGGGAAGGAAAATGCACTCTACTACCTCAATCATCATCTAATCCTTCCTGAGGCTAATTATCCACTCATTGAGAAGCATTGCCTAGCTTTAATCTTTGCATCCAAAAAGCTACAACACTACATGCTTCCTTAGAAAGTGAACTTAATCTCTAGGATCAATCCACTACAATATCTCATAACATGGTCGATGCTATCCGGATGGTTGGTACGACGGTCCTTGATCCTCTCATAGTTTGACATTACCTTTGTACCCCTCCGTGTGGTGAAAGGTTAAGACTAGCAGATTTAATAGTATCACACCCACTTCCTGCTGACTCTTCGCTTAGTGATGATCTCCCTGATGAAAAAGTCATGAACTTATAGGATACTAGCATTCACTAGTGGGAGATGTACTTTGATGGTGCAGCTTCCTCTCAAAGAAGAGAAGAACCATAATCTACTCTTTCAGGAAAGGCATGAGTAGAAATAGTTCTCTTAACTCCGAACCCTGATGTGATGAGATTCTCATATCATCTATCCAATCCTTGCACTAACAATGAAGCCAAATATGAAGCTCTAATTATCGATCTGGATTTAGCTGTTACTCTAAGCATCCAGAACATCAACATCTTCAAGGAATTTCAACCAGTTATTAACCAACTCATTGGGTCTTATAAGGTTATAAAGCCTAAGTTCCATCATTACCATAAGTTCACCATGGAGTTATTAGCCTAAATCCCAGAGGTTACCATTTATATGATTCCTCAAGGAGAGAACATTGTAGTGTATACTTTAGCCAAGCTTGCCAAAGAGTTGACATGTCCAGAGAATGAGTCCATATCAATAAAGGTCCAAAATAGACATGTCTTATCCCTTATTGATATTGAACTCATCAAAAAATACTCTCTTGAAGGAGAGGTTTCCATTGCTAAGAAGGATGAGGAGTTAGATTAGAGGAAACCATTCATGGATTACCTAAATAAAGGAAAACTACCTCAAGAGAAGTCCTAAGATCATCAGATGAAGCAAAGAGCACTTTCATATGCTCTTGGGATGGTGTGTTGTACCAGTAGTCTTTTGATCATATGTGGTTACATTGTTTAGACAAGTATAAAGCCCATAAGATCATGATCGAGGTACACTCAGAATTATGTGGAGCCAACCAATCTAGTGTAAAGATGAAAGCCAAGATGAAGAGACTAAGATACTACTTGTCGTTGATGATCAAAGATTGCATGGATACAGCTAGGCGATGTCACCAATGTCAAATCTATAATGTGGTATTACACCAATGACCCAAAATTCTACATCCTACATTGGCCTCATAATTATTCGAGTGTTGGGTACCAACATAGTGGGTTCAATTCCTCATTCTTCTGAGCATCATCGATTAATCTTAGTTGCTACTGACTACTTTTTGAAATGGTCAAAGGTGATTCCACTCAGAGAGGTCACTAAGCATAGATATGGGTAGTAAGCTCACAAAAGAGCATAATGCCAAGTTGTGGTTAGACCAGCTCGAAGGTTTGGAGGAGAGATGCCAGTGGGAATGCCAAAACCTTGAGTTGTACAAAGCTAAAATGATTGAACCTCACAACAAGTTGGTCTGTCCTAGAGCTTTTCAAGTAGGAGAGCTTATTTTAGTTCTAAGGAGATTGATTGTTGCCCGTCATAAGATGGGAAGAAAGTTTGAACCCACTTGGGATGACCCTTTTATCATAGAGAATGACTACCAAAGAGGATCTTATCAACTTATTAGTCATAAGAAAGAGCATCCAATGCTTCCAATCAATGGAATCTACTTAAAGAAATATTATAAATCCTATTTGAATATAATTATCATCAATTAAAATTCTATTTTGAATTCAATCTCTTCCATGTTTAAAGTATTCTTGTTCGAAAATCTACCATGATGTGTTTAAGGTAGGTGTAAGGAACCTGATCTGCATCCTATTCTTCATTGACACAACACAAACACAAACTACACGAAAACATATAAAATAAACACATATCTTTGGTCTTAGTTTACTCTGAGTTGAGATAACACCCTCAATACCACTCACTCATTAGCTGCTCTAGGTGGTGTTGATGTGCTACCCTACTAGTGTGTCACCCAATGGTCTTCTTGCTTTGGAGGATGTAAGTCTGCTATGCTTTCTTTCCTTACTTGGCCACTACACACCGACGAGCACCTTGTTAGTTTGGTAGGCCTTACTGTGTTGCCTGTAAGCTACCTCATGTTGGCTTCATTTAAGAGGATATGAGTCTGCTACACTTTCTTCTTGCATTAGCCTTCGTGCACTGATTGGGTTGAGTATATTTGAGATTTTAGATAATTCCCCTTGCAGTTCTTCCATTCTGAATACTTTAATTCTGAGTCCAGTCTTTCCTCAGGGCTCTCTATTTAGTAGTCGCTCTAAGTCAGATATCATCTATCCCACCGACGATAGACTATCCTGATGATCAGTTCGGCTCAAAAAGTTGTAAGCCTTCATGCTTTCTTTCCAGATTGATCATTTCACATCGACGGGCACCTTAGGTTAGTTGGTTTTCACTATGCTGATGGATACACCACTCATGTAGATGAATACACCTTAAGTTGGTTGGTTCTCGCACAATAGGATACACCACACATGGCAGATGTATGTCTACTATGCTTTCTCCTTGAGTTCGCCATCGTACACCTATAGGCTTTCTTTTCTAGGACTCAAGATAATGCTTCTTGCGGCACCTTCTATGTGGGCACTATATTTGGATCACATCTTTTACGACCCCATTTACAGACTACTTAGGTTACTATCAAATTGGACAGTTCCCCTTTCCAAGTAACCACCCCTATGGTTGGAGAATCCATCCTGTGGATGTGCGGATTCTCCCTTGGTCCAATAAAATTAAGTTAGGTCAAAAACAACATAGCCCCTTCTAAGTGTGGCCCCTCGCACACCAAGAGGGTCCACACAAACATATAGAAAAAATATATATTCACTTGTGGATTAGGAGGACACCCCTAGCGGTACCTTTTCCCAAGTAGGCATCTTATTTTTAGGGCAGTGTCAGCAAAAGTCCCTATAGGAATTTCCTAACTACTCTTGAGTTGATATAAGTCCTCAGCAACATTCACTCATTAGTCACCCCTAAGTCAAGTTCGATTTGTTGTGCTTCCAACATGTCACCCCAGCGGTTGTTCCCGGGTTCAGAAGTTGTAAGTCTGTTACACCTTCTTCTTAGCATAACTGTTGCACTCCAAAAGGAAATCCCTTAGGTTGGCTATCTCTAACCCACGGCCAGTAGACTATCCTTTTGGATTTGTAAATTTGAGATAGGACAAGTCTAATATAGCCCATTCTTAGTGGGTCCATCGCACACTAACATGGTCGATAAATTAAATCTATTAAATTTGACCGAACTCACATCACTAGCAGATATGCCCTAAATTCAAAATAAAACTAAACCAAACAAACCATATCAAATAACATTAAATTAAAATAATATTAATCCTAACTACTTTTGAGTTGACATAAGTACCTAGTGGATTATAGATTCTTATCACCAGTAGATCTTCTTTCCATAAATCATATAATCAAAGCAAATTCAAACCTTATCCCTAGCAGATTTTCTTCTTCTATTCCCTTGACATAGACCCAACACATGTCATGTCCAATGCATGTGAGATCCCCTATTGGATCCCCCTCAATGTCCTTGACATGGAATTCTCATCAAATCTTATTTCTTCTCTTATGTACACCATTAATACTTCAACCAAAAGCCTTACAATTTCATTCAAATTACATCATCTTAACATTGTAATCAACATTTTATGATTTGTGATGGTGCAAGCTCAAATTAACTATACAATATCATGCTAAACATATTATAGTGTGAATTAACACACTATATTATATTATAAAATATGATGTTATATTATAATTTGCTATAATATAATATATTGTCTAACATTACACCTCATTAGAATCACTTAAAAGAAAAAATAATGAAATTTTCTCAAAATATGAATAATGTTCATTTTAAATGTAAAATTGTTATTTTTCTATTAGAAATGGTACAAAATAGCATAATTTTTACGTTTCTTCTTGGTGTGTACTAGGAATTTGGCCAAATTCTTCCATCTCAACCTTCAAATTAACATTTTTGTGAGTTTTGACCCAATGTATTATAACAAAACTAAAACATACAAAAATGTACAATAACATTTAGTAACACACCACCACATTCATATATATGTGAAGTTATATTGTAATGTACATTATATTTTAATATGCTTTAATATAATTTATTATCTTACGTTACACTTTAAAATGAATCACTTTAAGAAAAAAGATTTAAAACAATTGGTTGAAAAATGAACATTTATTTTGGATGCAAAATTCCATTCTTTTGATTAAATGACACACCATAGCACACCCCTAATGATGTTCCCTAAAGCATACCTTAAATTTGGCCAAATCCCATCATGGAACCTATAAATCAATGTTTTTATGAATTATACCATTACAAATTCTTTTACATCATAGTATAATAAACTAAAATATGCTAAACAACAAGTAGTACTACACAATAGTATGTTATAATGCATGATGCTACAATATATTATGGCATCCTATATTATAATGCACTATAACTTATTATATTATTCTATATTTCATACCACATCATAAGGGATTGCTTAAGATAAGAAAATAATAAAATTAGTCTAAATAATAAAAAACTATGTATTTTAGTTGTACCACTTACATATTTTAAATTGAAACAATATATTATGATGCCATGATCTACATATTATGAATTTGTCCAAATTCCACCATTTTAAAGCCTAAATCAACATTTTTATAAATAATGCTAGTGTAGGATCGACTGCATGATTGTAAAATACTAAAAGAATTTAAAATGTGCAAAACAATATATTATGATATATGATGCTATACTATGCTACAACATATAATATTTAGTTTGAACATAAAATCTTACTTTTTAGACTACAAGTGGCGTAGCACACCTTTGGTACTACAACTTAATTCCCACTTCAAATTTAACAAATTTCATCATCTAATTTATTAAATCAATATTTTTTATGATTTATATTAATATAGACTGTAGGGAACAATACCATAATATACTGAAACATTTCAAAACATCTTATAACATCCAAAAACACACCACTACATGCTCAAATATATGATGCTACATTATACTATAATATATTATAATATAATATGATTTAGGGCTAGGGTTTAGGATATTCAACTCTATAATAGTCAGGGAAAAGTCTCTTGAAGGCATTTTATTTAACTACCATAACTATATTAGGATTAGGTCATTCTTTAGATCTACTCATAATGACATATTTATTCAAGATTTAGCGTTTAGGATTTAGGGTTAGTTTTGGGTTTTGGGTTTAGGTTTATGGTTTGGGATTTAGTGTTTAGAGTTTAGGGTTGTAGGTTATAGGGTTTAGGGTTTAGGGTTTTAGGGTTTAGGGTTTAGGGTTTAGTGTTTTAGGGATTAAGTTTAGGGTTTAGGGTTTTGAGTTTTTAGGGTTTAGGGTTTACATTTTAGGGTTTTGGGTTTAAGGTTTAGGTTTTAAGTTTAGGGTTTAAGTTTTAGTTTAGGGTTTTGGGATTAGAGTTTAAGGTTTTTTTTTGACAAAGAACAAATTTAGATTCAACATTTCTTCTTTTCGATTTCATCAACCAATTAGCACCCCAAGTTTTCTAAGACATAAGCAACGATATATATCAAAAATGAGCACCCATAGAGCAGATGAAAAACTTTAGATAAGTAGAACCTTCTTTATTGTAAAGACATAGTTCCATAAGAATGAGATCGATTCAACCATTCTACAATTTATCTAGTTCCCATCAGAACCACCCCCGCCTCTTGACTAGCGGGATCTGCCATCAGATCCCCCATCTCTCCCTCTATCACTACCATGGTTGTAACCTTCATTGCTCCTCCCGCCTCCATAACCACCACTACTATGAACACCACATCCATATGCACTAGCACCTCCAAATCCCCCACCACCACTGTGATAACTGCCGCCTCCACCTTCGCATCCACTGTCAGATCTAGATTAAGCCCAATTGACGATAATGTTCCTACCATCAAGGTTCTGCCCATTCTTAGGGTCTAGTGTTTAAATTTAGTTTAGGGTTTAGGGTTTAGGGTTAGTTTAGGGTTTATGGTTTGGGGTTTAGGGTTTGGGGTTGTAGATTTTAGGGTTTAGGGTAGGGTTTAGGGTTTAGGGTTTTAGGGCTTAGGGTTTAGGGTCTAACATTTAGAGTTTTAAAGTTTAGTGTTTAGGGTTTAGCATTTAGGGTTTAGGGGTTAGGCTTTTATGTTTAGGTTTAGGGTTTAGGGTTCAGGGTTGAGGGTTAGTTTTAGGGTTTAAGTTTTTTTTAATTAAGTAAACTAATAGGTTTAAGTTTATTTAGTTAATTGAATTTATTTTTATTTATTTAAGTTTATTTTAATTTTAATTTTTTTATTTAGGTTTATTTTAATTTTTATTTAGTTTATTTAATTTATTTTATGTTTATTTATTTTAGTTTAGGTTTTTTATTTTAGTTTATTTTTAGGTATATGTTTACTTTTTGGTTGAGTTTCATTTTTATTTTATTTTTTAGTTTGAGGTTTTATTTTCAATATTTAAGTTTAGGTATAGGTTTATATATTATTTTTTTAGGTTTAAGTTTTAGATTTTTATTTTAGGTTTATTTTTTGGTTTTATTTTTTAGTTTAGGTTTAGGTTTATTTTTAGTTTATTTTATTTTATTTAGTTTAGGATTAGGTTTAGGTTTAGTTTATTTTAGATTTAGGTTTAGGTTTTATTTATTTTAGTTTAATTTATTTTAGTTTAGGTTTACGTTTATTTTATTAAGTTTATTTTATTTTTATTTTAGGTTTAGTTTTTTTTTGTTTAGGGTTTAGGTTTTATTTATTATTTATTTTTAGGTTTTTTTTAGGTTTAAGTTTTTATTTAGTTTTTATTTTATTTTATTTTTCTTTTATGTCTAGTTTTATTTTATTTAGGCATTTTATTCTGAGGTTTATTTTATTGTTTAGTTTAGTTTAATTTTTTATTTATTTTATTTTAGTTTATTTTATTTTTTATTTAATTTTATTTTTAGATTTAGGTTTAGGTTTTTATTTATTTTATTTTTAGGTTTTATTTAGTTTAGGTTTAGGTTTTTAGGTTTTTAGGGTTCTAGGTTTTGGGTTTAGTGTTTAGGGCATAGGGTTTTAGGGTTTAGGGTTTTAGGGTTTAGGGTTTAGGGTTAGGGATTAGGGTTTAGGGTTTAGGGTTTAGGGTTTAGTGTTTAGGCTTTAGGGTTTAGGGTTTAGGGTTTTCTTTTTAACTAAAAGGAATTTATTGCTAAAAAAAATAGGTACAAGAAGGCCATATTAGAGACTAAGCTCAAAAAGAAAAAAAAATAACTACTGCTCAAGTGAGCTACAGGAGAACCCTAAAGAGTTTAGTCCCTAAACTAATACATCAAAGAGCAATAAAGAAAAAGAAACAAAGAAAATACTGAAAAAGCCAAGCTAAAGACAACAAAGGGGAAGAATCCACGGAGCTCCAAAAGAACCTCCAAAGACAGGAAGAACCATAAGAAAAGGAAACTTGCAACCTGCAACTGAAGATAACTCCAGCCATCTAAGAAAAAAGCTACCATCGGTAAGACTCTAGCTCCCTCCAAGAAGAAGAAGAGACCAACTGAAAAAGAGAACCTACAACTTGCAAGAAATCTCAACTAGAAGGAGATCAGAAAACATAAAGTTAAAAAAACTCTAGCTCAGATATTAGAAAATAAGGATAATCATAATAATGAGGGGCATCAAATCCTAAGTGTATCCAGCTTTAAAGAAGTCTTACAAATAGGAAAAGTCACCAACCACAAAAATATCAAGGAAAAAATCCATCATTTCATCATAGCCATCTCAGCCAAAGAAAAATGCAAACCTATCATAATAACCACCCAGCCAAAGAAAAAGTGAAGCTAAAGAAACAAAAAGAGAGAGTAGAGAAACATATAAAATTAGCATAAGGAAATCCCAACAAAACCAAATATGAACACCTCTTAAAAAAGAGGGAGAAAAGAAGCTCACAGCCCAAAAAAAGAAAAGTGCTTTCAAAGATAATGCCAACAGAGCCCACAATAACACAAATCCAAAGCCACCAAGGAACCAAGCCAACAGATCCCAGAACAACACCAATCCAAAGCCACCAAGGAACCAACCAAAGGAAAGGAAATATCTAATAGAGCAGCCACACAACACAACACCCAAAAAAAATAGCCCAAGAAAGAGCAAGAGAACCAAACCAACCAACAGAAAAAAAGAAGAAGGTTAGCAAAAGCTAAAATAAATAGCTAGAGAAACAACCAACCAATGGAGAAACCACAAGCCAAAGACAAAAATCCCAACCTACCACCAACAAAGAGAGAAAAAGCACCAACCAAAGAAAGGCAAGCCAACAAGAACAAAGCCACTAGCACAAAACCAACCAGCCAAAGGGCACCAAAAAAACCCAGCAAATAGGAAGCTAGAAACACCAAGCCAGAATGAGGAAAATTAACCAAGAAGCCAATACTCCAGCTAGCTAGAAAACACTCAGCAAAAGCTTAACTATTTAAGAAAAAAACTAGCCAAAAGAAAAAACCTCCCAAGAATAGGAGAGATTATTTCCAAGAAGCTTTGGAATGAGTAACCCTTGGCAAGTGAGGAAAGACATAAATCTAAACACTTATTTTCTTTTTCTTCTTGTAAACAATTTTATATCCATGCCCTTTCTCCATAAAATCTCCATCCAAAAATGAATCAGTTTATAAAAGGCATGGAGATCAATAGAAGCTATAAATTTCAAAGAAGAGCATTTGGAATCATCAACAACATTAGACAAATGAAAATAAAAAATAGTATGCATTTTAGAATCAGAAGTGAAAGGAGTAGAAACAGCATTATTAAGAAGACAATTATCAATATTTTCACCTTCCAATAAAAGCTAAAGAGTATCCTCCCTGTTATCATTCATAAAAGAAGCAAGATAAGAAGAATCTAGATTTTTAGTACAATCTTCATGTAAAGGATTAAAATAAGATTCAAATCCCTTAAAAACACATAGCATATTACCAAAATTAACATAATCATAAATAAGAACATTCTTTTCACAACCATTCTCAATCAAGAAGGCAAAAAAATAGTCTCTTTCCCATGATCGAAAGCATACATAGGAGAGAGGGAAACAACATCCAACTGATTGGAAGAAATGGTGTTAGCATCAATAATATTCGAACCATCATCAAGAAAGGACTTATGCATAGCATCCAAACCATTAGAATCATTAAACACAGCCTATAATGTCTTCCCTATATCAAAATAATCAAAAGAAAGGCTTAGAGCATGATTATTAGTTAAATGTTTTTCAGAAACATCAAAATTACCTTCCACATTAGACAAATCATTAATAGGTAAAACTTTTTCAGAAGATTCAGAAATCTAGTTTTCCAAAACATCAAAATTTTGAAAAGCAGATTTTCCTTTGTCCAACTTGAGAGAATCATCAGTTCTTTTAAGAATTGAATTCTTATTGGTGATTTTCTTCCTAAGAGAGGGATAAGCAATAAAACATTCAGAAATTTCATGCCCATGAATCTTACAATGATTACAAAAAGTGGGAAGGTTCTCAAAAATAACTTTCTGAAAATAATCATATTTCTTTGAACCCAACCAAATTTCTTTCATATATTTTTTAGTAATATCAATCTCTATAGGAATTCTAGCAACATGCGGTCCAGAAAAAGCAATTGTTGCTTGATCAACTTGCAAAGGCTGACCAAAAATATATCCAATAGCATAAAGAATCTGATGATTAAATAGATGAATCTGCAAGTTAGGTAAAAAAAGTAAAATGGGAACGATAGGAGACTCTTCATTAACATCAAACCTAGGCATCCACTTTAGAATACGCCTTTGACAATTAAAAACATAGTAAGAACACCTAGAAAAAATTTCTTCTATAATCAAGGCCATTAGAAAGTTTAATCAGAACATGCCTTGCATCAATCAACCCAATAAAAAAAGAACCAGATAAATTTTAGCTATAAAAAAATGAATATCATCCACTTTGGTTGTTTAAAAAAAAATTTCCAATCAAAGAAAAAGAAAAAGGCTCAGCTAATCTTTCAATATCCTCACCTAAACCATAATTATTGGAGTACTTTTAAAAGTCATATGAAGCAAATTCAAAGGAGGCTCGATGGAGGAATTCTTACCAGCTAAAGCCTCTTTGAAAGATTTAGTAACAGTAGGTAATTAAGAGGTAGGATTACCCAAAAATTTGATGCCCTAGCGGGATCCATCGGCATATGAGATTTACCCCAAGGATTTGAAGAAGCCGGTGCCATGAGTCATGACACCATGACAAGAATAGGTCAAGATCGGCCAAAGGCAGATAATCTATAGGGAATTTAAGGGATAAAGCGCTCAAAAACTCACCAAGAATGCGAGGGATCCCAAAATCACCCAATAATAGTGTTTAGTTTTGTTTTAGGGTTTAGGTTTTTGGTTTAGTGTTTATTAGTTATTATTAGGTTTTATTAGTTTTAAGTTATTATTAGTTTTAGTTAGGTTATTAGTTTAGTATTATTGTTTTATTTATAGTTATTATTATTTTAAGTTAGTTTAAGAGGCGGGGTTTATGTTTAGTTTATTTAGTTTGTTTGTTTATTAGGGTTCAATTCATATTAGTTTATTTATTAGTTATTATTAGTTAGTTAGTTATTTATTTAGTTTAGTTAGTTATTATTATTAGTTTATGGTTTTATTATTGTTTAGGTTTTAGTTCATTTTAGTTAGTGGTTTAGTTTTATTAGTTTTGTTTTATTAGTTTATTTCTTAGTTTATTAGTTTATTTTATTAGTTTTATTAGTTTAATTATGGGTTTAGGTTAATTAGTTTTTTAGTTTAGTTTATGGTTTAGTTTTTTATTAATTATTATTATTTATTATTTATTATTATTATTAGTTTAGTTTGTTGGTTTATTATTAGTTTTGTTTTAATTTTGTTTTTTTTCTTTAGTTCATTATTATTATTAGTTTATGTTTATTATTATGAGTTTTATTATGATTATTTAGTTTATTTATTTAGTTAGAGTTTAGGGTTTAGTTATTTTATTATTTATTAGTTTGTTTATTATTAGTTTTATTATTATTAGTTTAGTTAGTTAATTATTTTTTATTATTATTATTATTATTATTATTATTATTAGTTTTATTAGTTTAGTTTTTTTAGGTAGTTTTATTGTTATTATTAGTTTAATTATTAGGTTTATTACTTTAGTTATTTAGTTAGTTTTGTTTAATTTAGCTATTAGTTTATTAGTTTATTATTAGTTAGTTATTATTAAATTTTTTAGTTAGTCATTTTATTATTAGTTTATTATTAGTTATTAGTTAATTTATTAGGTTTAGTTATAATTATGTTTATTTATTAATTAGTTCTTATGTTTTATTAGTTTAAGTTTAGGGTTTCGTTATAATTAGCTATTTAGTTATTTTTTATTAGTTATTATTATTAGTTTATTAGTTTAGTTTTTATGTTTATTATTTATTAGGGTTTAGGTTTATTTATTAATTAGTTTTTTATTAGTTATCTTTTTTAGTTAGTTTGTTTATTAGTTATTAGTTTTAGGTTATTAATTATTTATTATTAGTTTTATTTAGTTTATCATTAATTTTAGTTTTTTATTAGTTATTATTAGGTTTTTAGTTTATTATTTATTTGTTTATTAGGTTTTATTAGTTAGTTATTAGTTTTTTTAATTTAGTTTTATTATTAGTTTATTAGTTTTTTTAGTTATTATTTAGTTATTATTATTAGTTTTATTAGTTTAGTTATTAGTTATTTTACTTTTGTTTAGTTTGTTATTATTACTTTTATTAATTTTGGTTTATGGGTTTAGTTTTTAATTTTTTTAGTTTTATTATTATTATTATTTTATTTATTATTATTTTTAGTTTAATAGTTATAGTTAGTGTAGTTATTAGTTATTAGTTATTTATTTAGTTAGTTTAGTTATTATTAGTTTATTATTATTAGTTAATTATTATTAGTTTTATTAGTTAGTTTTTTTAGTTTATTATTATTTATTAGTTTAGTGCTTTACTTTATTATTTAGTTTTTATGTTATTAGGTTTTATTATTATTTAGTGTTTTTTAAATTATTATTAGTTTTTAGTTTAGTTTATTTTTTTTATTAGTTATTAGTTTATTAGTTTAGTTAGTTTTATTAGTTGATTATTATTATTAGTTAGTTTATTAGGCTTGTTTATTATTATTAGGTTTAGTTTATTTATTTAGGTTTATTTATTATTTAATTTATTATTAGTTTATTTTTTATTATTATTGATTTAGTTATTTATTTTATTTAGTTTAGTTTATTATTAGTTCATTAGTTTAGTGCTAGTTGTTATTAGTTATTTAATTTTAGTTTATTACTTTTTTTAGTTTTACTATTAGTTTTAGTTATTATTATTTAGTTAGTTTATTATTAGGTTTAGTTAGTTTATTAGTTTAATAGTTTAGTTTAATTATTAGATTTAGTTATTAGTTAGTTATTACTATTAATTATTTAATAGGTATTAAGTTAATTTATTAGTTTTAGTTTATTAGTTAGTAGTTTTAGTTTAGTTAGTTTAGTTATTATTAGTTTAGTTATTGGGTTTAGTTTTATTAAAAGTTTGTTATTTATTATGTTAGTTATGTTTAGGGTTTAGAATTATTAATTAGTTATTTTTGTTAGTTAGTTATTTATTAGGGATTAGTTTAGTTAGTTTATTAGTTTAGTTTTTATTATTAGTTTAGGTTTAGTTTAGTTTTTTTTTAGTTTTATTAGTTTGGTTTATTTTTATTTAGTTTATTAGTGGGGGTTTTTATCTTTAATTTAATTATTTGTTTGTTTATTAGTTTAGTTAGTTTTTCTTATTATTATTTTATTAGTTTTTTAGTTATAATTTAGTTAGTTTAGTTTAGTTAGTATTAATAATTTTTGTTTATTATTAGTTAATTAGTTTTAGTTTACTATTTATTAATTTTAGTTTTAGTTAGTTTAGTTTAGTGTTTTATTAATTTCTTATTAGGGTTTAGGATTTAGTGTTTAGGGTTTATATGGTTTAGGGTTTGGGAATTGGGCCTTAGGGTTTTAGGGTTTGGGTTTAGGCTTAGTTTTAGGGTTTAGCATTTAAGGTTATGGTTATTTTATTTTATTTTATTTTAAGGGTTTAAGGTTAAGGATTTAGGTTTTTGGTTTAGGGATCAGGTTTTAGTTAGGGTTTAGAGTTTTTGGTTTTTTTTTTAGTAAAGAAAAAATTTAGATTCAACATTTCATCTTTTTGATTTCATCAACAAAGTAACACACCAAGTTCTCTAAGACGAAACAACAACATAGATAAAAAAATGAGCATGCAAATCAAAACCACAGAGAACTAGAACCGCATTGTAAGACACAGTTCCATAAGCAGCATAATGGATTGGCCATTCTCTAGTTTCTCTAGTTCCCATCAGAACCAGCCCAACCTCTCGAGTAGCAGGATCCACCATCATCTCTCCGATCTCTCCCTCCGTCACAACCACATCTGTAACCTCTGTCTCTCCTTCGGCCGCCATAACCACCACTGCTCTGACCACCACCTCCATATCCACCAGAACCTCCAGATCCCCCACCACCACTACAATAACTACCTCCTCTGCCTTTGCCTCCACTACTAGATCTAGACTGAGCCTGGTTAATGGTGATGTTCCTGTCGTCAAGGTTCTACCCATTTATAAGGTTTAGGTTCACATTTAAGTTTATTTAGTTTTATGGTTTAGGTTTAATTTTTAATTTAATTAGTTACTTTAGGTTTAGGTTTAGGGTTTGAAGTTTAGGGGTTAGGGTTTGGGATTTAGGGTTTAGGTTTAGGGTTAGACTTTAAGGTTTAGGGTTTATTGTTTAGGGTTTAGGGTTTTAGGATTTATGCTTTTAGTGTTTAGGGTCTAAGGTTAAGGTTAGCGTTTAGGGTTTAGGGTTTAAGGTTTAGAGTTTAGGGTTTAGTGTTTATGGTTTTTTAAGGTTTAGGGGTTTAGGATTAGTGTTGTAGGTTTAGGGTTTAGGGTTAGTTTTGTTATTTAGGGTTTAGGGTTTAGGGTTTAGGATTTAGGGTTTAGGGATTAAGATTTAGGGTTTAGGGTTTTTTTTTTAAAAAAAAAAATTTAAGTAAACCTATAGGATTAGGTTTATTTAGTTTATTTTTTATTTTAGTTTATTTTATATTTTATTTTTATTTAGGTTTATTTTTTATTTTTAATTAGTTTAGTTTATTTATTTTAAGTTTATTTATTTTCAGTTGGGTTTTTTATTTTAGTTTATTTTTTAGGTTTAAGTTTATGTTTATGTTTATTTCTTAGTTGAGTTTTTTTTTTTTAGGTTTTGTTTTTTTCTTTTTTAGGTTTAGGTTTAGGTTTTTATTTTACTTTTTAAGGTTTAGGTTTTAGGTTTTCATTTTAGGTTTAATTTTAGGTTTAATTTTTTTTACATTTAAGTTTATTTTTAGTTGAGTTTTTATTTATTTATTTTTTTTGGTATAGGTTTATTTTTATATTTTTATGTTTAGGTTTAGGTTTTTATTTTATTTTTTTAGGTTTAGGTTTTAAGTTTTAATTTTAGGTTTATTTTTAGGTTTTAATTTTTAGTTTAGGTTTAGTTTTATTTTCATTTTATTTTATTTTATTTAGTTTAGGTTTAAATTTAGGTATAGTTTATTTTAGGTTTAGCTTTAGGTTTTATTTATTCTAGTTGTTTTATTTTAGTTAATGTTTAGGTTTATTTTATTTTATTTATTTTTATTTTATTCTAGGTTTAATTTTTTTTTAGTTTAGGGTTTACCTTTTATTTTTTATTTATTTTTAGGTTTTAATTTTTAGTTTATTTTTTAGGTTTAGGTTTTTATTTTATTTTATTTTTTGTTTATTTTATTTTTATTTTAAGTTTAGTTTTTATTTTATTTAGTTTTTAATTCCTAGGTTTATTTTATTTTTTTTAGTTTAGTTTGTGATTTTATTAATTTTATTTTAGTTTATTTTTATTTTTTATTTTCTTTTAATTTTTATGTTTAATTTTGATTTTTATTTTATTTTATTTTTTTATATTTTTAATGTTTAGGTTTGGGTTTTTAGGTTTTTAGGGTTTAGGGTTTAGGATTTAGGGTTTAGGGTTTAGGGTTTTAGTGTTTAGCATTTTAGGGTTTAGGGTTTAGGGTTTAGGGTTAGGTTTTAGGATTTAGGTTTTAGGGTTTAGTGTTTAGGCTTTAGGGTTTAGGGTTTTTAAGGTTTAGTGTTTAGGGTTTAGGGTTTAAGGTTTATCGATTAGCATTTAGGCTTTTTAGGGATTAGGGTTTACAATTTAGGGTTTAGGGTTAAGGGTTTTAGCATTTTAGGGTTTTGAGTTTAGGGTTAGGGTTAGGTTTTAGAGTTTAGAGTTTAGAGTTTAGGGTTTAGGATTTAACGATGTAGGTTTATGGTTATAGGTTTATGGTTTGGGGATTAGGGTTTAGGGTTTAAGGTTTAGGGTTTATTATTTTTTTTTAAAATTAAGTAAACGAGTAGGTTTAGGTTTATTTAGTTTATTTTGCTTATTTTTTATTTATTTTAATTTATTTTATTTTTTATTTTTATTTAAGTTTACTTTTTTATTTAGTTTAGTTTATTTATTTTAAGTTTATTTATTTTAGTTTAAGTTTTTTATTTTAGTTTATTTTTTAGGTTTAGGTTTAAGTTTATTTTATAGTTTAGTTTTTATTTTATTTTATTTTTTAGGTTTAGGTTTTATTTTTGGGTTTATTAGGGTTTAAGGTTTAGGTTTAGGTTTAGGGTTTTTATTTTAGGTTTATTTTTAGGTTGTATTTTTTTGTTTATGTTTAAGTTTATTCTTGGTTTATTTTATTTTATTTAGTTTAGAGTTTAGGTTTAGTTTATTTTAAGTTTCTTTTAGGTTTTTATTAATTTTAGTTTGTTTATTTGAGGTTTAGGTTTTTTTTAGTTTAGGGTTTAGGTTTTACTTTTAGGTTTGTTTTTAAGTTTAGGTTTTTATTTAGTTTTTATTTTTTTATTTTATTTAGGTTGTTTAGTTTTAGACTTACTTTATTTTTTAGTTTAACTTAGGGTTTATTTATTTTATTTTACTTTAGCTTTTATTTTTTAATTTATTTATTTTAGGTTTAGGTATAGGTATAGGTTTATGTTTATATTTTGGTTTCAATTTTTATTTTTATTTATTTATATTATATTTAGGTTTAGGTTTATTTGTTTATTTTATTTTTAAGTTTTATTTAGTTTGGGTTTAGGCCTTTAGGTTTTTATGTTTTAAGGTTTAGGGTTTAGGGTTTAGGGTTTAGGGTTGAGGGTTTAGGGTTGAGGGTTTAGGGTTTGGGGTTTAGGGTTTAGTGTTTAGGGTTTAGGGTTTAGAGTTTTAGAGTTTAAGGTTTAGGGTTTAGGGTTTAGGGTTAGTTTCAAGATGTATGGTTTAGTTTGGGTTAGTTTAGGGTTTAGTTTTATAGAGTTTAAGGTATTAGGTGAGATTAAGTTTAAGGTTTTAGTTTAAGTTTATAGCAGGTTTAAAATTTAAGTTTAGGGTTTATTATTTTGACTTTAAGGTTTAGGTTTTAAGTTTAGGGTTTAGGTTTAGGGTTAACAGGAGTTTAGGGTTGGTTTAGGTTAGGGTTAGGGTTTAAAACTTTAGGGTTATTTAAGGTAGGTTAGGGTTTAAAGGTTAGTTTAGTTAAGGTTTAGTTTAGGGTTTAGGGTTTAGGGTTAAGGTTTAGAGTTTAGTTTAGGGTTTAAAGGTTTAGGGTTTAGGGTTTAGGTTTAATTAGGTTTAAGTTTAATTATTTAATTTTAATTTTTTTTTAATTTTTTTATTTTTATTTAGGTTTATTTTTTATTTTAATTTAGTTTAGTTTATTAATTTTTTGTTTAGGATTTTTTTTTATTGTAGTTTCATTTTTAGGTTTGGGTTTTGGTTTATGTTTATTTTTTAGTTTAGTTTTATTTTTATTTTATTTTTTAGGTTTAGGATTTTATTTTATTTTTTTAGGTTTAGGGTTTAGGTTTTTATTTTAGGTTTATTTCTAGGTTTTACTTTTTAGTTTAGGTTTAGGTTTATTTTTAATTTCTTTTATTTTATTTAGTTTAGGGTTTAGGATTAGGTTTTATTTATTTTAGTGCAGTTTATTTTAGTTTATGTTTAGGTTTATTTTATTTTTTTATTTCAGATTTAGGTCTTTTTTTCTAGTTTAGGGTTTAGGTTTTATTTTTTATTTATTTTTAGGTTTAGGTTTTTATTTAGTTTTTACTTTATTTTAATTTAGGTTTATTTTATTTTTCTTTTACATTTGGATTTTATTTTATTTAGGTTTTTTTTTATGTTTATTTTTTTTTAGATTAGTTTAGGTTTTTATTTATTTTATTTTAGTTTAGTTTTTATTTTTTATGTTATCTTATTTTTAAGTTTAGGTTTAGGTTTAGGTTTTAGTTTAGTTTAGTTTTATTTTATTATTTTATTTTTTTTAGTTTTAGGTTTTTTTTTTAATTTTATTTTTAGGTTTTATTTAGTTTAAGTTTAGATTTTAGAGTTTAGGGTTTAGGGTTTAGGGTTTAGGGTTGTAGGTTTTAGGGTATAGGGTTTAGGGTTTAAGGTTTAGGGTTTAGGGTTTAGGGTTTTAATGTTTAGTGTTAACGGTTTAGGGTTTAAGGTTTATGGTTTAGGATTTTAGTGTTTAGGGTTTAAGGTTTTTTGGTTTTTAAAGTTAAGTTTAGGTTTAGGTTTAGGATTATTTATTATTATTTTTATTTAGTTTAGGTTTAGGTTTATTTATTTTTAGTTTAGTTTATTTTTTTTGTTTTTTTTTAGTTTAGATTTTAATTATTTTTTTGGTTTTTTTTAGTTTAGTTTTGGTATAGGTTTATTTAGGCTTATTATATTATTTAATTTTTTAGTTAAATTGTTTTAGTTTAGGTTTAGGTTTTATTTTTTATTTCAATTTATTTTTTATTTTAGTTTATTTTAAGTTTTATTTTAGTTTACTTTAGGTTTATTTAGGTTTAGGTTTTTAGGTTTAGGTTTATTTTAGGTTTAGGTTTTTTTCAATTTTCTATTTAGTTTATTTGTTTTTTGTTTTTTTAATTTAGTTAGTTTATTTTGTTTTGTTTTTAGTTTATTTAGTTTAGTTTTAGGTTTATTTTTAGGTTTATTTAGTTTAGTTTAGGTTTAGGGTTTAGGTTTTATTTAGTTTATTTATTTTTTATTTTATTTTTATTTAGGTTTATTTAGTCTAGTTAATTTAGTTCAGGTTTAATTTTTAATTTGGTTTAGGTTTAGGTTTAGGTTTTATTTAGTTTATTTTATTTAGTTTGTATTTTAAGTTTTGGTTTAGTTTATGTTTATTTTATATTTATTTAGGTTTAGGTTTAGTTTTATTTATAGTTTAGTTTATTTAGGTTTAGGTTTTTAGTTTATTTTAATTTAGATTTCGGTTTAGGTTTATTTAGGTTTATTTAGTTTAGGTTTTTTATTTTTAGGTTAAGGTTTATTTATTTTTATTTTAGTTTTTGTTTTTTTATTAGTTTTGTTTATTTAGTTTATTTATTTAGGTTTATTTTTAGTTTATGTTTAAGTTTATTTGTTTTAGTTTAGTTTAGTTTATTTTTACTTTTAGGTTTATTTAATTTTAAGTTTTATTTAGTTTAGGTTTAGGTTTAGGTTTATTTATTTAGTTTAGTTTAGGTTTTGGTTTAGGTTTTATTTAGTTTAGTTTAATTAGTTTTATTTTATTTTGGGTTTAGGGTTTAGATTTAAGTTTAGTTTAGGTTTGTTTAGTTTAGGTTTAGTTTAAGTTTATTTTTATTATTTATTTAGTTTATTGTTATATTTATTTTAGTTTATTATTATTATTATTATTATTATTATTATTATTATTATTATTATTATTATTATTATTTGTTTAGGTTTAGGTTTAGGTTTTTATTTTAGGTTTAGGTTAAGGTTTAGGTTTTTAGTTTATTTTATTTTATTTTTATTTATTTAGTCTAGTTTATTTAATTTTATTTATGTATGTTTATTTAGTTTATTTATTTAGTTTACTTATTTAGTTTAGGTTTTATTTTATTTTAGGTGTAGGTTTTATTTAGTATAATTAGGTTTAGGTTTAGTTTATTTTTAGGACTAGGATTTAAAACCTACCTAACTAAACCAAACCCCAAACTACCTAAACCTAAAACAAACCCTAAATTAACCCTAAACTAAATCTAAACCACAAAGTAAAATAAAACTAAACCAACTTAAACTAAAATATAATATAACCTTAAATCTAAAAAAACCTAAACCAAAATCTAAACCCCAAAATAAATCTTTACCTTAAACCTTAAAATACACCACCTATGACCCTAAACTTAAACTAAACCCCAACATAAGAAACTAAACCCAGGCCAACCCTACTCCTAAACAAAGACAGGCTAGGCATCTTTCCTTAGTGACCACTATCATATTTGATCCTAATATAGCCCAGGCCTAGTAAACCCTAAACTGAGGTAAACCCAGATCTAACTGGCTGAGCCACTGGGCTCTATTGACTGAGCCTAAACCAGATCCTGGGCCAGGCTAAACTGGGCTTAGCTGACCTAAACTAGGTGACCATGGGCCCTAAAAAAACCCTGGGCTAAAGCTAAACCCTAAACCACTGAGCCTAGACTGGACCTGAGCTTAGCCCTGACTGACCATACCTAAACCTAAAGATCTGGGCTCTAAACTATCCAGGCCTAAACCAAGTAACTGAGCCTAAACTGAGCTAATAAATAAAATATAAATAACTAAACTAAATAACAAACTATCGGTTTAATTAATCTTTTATAAAAAGAGACCTAAACCCTAAACCAAACCTTAAACCCTCAAGCCTAAACCCTAAAACTAACACTAATAAACTTAAAAAAAGTTAAAATAAAACCTAAAATAAATATAAAATAAAACTTAAAACTAAAAAAAAACTAAACTAAGAGAAAAATAAAATAAGCATAAACAAACTATAAACTAATAATAAAATAAAACATAAACCTAAACCTAAACACAAAACTAAACTAAGTAAATAAAATAAAATAAATTAAAAATAAACCAAAACCTAAATAAATAAATAAAACTTGAAATAGAAAATTAAAACCTAAACCTAAAATGTAAAATAAAAACTTAAACCTAAACCTAAAAAAAAAACCTACACCTAAAAAATAAAATAAAAATAAAACTAAACTAATAAAATAAAAATAAACCTAAACTTAAACCAAAAAAATAAAGTAAAAAAATAAACCTTAAATAAATAAACTAAACTAAACAAAATAAAATAAACCAAAATGAAACAAAATAAAATAAACTAAAATAAATAAACAAATAAATCTAACATCTTGGGTTATTTTTAAAACCTTAAACCTAAATCTCCACTCTAAAAACTAACCTTAGGACCTTAAACCTAAAAATAAATGCTCTAAAATCTAAACCTAAATCTAAAAGCCCTAAACCTAAAAAACACTACACTAAAACCCTACCTAAAGCTAAACACTACCCTGAGCCACTCCCTACCACTACCCTAATCCTGATTCTGACCTTAAAACCCACAAACCCTCCTGACCCTAAAAGCCCTCCTTAAAACCTAAAAAACCTACCATTATATAAAACCTAAAAATAAATTAAACAAAAAATCATAAACCTAAATTAACTAAAATAACGAAATAACAAAATAAAAACTTAACTAAAACCTAAACCTATACTTAAAAATAAAATAAAATAAAATAAAAAAATTAAATAAAAATAAAATAAAATAAATATAAACCTAAACTAAACCAAAAAATATATTAACTAAAGAATAAAAGACCGAAATAAAATAAAAACTAAACTTAAAATAAAATAAAAATAAATAAAATAAACTAAAAAATAAAAAAACTAAAAAAATAAACCTAAAAATAAATAAAAATTAAAACCTAAACCCTAATCGAAAAAAAATTAAAATAAAAAGAAAATAAATAAAATAAAATAAACCAAAACTAAACTATAGTGAACTAGACAAAATAAATAAAACCTAAGCCAAAACCTAAAATAAACTAAACCTAAACCTAAACCAAAACTAAATAAAATAAAATAAACTAAAAACTAAACCTAAACTAAAAAATAAAACTTAAATATGAACCTAAAATAAAACCTAAAACCTAAACCTAAAAAAAGAAAATAAAAATCTAAACCTAAACCTAAAAATAAAAACAAAATCCTAAAAATAAAAAATTAAATAAAAGCAAAACTCAACTAAAAAATAAACCTATACCTAAACTTAAACCTAGAAAAAATAAAATAAAAGCCTAAAATAATAAAATGGACTAACAAAAAAAAATAAAGTAAATAAAAATCTAAATAAACCACCTTGGGTTTAGATTTAATTTTTTTTTTTGGGACTAGTCCACACCTAAAGCTACCCCAGGCCCTAAAACACCTTCTTAATAAACCTACACAAAGAATATCTAACATAAACCTACTATACCATGACCCTAACTCTGACCCTAAAATCCACTAACCCTCCTACTCCCAGGCCACAAACTCGTCCAGACTAACCTGGGCTTGATGACTCTAAACCCACTAAAACTCCACTATAAGTCTTTACCACTAAGATACACTCCACTCCACCCTGGGCTCTAGGCTCTTAAACTGACCTAACATTAACCTAAATCATGGTCCATAGTCCTATTGACTAAACAAAATACATGGCTGAGGGTGAGGCTGGGCCTTAACCACCTGGGCTAATTTACTGTGCAAAAACCAAGACTTAAGCTATGGTGGGCCCAGACTATAAGATAAATAAATATCATTGACTAACCTGACCCTAAACTGAAACTAGGCCCAGGCTAAAAGGCCAGGCTGAGCCTGAGGCTGATGCTAAACTCTAAACTAAACTGCGCTACTAAACTGATACTGCTGACCACCAACCTGACACTAACTGAGCTGAGCCACAAACCCCACTAAAACTTGACACCTTAAACTAAATCTTTAAACCTTAAACTAAACTGGGCACTAAATCCTAAACCCTAAAGGCCCTAACCCCCTGGGCCTAAACTAAAATAAATAGAAAATAAACTAAGTAAACTAAATAAACCTAAACTTATCGGTTTACTTAATTTTTTTATAAAAAAAGACCTTAAACCTTAAACCCTAAACCTTAAACCCTCAAATAAACTAAACTAACCTAATAACCTAAAAATAAACTTAAAAAATAAAACCTAAAAATAAATAAAAAATAAAACTTAAACCCTAAACTAAAAAAAGCTAAACCTAAGATAAATAAAATAAAATAAACTTAATCCTAAACTAAAATAAACTAAACTAAAATAAATAAAACATAAACCTAAACCTAAAAAACAACCTAAACCTAAACCCTAAACTAAATAAAATAAAATAAATTAAAAATAAAACTAAACAAAATTAAAATAAAATAAAATAAACCTAAAATAAAAAAATAAAACCTAAACCTAAGAAAAAAAACTTAAACCTAAACCTAAAAAAAATAAAACCCAAACCTAAAAAATAAAATAAAAATAAAACAAATCTAAAAAGTAAACATAAACATAAACCTAAACCAAAAAAACCAAAATAAAATAATAACCTTAAATAAATAAACTAAACTAAATAAAAAATAAAAAATAAATTGAAAAAGAAATCTAAAATAAAAGAAACTAAAAAAACAAAATAAACCTAAACATATTGGTTTGCTTGGTTTTCAAAACCATAAACCCTAGCTAAACACTAATCCTACCCTAAAATAACCTCTCTACCCTACCACAATGCCCCTAAACTCTGACCCTAAATCCTAAACTAACCAAGGCCTACTAACAAAACTAACTCTAAACACTAAAACCCTAAACCCTAGCCTAAATATTAGGCTCCCTAAATCTTCCCTAAACCTTAAAACCCTAAACCCCACCTAAACAACCTAAATCCACCCTAAACCCACTAAAACCTAAACCCAAATTTAACAGATCCTAAACCTAAATTAAATGAAACAGATAATAATAATAAAATAAAACTTAAACCTAAACTTAAAAAATAATAAATAAAACCTAAATTAAAAAATTAAAGAATACACTAAATAAAATAAAACTAAACTTAAAATAAAATTAAATACATAATAAAATAAATAAAACTAAATAAAAACTTAAATCTAAAAAAATAAACCTAAAACTAAATAAAAAATAAAACTTAAACCCTAATAAAAAAAACTTAAAATAAAAATAAAATAAAAAAAAATAAACTATAACCTAAACTATAGTAAACTAGACAAAAATAAATAAAACCTAAGCCTATAAATTTAATAACTAAACTAAATAAATAAAAACTACATAAACCTAAACTAAAAAAATAAAACTTAAATATGAACCTAAAATAAAAAAACCTAAACCTAAAATAAAATAAAAAATCTAAACCTAAACTAAAATAAAAACTAAAACCTAAAATAAAAAATTAAATAAAAAAAACTTAACTAAAATAAAGCTAAACCTAAAAATAAACTAAAATAAAATCTAAACTAAAATAAATAAAACACTAATGAAATAAAATAAAGTGAACTAAAATAAATAAAAGTAAACTATCTAAATAAACTACCGGTTTGCTTGATTTTAATTTTAAAACCTTAAATCCTAAATCCTCCTAAACCTAAAACCTATCTCATAACTACACAAACATACTGCATACAAAGAGCCTGGGCCACTAAACTGAACTTAAACCTGACTAAAATCCACACCCTGGGCCCTCCTTAAACTAAAACCCTAGCCACTGAGGCCTTTAACCCAGTGACCTAGCACTTGACCCCCAAACCTAACAAACCTACTGAGTAAACCTAACCCCAACCTGTGCCTGTAAACTAAAAACTCTGGGCTCTAAGACCTCTTACCCACATTATTATACTGATCCTGATCCTGGTTTAAATACCCTGAGGCTCTGAGCTTTAACTGAACCAAACTCCCATCCTACTGCTAAAACCCTAGGCCTAAACCCTAAAGCCCTAAACCCTGGGCCCTAAACTTAAAATAAAAAAGGCTAGGTGCTAATTAAACTTTGAGCTTTTGCTTTTTTGGGGACTCTACCCTAAATCATAAATCATAAACTCTAAACCCTAAACTCCCTAACCCTAAAAATAACATACATAAACATAGACTATAAATAAATAAATAAAACCTACACCCCAAACTAAAAAAAAAAAGTAAACTTAAAATAAATAAAATAAAATAAACATAAGCCTAAACTAAAATAAACTAAACTAAAATAAATAAAACCTAAACCTAAACCTAAAAGAACCTAAACCTTAACCCTAAACTAAATAAAATAAAATAAACTAAAATAAAATAAAATAAAAACCTAAACTAAAACATAAACCTAAACCTAAATAAAATAAAAAAAACTATAAAAAATAAAATAAAACCTAAACTAAACTAAAACATAAATAAAATTAAACTAAATATTAAATAAAAATAATTATACCTAAAATAAAAAAACTAAATAAAACCTTAAAAAAACCTGGATAAATAAAGAATAAAGCTTAAACCTAAATAAAAAAAAAAAACTAAAATAAATTAAAACCTAAGTTAAGATAAATTAATCAAATAAATAAAACCTAAACTTATACCTAAAATTAAAACCTAAACTAAACTAAATAAATAAATAAAATAATAAACTTAAACAAAACTAAAAATTTAAACTTAAAATGAACCTAATGTAAAACTTAAATCCTAAACCTTAATAAAATAAAATAAAATAATAAACCTAAACCTAAAATAAAATAATAAATAAATAAAATAAAATAAAATAAATAAACCTAAAACCTAAAACTTAAAAATAAACTAAAATAAAAAACCCAAACTAAAATAAATAAACCAAACAAAAACTAAACTAAATAAAAATAAAAATAATCCTAAGTAAAAATAAATAATAAAATAAACTAAATAAATAAAAATTAAACCAAATAAACTAAGTAGACTAAATAAACCTCAGCGGTTTATTTTAAACAAAACGCTAAATCTAAACACTAAATCCTAAATTGTAACTTTTTCTTTAAAATAAACCTTAAACCCCAGGCCTACCCTAAACCTAACCTAAACCCTACCCTAAATGCATGCCTAAACCCCACTGATCCTCCCTAAATCCTAAAACCCTAAACCACAAAGCTAAATCAAAGCCTAAACTAATAAATAAGCCAAGTAAACCCTAAACACTAAACCCTCAAAACCCTAAACCCTAAGGCTAAACACTAAACCCTAAACCCTAAACCCTAAAACCCTAAACCATAAGACTGAAAACCCTAAACCCTAAACCCTAAACCATAAAAACCTAAAAACCTAGACCTAAACTAAATAAAACTTAAAAATAAAATAAATAAGAAACTAAAACATAAATAAAATAAAATAAAATAAAAACCTAAACCTAAATGTAAAACTAAAACAAATGAAACTAAAATAAAATAAATAAAAACCTAAACTAAACTAAGAAAAAAAAACCTTGGAATTAAAAACCTAAACAAAATAAAACTAAAAATAAAATTAAAATAAAATATAATATAATAAAAACAAAATAAAAACCTAAACCGAAAAAATAAAGTTAAGAATAAAACTGAAAAATTAAATAAAAAAACATAAACCCTAAACTAAAAAAAACCTAAACCTAAAATAAACATAAAATAAATAAAATAAAATAAATCTAAGCTTAAAATAAAATAAAATAAAATAAAATAAATAACTATTAAACCTAAACCTAAAATAAACAAAACCTAAACCTACATCTAAACTAAATAAAAGAAAATAAATAAAAAATAAACTTAAACTGTTGGCTTAATTAGCCCCATGTTCAATTTGATTAATTTTGATGATAATAAATGCTTGGATGTTCTAATGAATATTTTTATGTGTTTCAGATATATCAATTGCTAATTACATATCCAATACATCTCACAAATTGTTAGAAGAAATTGCAAGAATAAAAGAATGAAAGGGATAATGTGAAGCTCATGATTTTAGGTTATATGACTATTCATATGAGTTCTTTGGCATGAATCAATTTGCTCACAACCTAACATACTATTTTAATGAGGTTAATTCATATAAATCTTTATTTAATTAACATTCAATTATATGTTTTTTCTACATAGCAATAAAATTGTCAAAGTAATAAATGATCATAACTATTAAGTATAATTATTTTATTTACTTAATATAATTAGGTATTTTAATTTAATTTGCTTATATAATAACTAACATATTTATGATTATATATAAATTATATCATAATTTTAAATATCACATGTCAAAATTAACAAAAATATATAAAATTTTGTATTTTAGCCAAAGTCATTGTTTAATCAAAGAATTCATATCTAATTTTATCTCCATCGAATTCCTTGGATTTTTTACTTTAAAATACGTGGTTACATGACCCACTTTGCATTAAAATTGAATTTATTATGATTTTTAAACATTATTGATTTTAATAATGGATGCATGCTACATGCTTTGAATATATTAAGAGCTACATTTGATTACTTTTGACTTTCCCATGTGAATAGCCGAATTTTGCTGCTAAATTTAATATTTGTCTAATATAAATTATATTTTTATTGAATATTAAATTATCACATGATAGCATGAGGTTTGTATAATATATTTCTTTGAAATAATTTTTTAAAATGACCTTCTTGCCTATAAATAGCCCTCATTCTCTTCATGAAAGTATCCCTCATTCAAAATTCAAAATCTCTCCAGAAAATCTAAGAGAAAATCTCTTAAATGTTCCTTCCAAGTGTTCTCCAAATATTGCAAGATCAAATCCTTGGTTTGGAAGCTTCAACATCTTCAAGCAAGCCTTTTAAATTACTTGAGTTTGTTTTCTTGATCTTAATAATTCTTAGTTGTTCATGCTATTTTCACCATCTATTTCTTCTTTCTAATTTATACTTTTGGTGGATTAGTCTTTGAACATTGGTTTTCACATCAAAGTTTCTCAATCATTTTTTTGGTGAAAACTCTTGTGATAATTTGTAGATCTATTTCAACTTGCTGAAATTTTTAGCTTCCTACAAATTTCTTTTGGTTTCTTGAAATATTTCTTCTTTGGTCTTACTTTGAAAGATCATTTATTCTTAGATCTATTTTAGAAGTATATTTTAAGCATTTTAAAATAAATTATTGTGCTAAATTATTTTCATATTTGCTAGATCTCTTTTTAATTGAAAGCTTACTAGCCAACTTAGATCTATCATATACTTATTTTTTTATTTTGTGATCATTAGCATTAATTGAAAGAATCTTTTTGGTTAAAATAAATTACTCCTTGCTTTAATTTATTTTATTATGAAAAAGAATATTGTGAATTTATTTTGAAATCATTTTGTATTATTCTACAAATTATAATAACATAAACATCCTAGTAAGATCACTTTAAGATATTTATTTTTATTAAGTGACCATTTTGCCTTGCCAAATTTTTTACGTTGTAAAGTGATCATTTATAAGTTGTGAGATCACTTTTTTAATTTGATTGCTTGGTATATTTTTGAGAGGTTTACTTTATCAAAATTTATTATTTTGTATTTTTTTTGTATTGTAAAATTTATTTTGGGGTTGTACTCGCCCCTTTGTAGGAGAGTACATATTGTTGTAGGGGTTGTACTCGCCCCGTTATAGGAGAGTACTTTTTGTAAACCATTTTTCATTTAGTGGATTCCTAGCCAGGGGTGGCTAGGCATGGACGTAGGCTGGTTTTGGGGTTTGGCCGAACCACGTAAAAATCGTGTGCCTCTTGTCTCTATTTACTTTATTGTATTTTTATTTTTGCTGCATTTAGAATTATATCTTATCATTATAAAATCAAAATCTAATTTTCTATTTAAAAATTAAAATTTAAGTTTTGAAAATTTTAATATTACCCACCACCCCTCTTGGGTGCTATAGTGTCTCACACTGCCTAGCTTTTTATTGGCTTAACATCCAAGAGTAAATCTTTTCACTATGGCACAAGGTTTCACAAAGGGTTCATCGGAGGGACAATCCACTCATAGACCTCCACTTTTAGATAGTGTACCATTTGATTATTGGAAAAATAGAATTAGTACATTCTTAAGAGGTCAAGATGCACGATGTGGTATATGTTGACACATCAATATCATACACCCACGTGAGAAGTAAATGGCATTAAAGTAGAAAACCTTTTGAGGAATGGTCTATAGCTGAAAGAGAACTTGATGAATTAAATGCTAGGGCTTGTACTTTACATTGTGCTTTATTACCTGATGATTACATGAAAATTTCTATGTTAAGTACAATAAAAGAAATATGGGATAAACTTATTATAACTTATGAAGGAACTAGTGAAGTTAGAGATGCTCACATAAATAGACTTGTTCATGATTATGAGTTATTTCATATGTCTCCTTCTGAATCTATTTCGATATGTATACTAGATTTATGAAAATAATTAACACATTACATTCTCTTGGAAAACATATAGAATCAAGACTTAGTTTATAAGATTCTTAGATGTCTTCCAAAAGAATGGGAAGCTAAAGTACCTATTAGTGAAGCTAAAGATTTATCTACTTATCCACTTGATCAGCTTTTGGGTTCTTTGATAGAACATGAACAGGTTATTGCTCAAAGGGATAAGATGAATAACTCAGCAAAAAAGGAGAAGGAGAAAGGAAAAGCCATTGCACTACAAGTTGATGATAGTGATGAGCATAACACCTCAAGCTCGGATGGTGATTGTGATGAGGTGATCATGCTTTCCAAAAGGTTTGGGAACTTGCTAAGGAAGAAGAATCAAAGGTATAAAAAATCTAAAAATTATAAATTTCAAACTAAGAAATTTCCTGTAGGTGAAGGGATCATTTGCTATCATTGTAAAAGCTGGACACATAAGAGGTGATTGTCCGTAACTTGTTGAATCAAAGAAAAAGAAATTGATGTAAACAAAAGAAAAATATGAAGGAGAAAAAGTACCATAAGAAGAAGAAGATAACTTTATGGGCCAATCCAGATTCAAATGAATCAAAATCGGATGAAAAGGTCAACATATGTCTTATATAAATGGAGAATCGACTTAGATTCTCAAGAGGTATGTAATGATATATCTTATGATGAATTAGATGATGCTTTTAATGATTTAGTTATTGAATATAGAAAATTAAAAAAAAAAATACAAAACCTTAAAAAAGAACATAAAAATTTAGATATGCATTTTGTGATTTAAAAATGAATGTGATAATTTAAAAAGTAAAATACTTCTTTATTAAATTGTTCCATAGTTGTAGGTAAACTTGAAAAGAGAATATCTTATTAAAAGCAAGATTAGAATTATGTTTAAAAATCACAAGTTCATTATAATACTTCATCAAGAAAAACATTTAATAAAATTATTTGCATCATACACATCCCACTCATATACCTTATAATTATCATTCTAAATCATATGCAAACACTAATGTTTGGTGCAACTATTGCAATAAAAGGGCATATTTCATTTGATTGCTATGCACGAAAATACAAAATACTAAGCAATCATCTTATGTATGGGTACCAAAAGGTACAAGCACTACACAAACGATGCAAGCTAAATATCTTACTTCAAATTTAACATGTGAGTTTATTTTGTAGGAATGCCTTCAAAGAAAAATCAAAGAAGGCATGTGGTACTTGGACAGTGGATGTTCAAGACATATGACGGGAGATAAAGATAAATTCACAACTTTAGAATCAAGTGATGGAGGATTTGTTACATATGGAGATAATGCGAAGGGAAAAATCATGGCATTGGTTCTATTTGTAAGAATTCTATCACTTTAGATAAAGTTTTTCTAGTAGAAGGATTAAAACATAATTTAATTTCTATTAGTCAATTATGTGATAAAGGTTTGAATGTAGTATTCCATGCATCATATTGCATTATAAAAAATAATGAAAATGTTTTGCTAGTAGGGAAAAGATACAAAAATATTTATGTCATTGATTTAGATAGCTTTCATGATGTAAATTTAAACTTACTTTGTTTTAAAAGCACTCATGATATATATGGTTATGGCATAGAGACTGTCATATTAACATGCACACACTTAATAAAATTGCTAAACTTGATTTAGTAGTTGGTTTGCCTAAATTAAATTTTCATTCAAACTATGTTTGTGATGCATGTATTCATGGTAAACATTCTAGAAGCTCATTTAAAAGTAAAATATTATTTTACTTCTAGACCTCTAGAATTATTGCACATGGATTTATTTGGTCCTATTAATAACCACTAGCTTAGGTGGAAAAATTATGGTTTTGTGATTGTTGATGATTTCTCTAGATATACTTGGGTTTTATTTGTAACTTACAAGGATGATGTTTTTGGTGAGTTTAGAAAGTTTTCTAAATATATTCAAAGAGAACAAGGCCTTTTGATTAATAGGGTTCAAACTGATCATGGTGGTGAATTTGAAAATAAATTATTTGAGGATTATTGTGATGAACATGGGATTAGACATAATTTTTCTGCACCTAGAACTCCCTAACAAAATGGAGTAGTAGAGAGAAAAATAGAATATTAATTGAATTAAGTAGATCTATGCTTGATGAGTATAAATTGCCAAAATATTTTTGGGTAGAAGCAATAAATACTACATGTTATGTAATGAATAGGATCTATTTTAGACCAATTTTGAAGAAGACACCCTATGAATTGTTTTTTTTTGGAAAGAAGCCTAAGATTGAACACTTTCATGTATTTGGATGTAAATTCTTTATTTTGAATAATGGAAAATAGCATTTAGGTAAGTTTGATTGCAAATCGATGATGGTATTTTCTTAGGATACTCTTCTAGTAGAGCTTATATAGTTTACAATAAAAGAAAAATGATTGTAGAAGAATCAATACATGTTATTTTTGATGAAAATTTGATTGATCCTATTAGAAATGAAGTGATTGATGAAGAGATTGATAATTTTAAGAAAATATATTTAGAAGATAATATGGATAATTCATTGCCTAAAGAATGGAAATATAATAAAAATCATCCAAAGGAACTAATTATAGGAGATCCTTCAAAAGGAGTTATGACTAGAAGACATAGTAGAGAAGTTGTAGATCATTCAGCATTTTTATATGAGGTTGAACCTAAAAATTTAGAAGAAGCATTAAATGATAATTTTTGGATTATTGCTATGGAAGAGGAGTTGAATTAATTTATAAAAAAAGATGTTTGGGAATTAGTCCCAAGACCCCAAGATCAAAATGTCATTGGAACAAAATGGATCTTTAGAATAAGCTAGATGATTGGTTGTATTGTTAGAAATAAAGCTAGGTTAGTTGCACAAGGGTACACACAAGTTGAAGGTATAGATTTTGAAGAATCTTTTGCACCGTAGCAAGACTAGAAGCTATCGTTACTCCTTGCTTATGCTTATTTTAGAAATTTTAAACTTTTTCAAATGGATGTCAAAAGTGCATTTTTGAATGGATTTATTGACCAAAATGTATTTATAGAGCAACCACCTAGATTTGAGAGCCTTGATTTTCCAAATCATGTGTATAAATTAAAGAAAGCCTTATATGGTTTAAAACAGGCTCCTCGTGTTTGGTATGATGTTAAAGTAGCTTTTGATTGATCATGGATTTAGAAAGGGCGAGTAGATACCACCTTATTCCTTACATAGATGATGATTTGATTGTGGTACAAGTGTATGTAGATGATATATTATTTGGAAGTACAAATGAATCTTTATGCCATGAGTTCTCATCTTTGATGTCTAAAGAGTTTGAAATGAGTATGATGGGAGAACTTAATTTTTCTTAGGTCTTCAAGTGAAGCAACAAGAAAATGGCACATTCATCTATCAAACTAAGTATATAAAATTGCTTAAGAGGTTTGACATGAAAAGATTTAAATCTAGTAAAACTCCTATGAGCCCATCTATAAAATTGGATTTAGATGAATTAGGAAAATATGTTGATCAAAAACTTTATAGAGTATGATAGGTTCACTTTTATACCTTGCTAAGTAGGCGATATTATGTTTCTTGTTAGTGTGCTCATTTTAGGCCAACCCGAAAGAATCTCATTTAATAGCAAGCATATCTTTCGGTATTTGATAGGCACTACTAGGTTTATGGTATCCTAAAAATTCTTTATCATGTGATTTGGTTGCTTATTCTGATGCTGACTTTGCAGGATGCAAAGTAGATAGAAAAAGAACATCTGGCACATGCACTTGTGTCTTGGTCATCTAGGAAACAAAATTCTCTAGCTTAATCCACTTGAGTACATAGTTTGGTAGTTCTTGTTCGTCCTTTGGTTAAAGCAATAATTAGAAGATTTTGGTATTAAGCAAGATCACATTCTAGTTCAGTGTGATAATACTAGTGCTATTAGTTTGACTAAAAATCCTATCCAAAGACTCAACCAAGCATATAGAAATTATACATCATTTTATTAGGGATCATGTTTTGAAAGGTGATGTTAATATTAATTTTATTAGCACCAATTTACAAATTGCAGATATTTTTACATAACCCTTACCAGAAGAACGTTTTTGTACTTTAAGATGCATGCTTGGAATGTTAGATCCTAATATTTAAAATTGTATGTAGTTTGTTCTCACTTTTTGATATTGTCAAAAGGGGGAGAAGAGTAAAATGTTGGTTAATATTAAGTCTATTTAATGCATACATTTAGGGGAGCAACATTATTCATCTCATATGCATAAATTTTTTTTAATAGAATTTCTTTCAAAACTATGATGAAAGGTCAATTTGCACCTTCATCAAAATCAATACCCAACATTAGTTTGTCAACATCAAAAGGGGAGATTGTTGGCTTAATTAGCCTGTCAATTTGATTAATTTTGATGATAAAAACAAATGCTTGGATGTTCTAATGAATATTTTTATGTGTTTCGATATATCAATTGCTAATTACATATCCAATACATCTCACAAATTGTTAGAAGAAATTAAAAAAAAAGAATGAAAGGGATAATGTGAAGCTCATGATTTTAGGTTATATGACTATTCATATGAGTTCTTTGGCATGAATCAATTTGCTCACAACCTAACATACTATTTTAATGAGGTTAATTTATATAAATCTTTATTTAATTAACATTCAATTATATATTTTTCTACATAGCAATAAAATTGTCAAAGTAATAAATGATCATAACTATTAAGTATAATTATTTTATTTACTTAATATAATTAGGTATTTTAATTTAATTTGCTGGTTATATGATAACTAACATATTTATGATTATATATAAATTATATCATAATTTTTAAATGTCACATGTCAAAATTAGCAAAAATATATAAAATTTTGTATTTTAGTCAAAGTCATTGTTTAATCAAAGCATTCATTCCTAATTTTATCTCCATCGAATTCCTTGGATTTTTTCCTTTAAAATAAGTGGTTACATGACCCACTTTGCATTAAAATTGAATTTATTATGATTTTTGAAACATTACCTGATTTTAATAATGGATGCATGCTACATGCTTTGAATATATTAAGAGCTACATTTGATTACTTTTGACTTTCCCATGTGAATAGCCGAATTTTTGCTGCTAAATTTAATATTTGTTTAATATAAATTATATTTTTATTGAATATTAAATTATCACATGATAGCATGAGGTTTGTATAATATATTTCTTTGAAATAATTTTTTAAAATGACCTTCTTGCCTATGAAGAGCCCTCATTCTCTTCATGAAAGTATCCCTCATTCAAAATTCAAAATCTCTCCAGAAAATCTAAGAGAAAATCACTTAAATGTTCCTTCCAAGTGTTCTCCAAATATTGTAAGATCAAATCCTTGGTTTGGAAGCTTCAACATCTTCCACGAAGCAAGCCTTTTTAAATTACTTGAGTTTATTTTCTTGATCTTAATACTTCATAGTTGTTCATGCTATTTTCACCATCTATTTCTTCTTTCTAATTTATACTTTTTGGTGGATTAGTCTTTGAACATTGGTTTTCACATCAAAGTTTCTCAATCATTTTTTTTGGTGAAAAACTCTTGTGATAATTTGTAGGATCTATTTCAACTGAAATTTTTAGCTTCCTACAAATTTCTTTGGTTTCTTGAAATATTTCTTCTTTGGTCTTATTTTTAAATATCATTTATTCTTTGATCTATTTTATAAGTATATTTTAAGCATTTTAAAATAAATTATTGTGCTGAAATTATTTTCATATTTGCTAGATCTCTTTTTAATTGAAAGCTTACTAGCCAACTTAGATCTATCATATACTTATTTTTTTTATTTTGTCATCATTAGCATTAATTGAAAGAATCTTTTTTGGTTAAAATAAATTACTCCTTGCTGAAATTTATTTTATTATGAAAACAATATTGTGAATTTATTTTGAAATCATTTTGTATTATTCTACAAATTATAATAACATAAACATCCTAGTAAGATCACTTTAAGATATTTATTTTTATTAAGTGAGCATTTTCCTTGCCAAATTTTTTAAGTTGTAAAGTGATCATTTATAAGTTGTGAGATCACTTTTTGAATTTGATTTCTTGGTATATTTGTGAGAGATTTACTTTATCAAAATTTACTATTTTGTATTTTTTTTGTGTTGTAAAATTTATTTTGGGGTTGTACTCCTTGTAGGAGAGTACATATTGTTGGGTTGTACTTGCCCATAGAGAGAGTACTTTTGTAAACCATTTTTCATTTAGTGGATTCCTACTGTGGGTCTAAAGCGTGGACTAGCTTTAGGGGTTTATAACCACGTAAAATCGTGCCTCTTGTCTCTATTTATTTTATTGTATTTTTATTTTGCATTTAGAATTATATCTTATCATTATAAAATCAAAATCTAATTTTCTATTTAAAAATTAAAATTTAAGTTTTGAAAATTTTAATATTACCCAATTCACCTCTTGTGCTATGTCTCACATAAACCTAAACTAAAAAAATTAAACCTAAAAATAAACCTAAAATGAAAACCTAAAACCAAAACCTAAAAAAATAAAATAAAACCAAAACCTAAAATTTAAAATAAAAATAAAACTAAAATAAAAATAAACATAAACCTAAAATTTAAACTAAGATAAAAATCCTAAAATAAAATAAATAAACCTAAAATAAATAAACTAACATAAATAAAAATAAAAAATAAAAAATAAAATAAACTTAAATAAATAAAAAATAAACTATGTAAACCTAAACCTACTGGTTTACTTAAATTTTAAAAAAACCCTAAACCCTAAACCCTAAACCCTAAGCATAAACCCTAAACCCTAAACCTAGAATCCTAAATCTACAACCCTAAACCCTAAAACCCTAATCCCTAAACCCTAAACCCTAAACCGTAAACCCAAAACTCTAATACCTACAACACTAAACCCTAAACCCTAAACTAACCCTAAACCCTAAGAATGGGAAGAACCTTGATGACAGGAACATCACCGTCAACTAGGCCCAATCTAGATCTAGCGGTGGTGGCGAAGGAGGAGGTGGCGGTTATCATAGTGGTGTTGGGGGATTTGGGGGTGTTGATGGATATGGAGGCGGTGGTCAGAGCAGTGGTGGTTATGGAGCCAGGAGGAGTGATGAAGGTTACATCTATGGTTGTGACGGAGGGAGATCGGGATATGATGGCATGACACATGGTGGAGGGAACTAGAGAAATTGAAGAACGGTCAATCCAATCTACTGTTTATGGAACTGTGTATTTAGAATAGGATGGTTCTACTTATCTAGGGTTTTTGATTTGCTCTATGGGGGCTCATTTTTGATCTATGATGTTGCTTATGTCTTAGAAAACTTGGGGTGCTACTTGGTTGAAAATTGAAAAAGAAACAATTTTTGTTCTAAAAAAAAACCTTAAACCTTAAACCCAAAACCCTAAACCTAAACTTTTAACCCTAAACTCAAAACCCTAAACCCTAAACCCTAAACCCAAAACATTCAACCCCAAACCATAAACACTAAAGCCTAAACCCTAAAATTCTAAACGCTAAAACCCTAAACCCTAAACCTTAAAACCTACAACCCTAAACCCTAAACCCTAAACCATGAATCCCAAACCCTAAACCCTAAACACTAAACCCTAACCCTAAACCTTAAACCTTAAACCTTGAATAAAGGAGTCATTAGTAGTTCATCTAAAGAATGACCTATTCCTAACATACTTATGGTAGCTAAAGAAAATGTCTTCAAGAGACTTTCCTTTGACTATTGGAAAAAATGTTTTCAAGAGACTTTCCCCAAGGAAGGATTGGACCTAGACTTGAAGTAATCAAGAGGGAAGAATCTACTAGTGGAATTATCCTACACCTCAAATATACTTGATCTAGTCAGTGCACAAAAGCTAATCCAAGAAGAAAGCACAGCAGACTCACTTCCTCTTAAACGAAGCCAACATGAGGTAGCTTACCAGCCACATAGTAAGGCCTACCAAATTAACAAGGCACTCATCAGTGTGCAGTGTCCAAGTAAGGAAGGAAGGTGTAGCAGACTTACAATCTTCAAAGAAAGAAGACCACTAGGGTGACACACTAGTAGGGTAACATGTTAGCCCGACCTAGAGTAGTTACTAAGTGAGTGCTGTTGTGGGCATTATCTCAACTCATAGTAGCCCGAGATAAAAGATATGTATTTATTTTATATATTTGTGTGTAGTTTGTGTTTGTGTTGTGTCGATGAAGGATATGATGCTGCTCATGTTTTTTAAACCTACCCTAAACATATCATTACAGATTTGCAAACAGGAATACTTTCAACATGGAAGAGATTGAATTAAAAATGGATTTCTCATTAATGATAATTATTTTTAAACATGATTTATAATATTTTTTTAAGTAAATATCATTGATTGGAAGCATTGGGTGCTCTCCCTTATGATTAATAAGATGATAAAATCTTGCTTAGTAGGCCTTCTCTATGGAAAAAAGGCTTTCCCAAGTGGGTTCAAACTTGCCTTGCATCTTACGAGGGGCAACAACCAATCTCCTTAGAACTAAAATAAGCTCTCCCTGAAGCTACTCCAAATGCACACTTTAGGGGGTTCATTTTAAGGTTAAATAATCTTAACTATTCAAAAACTACTCTCAAGTCAAAGTGATGGTCTTCATTTTTTCTACTTTTGACTATGAGATCATCGACATAGCACTCGACTTGATGATGAATGAGTTCATCAAAGATTCGAGTCATAGACCGCTGGTATATAGCACTAACATTTTTATGGGAAGACCGAATCCTAAGAAGTAATTATCATTATTGACTGGACCCAATATACTGAATATTAATCTCGATCCTTATTGAGACCTTTTGCATTTGTTCTTCTATATTCTTTTGAAGCAGTCTGACTTATTCTTTGACCAAGTATATGGGATTAACCTTTCTTTGCTAAATTATGAACACAAGGAAAGTACCACTCAAAAGGTAATTCTATTAAATCTTTATATGAATCATCCTTAAGTTTTGCATCAACTTCTTGACTTAAGGATGATGCTCCCAGAAAGAACCTTTGAGTCTTCACCCCTGTGGATGACTTAGGGGCTACTTTAACTACAAAACCCTCAACTTTTTTAGAGGAAAGTGGGGTAAGAGCTAAGTTTCCCAACTGATGCCTAACTATTTCACATTTAGACTTAGATACACTTATGCATTGCTTTGGAGCCTGGGCTTCATTGCTATCTAGCTCAAGTGTCACCCCCAAGGGAAACTGCTGTTGAGAAGAGCTGGTTGGTGTGCTAACCATATAAGACTCATCCTATGAACTAGATTCTAAGTCTATATGGATAACAGGTGTACTCCTGGTAGCTAGGACATATCTTCTATTGGGTGGCCAATAAAGAGGTTTTCCACCCCTGGGACTGCCTCTGAACTGGTCTCTTCCTCTTCCTGGTAGAGGTCAGGTTGTCCTACCCATATGTTCGAATGGAGTAACGAACTGTTGGTGGAATCTAATGTCATGCACCACTTCCTCCTCCAAGTCTATTTCTGCTCCCTTTTATTTTCTTTTTCATTTTCTCTTTTCTTTTCTTTTTCTTTATCTTTTTTCTCTTTCTTTTTCTTTTTCTTTATCTTTTTTTTAATTTTTAACTTTGACCAAGTTCGTGAGAATAGACTTGTTGATTTTGAGGGAGGTAGTAAGCTGCATGCTCATATATGTTAACCTCGTGAACTGTAAATGGCTTGAGATCTCCTTTGACTTAGTAGATGATCCCACCTCTCACAAACTTCATACATGAATGTAGAGAGGATACAATTATATTGTTCTCATGTGTCCAAGTCTATAATGTGAAACTTGGCTTTGATCTTCTAATCATTTATCTCTAAGGGCAACACTATGGAGCCTAAGGCCTGTTGACCTCACTTTTGGAGTGCGGATTCAATCTTCCCATCTTAGACATAGGAGTCTTCTAGACACTGAGACTTCCGTAGTCATAAGACACCTCTAATAATTAGTTAAATACTTAACCTAAGCCTAAAGACTTAGAAGGGTTAAATATTTGATTAGGTTATGCCTTAGGGGTTAAGATAATCCACCTACCCTACAACCCAAATGTAATCCATGTTCAACTTTTGAGACCAAACCTCAAGTTCAATTCAAACATCAAATTCAAATCCAAATCCAAACCCAAATTTCAAATCCAAATGATTGAAGCCCATGATCAAATTCAAACTTGAAACACTTCCTAAACCATATGACCAATCCCATGGACTTAGCCAAATCATAATCCAAATCTATCCAAAATAAATTTATTTTTCATAATAAATTTATATCTTCAATCATCTTCCTAAATATAAATCAAATCTACATTCAAATGATCAAAACTAAATCAAATTAAATCAAACCCTTCTTAAGCCATATGACTTATCCCATGGACTTAGCCAAATCATAATCCAAATCAAGTCAAACTCAATTGATTTTCTTAATCAAATTCATAAATCATCAAAACAAAATCAAAATAAATCAAACCAAATCAAAATCCAATCCTAAGCCATATGACCCGACTCCATGGACTTAGCTAAATTCCTTCATTCCAAAACCCAAATTCAATTGATTTTCTCATGAATCAATAATACCTTCAATCATATTCACAAATATAAATGAAATCTACAATCATCAATCCAAACCAAAATCAACACAAGTCAAACCCAACATAACCCTTTTGACTTGAAATATTCAAATGAACCAAAACCCATTTGAACCCAAGACAATTGCAATTGAATTTATATATCAATCCCAAATCCATATATAAACTCAACTAAATCAAAATCAACCCAAAATCAACCAAACTAAACCCAATTGGTCCACTTAACCCAAAGTGGCCAATTTGACCTAGTTGAGCCAAGTATTAATCCTACCCAAATTAGATTAAACCAAGCCCATCAAAACCTCCTATCACGATTGTTGATCACCCTAGGTTGATAAATTATCACAAATTGGGTCAAACCAAGTCAACCCCTTAACCCATATGAACCCAAGCTGGCCAAATTGCAACCTAAGCCAAATCCCTTGAAACCAATGATTCATACCAAATCAAAATCAATATTTGAATATGACTTGACCTTCAATTGAGTCAAACCAAACCCAATTGGCCCTCTTGACCCAAGTTGAGCCAAATTGACCTAAAAGACTAAATTGGGTTAAATCAAAATATAAACCTAATTTATTGCAACCAATGGCGCAAGTTCATTCCAAATTGATTGTTGAACTTGACCAAAGCCATGATTGGACCCAATTGAACCCAATTGACCTACTTAGCCCAAATTGACCTAAAGGTTCAAGTTGGACTAAATCAAAACCAAATCTAAATTAATTAAAACCAAAGCCTAAAATTATCTTCAATTGGTCAACTAAACCCAAACCAACACCCAACCAATTTGGCCAAATTTGGTAAATTCAACTTAACTCATTTGAGCCCAAATGATTTCAAATGAGCCAAAGTCAAATCTAAGCCAAACTAAACCAAAAAAAATTAAACCAAAACATCCCAAATGATCATATGAACTTGACCCAACCCTTGGTTTGACCCAATTTGACCAATTGGTCAACTTGACCCAACCTAACCCAATTTGACCTAAATGAGTCAAATCGAGCCAAACCTAACCAAATCAACTCCAATTGACTTGAAATTTTGGCTAACCCACTTTTTGTGCATTTTAAATTTGCTCAAATCATTTCCAATGCCAAATGATCATTATAGCCTTGGGTCAAGGGTATCACATGAGACAAATCACCCATGTAAGTAGTCATTTCCATTCCTTGGCCACTTAGTACTCTCCCAATGGTCTTAGGAACCCATGACACCGCCAACTGACCAAGGGTGGTTGGGTCAGCCATGACCCATGGATGGTGAAATCACGTCACCCTCCCCATTAGAGCATTTAAAACTCATAGAACACCCATGATTCCTCTTTGTCAGCCACCTCCACACCTTCAACCAACAAAGTCGAGCCAACTCACCTCCTCCCTACCACCCATGACTCCTTGAGATGGTCGGACAGCCAATAGAAGTCGAACCAGACCCTACCATCTGATCAAGATGTAGGGGGGTATACACCCCCTCATTTTAACTCTAACACACACAAAAATCATTCCTTAAAGCCCTAGCTACCCCAGGAGAGATGCTAGAGCCATTACCTAAGCTCCCAAGCTTGTTCGTCAGTAAAAACATTCCATTTTCATCTCCCAAAATAAAACACTCTCATTTCTGACTTAACTATCCTATTTCTCCATCAAACTCAAATTAACTTTGCATGCACCTTCCTAAATTATCTCATCAAAAGCTTGATCAAATCATTCAAAATCATTGATTCTAATGGAACATCAAGGAATTGATCTAATTGCTTCTCAACAAAGCTTCGTCTCCATTAGATGAAGCTTTTTCAATCATTCGAGCCACTGATCTTGAGTTTCGATGAGGTATACTTCCAAAATAAATCCTTAGGAAAAAATGGGTTGGAGGTTTTTGAAGAAAACTTGCTTCTTGTGTGATATTGATAGTTAGATCCCCTCTGATCGATGTTGTGAAGTTGTGGGATTCTTTTAGAGTTGATCTGACGTCGGGTAAGCTCGGATCAAGTGAGCAATGGTGAATGGACTCCATTCTCCCTCACTTACGTGATGTTAGATCACGTATCATCTATTCCATGAGATCTAAAAGGATGGTCGTGATTAGATCCACTATATTGATATGATATAATCCTATTAATCTATGTGATTAATCATAGCCATTTGATCTTAGATCAAATGGTGGAGGAGAAAGCATGTCTTCCGTCACCACATAGGCACTGAATCGGATAAGTTTTAAGTAGCCAATCCTACAACATCACGTGTGAAGCACACCGCGTGAGTGTGCCACATGGTGCCAATAGGATTAAGCTTTAATTAGGCTTAAATAATCATTTTTAATGGCTAAAAGTTCTAAAAATCATAAAAAATCATAGAGAAATAAAAAAATGCAAATAAATACTCATTTTAAAGGTATTTCAGAGAAGAATTAATTAAATACTGTTCTTAACAAATTTTTAATAGTAATTAAGGTTTAATTAAGTTTTAATTACAAAATTTATTAGCTTAATTACTCTTTAATTACTTGAGCAATTAATTTAAAATTTTATGGCTTAATTTAATGGGATGACCTCTGCCACCCATGATTTTCCTGGGATTTAGTGCTCACTTAATTAGGAAAATTAACTAATTAAATCTTAACTACTCTTTTAAGTTAATTAATGATTAATTAATCTCATGAACGGTAACAAATTAACTAATTAAGTTTATTAATCATTATTCAACAGTAAGTGAACTAAGGAATCAAGTTAGGACCCCTTTCCATAAGTTCATTTCACCCTTTTTTAAAATGAAACTAATTAAGATTTAACTAATTAATTAAATAACTTAATCAAATTGAAATCATAATCACATCAGATCTTAATTAATTAAATCATGGGATAAATCTTTAGGAGTTTAATAACCTAAAGGAGTTTAATGAAATTATGGTTAGTCCACATGTGTGGGAAAACCATAAGAGTAATTAATTAAGTCCCTTAATCTCATTAACTATTCATCATGAGCAAATTGCATTAGGCCCCTTTTATTTCCTAGGATCATTGCAAGTTTATTTTCCATGCATATCATCGCTCATAATTATTTAGTTAATTACTTTAAGTTGACATAAGAAAGGGTGATTAATTCATCTAATTAAGGGTTCAACTTAATTAACCCATAAAATCAACTTAATTACATTTTCTTAAATTAAATCAAATCACTAATGTGGGAATGGGTTTAAAATATCAAGTGATGATTTCTCTTCTCCCCTTTAAATTAAATCAAATCCAAAACTTAATTAATAAAGAAGCTTTGGTTTGCTTTAAATAATCTTGTTTGATTTGATTGCCCTTAAGAACTAGTTTGGTTGAATGAATCACATGCTTATATTTGATTGTCATTTTTCCAATCATGTTAACTTTGGTAAGTCATTTGAATTCATGCATCCATATTTTAAAAATTAAGTAAAATAAAATGGATTTCTTTTATGTAAGATTGCATGTGTTGATTTAATTTAATATATGTGTGGCTATTATCACCATGAAATCCAAATGTATTTTTCAAAAGCTTATAAATGAATAATAATATGTGTTATGATGCTAGTTATAAATACATAAGAAATACATGTGCTTATAGCTTAAGTGTATGAATGTTGTGTTCCCTTCCTCTTCATGTGCTATTGACATAAGATTGAATGGTAATGGGTATATAGTCCGATATCCGGGAACATGAGGCTTTAGCAAGCCCCAAGGAGGTCATTTGATTACATCACTTCCCTAATTTAACAATGGAACATACCCATTTGATTTCATTGTTATGTATTTCAACATTAGAATTTGGATAAAACTTTAATTCATATATATAAATGATTCAATCAAACAAAATATACAATGTTTCCATGATTTTCTTTCCCTCATTTATGTATACATCCATTTATGTCCAAGAAAAGTAAGTATATAGTCTGGACATCCCAGGAATACAAAACTTTAGTTAGCCCCAAGGAGGTCATTTGATTACCTCACTTCCTTGGTTTAACAATGACACACACTTGCCTATATCTTTGTACATGTATATGTATATGTAATTAGTGAATGAAAATCCCATTTTACATTAAAATTGCATGCTTTCATAATTGACTTAGTGGTTGAATTAATTAGCCATATGATTTGGAGCTTACTTCTTATGTTCATGTATACGAATTTACATATGTTTGAATGAAAATGGGTATATAGTCTTGACATCCTGAGAATACGAGGCTTTAGCTATCTCCAAGCTCCAAGGAGGTCATTTGATTACCTCACTTCCTTGGTTTAACAATGCCACATGCCTATTTAATTTCATTCTTAAGTCATTTTTGTATAAGAATTTGGATAAAATTTTTAATTAATATGTTCAAATAATTCAATCAAATAAAATATAAATTCTAAACATACACATACATTCATCATTTAAGTATGCTAAAATATATTGCATGCATAGATACACGTAGGATTAAATCATATGCATGTTACATGTGATGGAAAGGAATGATTTAATATATGTGATGTGGTAGTAATTCAATTAATGTATTCTTAATATGCCTTTCATTTTGAATAGAATTATTTAAAGTGAACCTAAACTTAGGATTATTTTATATGATGTATGTTTTATTTTATGATGTATTATTTTATATTGGATGTTAGGGTGTATGCTTCATAGATTGTATGATAGGCCAATATTAGACTAATCATTGTTTCTACAGGGGATTATGCATAAGGCATGCTTAAAAATAGATGTGAATGCTCATTTTTCTGTTTGCTTAAATCCTTAAGCATAATCCAAGTTAGGAGAGGAGGACTTAGTTATCCATGTGTCAAGTGCTAAGTCCAAATTATAAATACAACTGCTTGGGATTATATGTATATTTAGCCAACCTCTATTTTGTAGGTGTAGTTAGATTTACTTTTCCCACATAAATGTAATTTTTTCAATATGAATTAGGATTAGTGCTATGAGAGATTATGATGAGCAGTGGCCATAAGGCTTTGTCCTAGGGTGCCCTGTGATTCCTTTGAAGCAAGCACCATCCAAATCGAAGAAAGAACCAAATCAGAAATGGAAATATGAAGAAAGAAAACCCCATAGCATTTTATATAATTATAATTATTCTTTCATATTCCAGGTCGTATAAGGGTAGAGCTTGGCTATCCATCTTTTCTCTCTTCAGGTTGTATGGTGCTACTCGACCGCACGAGCCTTTTATTCTTTTACGATAGTTTATATAACTGTTTGATGTTATGTTTGCATTGTACATTAGGACGACATGCATTTCATAGTTTCTTAAATGATTGATACTTTAATGTGTGGCTTGAATATGATTAGGCTCTTAGGATAAAAATAACTTTTCTACCTAACTAATCACCATAACTAAATTTTAAACAACTCATAACCTCATCATAAAGCCTAAAACATAAATAAGATAATTAAAAGATTTAGCAACCCTTTAGCTATATTGTTGTATGTTTCACATCATGAATGTATATTTTTTTTCTCTTGACATGAAGGATGTCCATCCTTGCATGATAAAGGAATGCTTGACTTGTAAGGGCATCCCTTATGGTGGAGAACAACTTATTCTAGCTAATTTGACCCATAAACTATTTCATCACACATTTAGGCATAAGAAATTCTAAAGCCTTTATCAAAATGATGTGTCTAAAATGAAATCAAATTTGAAAAGCTTTTGCATCTAAAGATTAAGTCATATGCTCATACCACTCATGCTCTAGTCACTTAAGGAGTGTGTTTAGGATTTTAGTCTCTTTCTAATTAAATAACAACCATAGCTATCTTTCAATTCATAAGACCATACTACATGGTATTAAAATAGTAGGAGTTAGCTGGTGGCTACTCCAAGTTATTATAAGTCCAGAAGTCGAACAATTTATTCTCTATTATGGAGGTAAACCTTTATGTCCACCTGTTGCTTAGATTTAGGTTATGGTTTAGCTCGTACTAAAGCTCCCTAGATTTAAGATCCAAGATAGCTATTTCCTTCAAGCTATGAGCATAAATCCTCACCTCTTAGGCATTCCCACAACCTTGTGTTGGTGGATTATAAGCTCTAGTAATCTAATGAAATTTCAACTCAAAACATATAAATCTCCTCAACTTCAAAATTATAAAGCCCAACCATATGATAGATTGGAATGCTTACTAGGCTTCTTGGTATCATGAGCATTTCTTAATTATTTTATTTAAATTCCAAAAATAAGTCTTCTCCTTGAACTTTCCCAATTGATTTTTTAAATGCAACTAATCCTTTGATAGTCGAACCTTGAAATCTTTGGAGATGATAATTGTCTACTTAATTGAGAGTATTCTTAGGAAATTTAATTTCCTAAGATGTAATTAACTATGGAGCCTTGCCTCCGTAGGGAACTTAAGAACCTGGTTTAATATAAACACTATTTTATTCATCCATAAAAAGTAAGGGAAAAATCGCTAGTATATTCGAAGACGCATCATGCCTTAGGAGTCCTTATTGGATGATTTGGTCCATTATAAAGTGATGCCTCTATCTTTTGAGATAGTACATCATACCTCAATGTAGTATCCGATCACCTTAAAAAGTACTCCCCCCCAGCATACATCCAAAAATAAACACCACAAGGCCCTGTCACCTTGTTCATTGAATCCTCTCAACATCATCCTTTTTTTGGAGTTTGGAGATGTCGATCCTCAAGTAAATAAGGATTCATAGACTCATAATGTTGACTGATACACTGGGGTCAACCAGAACTCTAGATAGCCTTTATCTGCCAACATCCACTGAAATGTAAAGAGGCTGTTGTGCTCGATCATCACTAGGAGTAGGTGTTCATTGTTGAATGTAACTCTTAAGATGTCCTTTGAGTGGTAAGCCTTCTCTTTAGTAGCAGTCAGCTGAGCTAAGTATATCTCTAGATCAAGTAAGGCCCATGATTAGAAATTACCTCATCTCTTTGGATAAGCCAAGGGCATCGTATATGCTTAACTTAGCGGGAAACTTTGTAAGGTGAGCTAGGACATTATAATCAACTCTGGCTTGGTTCTCCACAAGCATATCCATGGGTGGAGCATCCTATGGAGGGGCTATATGCTCACTGGAACCAAAGACTTGCTTACCCTTATCCTAAGGTGCTACCCTAAGAAGTAGAACTTTCCCACTACATAAGTTGACTTCAGTGACTTATTGGAATGATGAGCTTGTGGAAAGTTCTACCTTCTCATCGGACATAACTACAGCTTCTCCTATGGGATTCTCAGAGTTAGTTGACCTCAAGTCAATCTCCAGAAGTGAATCTGATTGATTCAGAGAAGGATAGTTCGACTCTGAAACAGAAAAGAAAGGATCAGAACTATAATAGCTATTATCATAAAGGTAAATTATGGCTCCTAACTTGTAGTTGTGCTCAAGCTAGTCCTTAAAAGTGATACAATCCTCTAAGGCATGGCCTAACATGCGGTGGTAGGGGCTATAGCTAAGATCATATCTCTTGCCCACTTCCTCCGGCCCCTTAGCTTCTAGTCACTGAAAGTCAAGTTTCTTTAAGAGATTCTTAAAATATAACTACCTCCCTCTTGAATGAATATGGCTTATTCAATCTATTAGCAACAGTAGGTGGAAAGTTGCTACCTGGTGATGGATATGAATACTGCTACTGGGTAGGCTGTTGAGGTGGTGGAAATGGTCATTGTGGCGGCTGCGGTGGCCGGTGGCCGAGGTGGTGGAAGAGGAGGTAGCAAAGGAAGTTGTTGAACTCGTAGTCTCTCATACTGAACTCTGGCTGGCTACTTCCCTCTGTCCACTAATTCAACTATCCCTAGCTTCTTCTTAAACACTTTATACGGCTTTGGCCTAGATGATTGGTTGGGAAAGGGCAACTATTTGGCTTCCTCTTATAGGCTTGTTGTCTTGTTGATTAATTTCTTGAATGTTTTGATGGTAAAGCCTTTACGCATGAAGGGGATCGGGCCATGGATATTCTTGAGAAGAATCTCAATGGCATGCTATTCAGACAATTTTGTTTCGCCTTTCATGCTTAGGTTGCACCACCTGAGAATGTAATCAATAATGAATTCGTTGAGTTTCTATTTCTCTAAACCATAAACCCTAAAAAGCTAAAAACCTAAACCTAAACTAAATAAAACATAAAAATAAAATAAATAAATAAACCTAAACTTAAATATAATAAAATAATAAAATACAATAAAAACCTAAAACAAAACCTAAAAATAAAATAAAATAAACTAAGAAAAATAAACTAAAATAAATAAACTAAAAAATAAAATAAACCTTAGAATAAAAAACCTAAATAAAATAAAAACTAAATGTAAAATAAAAATAGAATAAACCTAAAATAAAATAAAATAAAAACTAAATAAAAACCTAAACCTTAAAATAAGACCTAAAAATAAATATAAAAAAAATCCTAAACCCTAAACTAAAAAAACCAAAACCTAAAAAAAAAATAAACAAAAGAAAATAACCTAAACCTAGACTAGAGAAAACTAAACTAAAATAAATAAAACTGAAACGTGATCCTAAAATAAACTAAACATAAACCTAAACATAAAGTAAATAAAATAAAATGAACTAAAAATAAACTTAAACCTACACTAAAAATTAAAACCTAAAAATAAACTTAAAATAAAAACATAAAACATAAACCTAAAAAAATAAAATAAAAACCTAAACCTAATGCTAAAAATAAAAAAAATAAAACCTAAACCTAAAAAATAAAATAAAAATAAAACTAAACTGAAAATAAACATAAACTCAAACCTAAACCTAAAAAATAAACTAAAATAATAAACCTAAAATAAATAAATTGAGCTAAATAAAAATAAAAATAAACATAAATAAAAATAAATAATAAAATAAACTAAAATAAATAAAAAAACATACTAAATAAACCTAAACTACTAGTTTACTTAATTCTTTTTTAAAAAAAAAACCCTAAACTAACCCTTAACACTAAACCCTAAACCTTAAACCATAAATTATCCTTAAAACCTAAATGCTAACTCTAACTCTAAACCCTAAACCTTAAACCCTATAACCCTAAACCATAAACCCTAAATCTTAAAAACCTTAAACACTAAAGCTTAAACCCTAAATCCTAAACTAACCCAAAACACTAAGCTAACCCTAAACTCTAAAACCCTCAACCATAAAATCCTATACTCTAAACCATAAACCACAAACCCTAAAAACCAAAAAACCTAAACCAAAACTAAATAAAATGTAAAAATAAATTAAATAAAAAAACCTAAACCTAAATAAAATAAAATAATAAAATAAAGTAAAAACCTAAACTAAATCCTAAACCTAAAAATTAAATAAAATAAACAGAGAAAAATAAACTAAAATAAAATAAACAAAAAAAATAAAAAAGCTAATAATAAAAAACCCGAATAAAATAAAAACTAAATGTAAAATAAAATTAAAATAAACCTAAAATAAAATAAAATAAAAACTAAATAAAAACCTAAACCTTAATATAAAAAAATAAAATAAAAAATAACACCTAAACCCTAAACTAAAAAAAAATCAAAATCTAAAATAAAAATAAAATAAAGAAAAGCAAATAAACCTAAACTTAATCTAAAATAATCTAAACTAAAATAAACAAAACCTAAACCTAATCCTAAAATAAACTAAACCTAAACCTAAACCAAATAAAATAAAATTAACTAAAAATAAACATAAACCTACACTAAAAATAAAACCTAAAAATAAGACAAATAAAAATCTAAAACCTAAACCTAAAAAAATAAAATAAAAACCTAAACATAAACCTTAAATTAAAAAATTAAACCTAAACCTAAAAAATAAAATAAAAATAAAAGTCAACTAAAAAGTAAACTTAAATCTAAACCTAAAAAATAAATTAAAATGAAAAACTAGAACTAAAATAAATAAAGCCAAAAAAATATACTAAATTAAAGAAAAAAATAAACCTAAATAAAAATAAAAAATAAAATAAACCAAAATAAATCAAAAATATGATAAAAATAAACTAAATCAACCTAAACCTACCAATCTACTTAATTTTAAAAAAAAACCATAAACCCTAACCCTAAACCATAAACCCTAAATGCATAAACCCTAAAACACAAAACCCTAAACAAAAACCTTAAACCCTAAACCCTAAACCCTAAACCCCAAACCCTAAACCTAAACCTAAAACTATAAATAAAAGAAGAAATAATGAATTTGTTCTAAAACCAAAACCAAAACCAAAACTAAATGAAAACAACACCAAAATAAAATAAAGCTAAAACTAACCAAAAAGCTAAAATAAACCCTAAAAAATCCTAAACAAAATAAACCCTAAACACAAACCTAAAATAACTATAAAGTTTAAACTAGAAGTGCCTAAACCTAAACCCTAAATCTAAACCTAAACCTAAATATAAATAACCTAAACTTAAACACTAAATCTAAAACCTAAATAAAAAACTAAAAAAACCCAAAACCTCAACCATAAACCATAAACTAAAAAAAATTTAAATCCTAAATAAACCCTAAATCTAAAACTAAACTCTAAACCCTAAATAATAAACCCTAAACCTAAACCCTAAACCCTAAAAAACCATAAATCCTAAACCCTAAATCTTAAACCCTAAACCCTAAACCCTAAACCCTAAACCCTAAACCCTAAAAACCCTAAACCCTAAAGCCTAAACACTAAACCATAAATCCTAAAACCCTAAACCCTAAAATGCTAAACTATAAACACTAAATAAACCCTAAAATCTAAAGCTAAACTAAATAAAACTTAAGAAAATAAAATAAATAAGAAAACCTAAACCTAAATAAAATAAAAAATTAATTAAAATTAAAGCATGAATTAAAACCTAAACCTAAACCTAATAATAAAGTAAAATAAATAAATAAAAATAAGCTAAACTAAAATAAATAATAACCTAAACTAAACTAAAAAAAATAAAATAAACCTAAAAACAAAAAACTAAATAAAATAAAAAGTAAACTTAAGAAATGAATAAAATAAACCTAAAGTAAAATAAAATAAAAATAAAATAAAAATCTAAACCTAAAAGATAAACCTAAAAATAGAACCTAAAAAATGAATAAAAAATAAAATCTAAACCTAAAATAAAAAAAAATTAACAAAATAAAATAAACCTAAACCTAAAATAAATTAAGCTAAACTAAAATTAATAAAATCTAAACCTAAACATAAAGTAAACTAAACCTAAACTTAAAAATAAAATAAAATTAACTAATAAAAATAAATTAAATTAAAATAAATAAAAACCTAAACTATAGTAAAAAATAAAATAAACCAAAGAATAAAAAACCAAAATAAAATAAAAACTATGCACAAAAATAAAAATAAAATAAACCTAAAATAAAATAAAATAAAAACCTAAACCTAAAAAGAAAAAATAAAGTAAAAATAAAACTTAAATCGTAAACTAAAAAAACCTAAACCTAAACTAAAATAAATAAAACCTAACCCTAAAATAAAATAAACCTAAACCTAAACCTAAACTAAATAAAATAAAATAAACTAAAAATAAACCTAAACCTAAAGTAAAAATAAAATAAAATAAACTAAAATAAAGTAAATAAAAACCTAAACAAAACTAAAAAAAGAAAATAAACCTAAGAATAAACTTTAAACCCTGAACTCTAAAAGAATAAATCCTAAAACCCTAAACCCTAAACCCTAACACTAAACCCTAAACCCTAAACCTCAAACCTTAAACCTAAACCTAAAGTAACTAATCAAATTAAAAAAGCAAACCTAAACCCTAAAACCTTATAAACCTAAACCTAAACCTAAACCTAAGAATTAGAACCTTGTAGAACATCACCGTCCTAAGCATCTAGATCCGGTGGAGGCGTGGCTGAATCAAAGTGGTGGTGGGGATCTAAAGGTGCCATATGGAGGTGAGGTAAAATCGGTGGGAGGAGCGATGAGGTTATAGCCATGGTGGTGGTGAGAGTGGTTCGATGGTGGATCCCACTACCGAGAGGCCTGAGTGGTTATGAACGGAGAAATAAGATCTTTATTCGACCGCTACTTATGAAACTATGTCTTTAAAGGTAGAGATGGTTCTAGCTATATAGGGTTTTTAATTTGCTCTATACGTGCTCATTTTTTATATATGTCGTCGCTTGTGTCTTTGAAAACTTAGTGTGTTACTTAGTTGATGAAATTAAAAAGAAGAAATGTTGAATCTGAATTTGTTAAGTTAAAAAAACAAAACTAACATAAATTAAACCTTAACCTAAACCTAAAATAAACTAATCCTAAAACCTAAACTAAATAAAATAAACTAAAAATAAACCTAAACCTAAACTAAAAAAATAAAGCCTAAAAATAAACTTAAAATAAAGCCCTAAAACCTAAACTTAAAATAATAAAATAAAAGCCAAAATCTAAACCTAAAAATAAAAAATAAAACTGAAACCTAAAAATTAAAATTAAACTAAAATTAAACTAAAAGATAAACATAAACCTAAACCAAAACCAAAAAAATAAACTAAAATAAAAAACCTATACTAAAATAAATAAACTAAACTATAAAAAATAAAATAATAAAATAAATAATAAACTAAATAAACCTAAACCTACCCATTTACCTAATTTTTTTTAAAAAAAACCTAGACCTTAAACCCTAAACTATAAACCCTAAACCCTAAATCCTAAACACAAAACCTTAAACCTTAAACCCTAAAACTTACCCTAAACCCTAAACGTACATCCCTAAATCCAAAATCTAAACCTACAAATAAAATAAAATAAACCTAAGAATAAAACCCTAAATAAAATAAAAACTAAAAGTAAAATAAAAAAAAACTAGAATAAAATAAAATAAAAACTAAATAAAAACCTAAAACTTAAAAATAAACCTAAAATTAAAACATAAAAATAAATAAAAAATAAAAACTAAACCCCAAACTAAAAAATATCTAAAAATAAAATAAATAAAAATAAAATAAATAAAAATAAAATAAACTTAAACCTAAACTAAAATAAACTAAACTAAAATAAATAAAACCAAAACCTAAACCTAAAATAAACTAAACCTAAACCCTAAGCTAAATAAAATAAAATAAACTAAAAATAAACCAAAACCTAAACTAAAAATAATAAACCTAAAAGTAAAAAAATAAAACCTTAACCTAAAAAATAAAATAAAAATACAACTAAACTAAAAAATAAATATAAACCTAAACCTAAACCTAAACCAAAAAAAGAAACTAAAATAAAAAACCTAAACTTAAATAATTAAGCTAAACTAAATAAAACTAAAATTAATAAAAAAGTAAACTAAATAAAGCTAAACCTAAAGGTTTAGTTAATTTAAAAAAAATCCTAAACCCTAAACCCTAAACCCTAAACCCTAAATCCCAAACCCTACAAACTATAACCTTAAACCCTAGACCCTAAAAACCTAAAAACCTAAATCAAAACTAAATAAAACCTAAAAATAAAATAAATGAATAAAACTTAAACTTAAATATAATAAAATAAAAAACTAAACTAAAACCTTAACCTAAACCTAAACCTAAAAATTTAAAAATAAATAAAAATAAATTAAAATAAAATAATTAAAAATATAAACTAAACTAAAAAATAAAATAAACCTAAAAATAAAAATCCTAAATAAAATAAAAAACTAAATGTAAAATAAAAATAAATAAAATAAAAAAATAAAATTAAATAACAACTAAATAAAAACATAAACCTAAAATAAAAACATAAAGTTAAATAAAAAATAAAACCTAAACCATAAATTAAAAAAAATTAGAAAATAAAATAAACAAAATAAAATAAACCTAAACATAAACTAAAATCAACTAAACTAAAATAAATAAAACCTAAACTTAAAATAAACTAAACCTAAACCCTGAACTAATAAAATAATATAAACTAAAAATAAACCTAAACCTAAACTAAAAAAATAAAACCTAAAAATAAACCTAAAATAAAAATCTTAAACATAAACCTAAGAAAATAAAATAAAAACTTAAACCTAAACTTTAAAATAAAAAATAAAAGCTAAACCTAAAAAATAAAATAAAATAAAAATACAAGTAAACTAAAAGATAAACATAAACATAAAACTTAAAAAATAAACAAAAATAAAAAACCTAAACTGGAATAAATAAACCTAAAATAAATAAAATTTTAAAAAAAACTTAAATAAAAATAAAAAATAAAATAAACTAAAATAAATAAAAATAAACTTAGTAAACCTAAACCTACCGATTTACTTAATTTAAAAAAAAATCATAAACAATAAACCCTAAATCGTAGACCCTAAACCCTAAACCTTACAAAACCCTAAACCCTAAACCCTAACCCTAAACCCTAACCCTAAACCTTAAACCCTAAAAGCTTAAACCCTAAAACCCTAAACCCTAAACTCTAACCCTAAACCCTAAACCCTAACCCTAAACCCTAAACCCCAAACCATAAACCTAAAGTAACTAAATAAATTAAAAAATAAACTTAAACCCTAAAACCTAATAAGTTGAAACTAAACCTAAACCCTAAGAATATGCAAAACCTTGACGACAGGAACATGATCTTCAACTAGGCTTAGCCTATATCCGTCGGTGAAGGCGAAGGCAGAGTCGGCTATTATCATAATGGTGGTGAGGGATCTGGAGGTGCTGGTGGATATGGAGGTGGTGGTTGGAGCAGTGGTGGGTATGGAGGTGGAAGGAGCAAAGGAGGTTACATCTGTGGTGGTGGTAGAGGGAGAAATCAGGGATATGATGGTGGACCCCACCACTTGAGAGGCCGGGTGGTTTTGATGGGAACTGGAGAAATTGAAGAATGGTCGATCCAATCTACTGCTTATGGAGCTGTGTCTTTACAATAGAGATAGCTTTAGTTATCTAGTGTTTTTGATTTAATCTATGTGTGCTCATTTTTTATCTATGTCATTGTTTGTGTTTTAAGAAACATGCTGTGTTACTCGATTAATGAAATCAAAAAGAAGAAATATTGAATTTGAATTTATTCTCTGTTAAAAAAAACCAAAAAAATACTAAACACTAAACTAAAACTAGAACCCTAGGCCTAAAACCTAAACCCTATACCCTAAGCCCTAAACCCTAAACCTTAAACCCTAAACCATAAAACCTTAAACCTTAAATTTAAACCCTAAACCCTAAACCCTAAACCCTCAACTAACCCCAAACCCTAAACCATAAAAAGCTAAAAATCTAATCCTAAACTAAATAAAAGCTAAAAATAAAATAAATAAAAAGTCTACACAAAAATAAAATAAATAAAAAAATAAAATAAAAACCTAAACTAAAACCTAAACTTAAACCTAAACCTAAACCTAAACCTAAAGAAAATAAAAAATAAAAACTAAACTAAAATAAAATAAATAAAAACCTAAACTAAAAAATAAAAAATCTAAATAAAATCAAAACTAAACCTAAAATAAATATAAAATAAATCTAAAATAAAATAAAATAAAAACTAAATAAAAATCTAAACCTAAAAAATATACCTAAAAATACAACCTAAAAAAATAAAACTTAAACCCTAAACTAAAAAAAACCCTAAACCTAAAATAAAAATAAAATAAATAAAATAAAATAAACTTAAACCTAAATTAAAATAAATAAAACCTAAACCTTTACCTAAAATAAACTAAACCAAAACCTAAACCTATACTAAATAAAATAAAATAAACCTAAACTAAGAAGTAAAATTTAAAAATAAACCTTAAATGAAAACCTAAAACCTAAACTTAAACCTAAAAAAAATAAAAAAACCTAAACCTAAAAATAAAATAAAAATTAAACTCAATTTAAAATAAAACTAAACCTAAAAAATAAACTAAAATAAAAAACCTAAACTAAATTAAAAATAACTAAATAAATAAACTAAATTAATTAAAATTAAAAAAAACCTACATAAAAATAAAAAATAAAATAAACTCAAATAAATAAAAAATAATTAAATTAAACTAAACCTATCATTTTACTTAATTAAAAAAAACCTAAACCCTAAATCCTAAACACTAAACCCCAAACCTACAACCCTGAACGTACAACCCTAAACCCTAAAGCCCTAAACCCTAAACCCTAAACCCTAAACCCTAAAACCACACAAGCCACACAAATAAACCCAAAACCAAACCCCAAACCCCACCTAAACCACAAGCCACACAAACCCCACCACACCTAAAACCTAAGCCTAAAACCCAAAACCCACAAACCACAAACCAAAAAACTAACCACAAACCTAACCCCCAAACCACAAAGCCACAAGAATGGGCACCTTGATGGTAGGAACATCATCAACTAATCTCAGTCTATATGGTGGTGGGAAGTTGGAGGCGGTGGGATGTGGTGGTGGGAGATCTGGATGTCTTTGGTGGATATGGGTGGTGGTGAGGGGATGGTGGTTATGGGTGGGAGGATGAGGTTACAAATGGTGGTGGTGGTGGATGGAGAGATCCGGGATATGATGGCGGATCCCGCTACTCTAGAGGTGAGCGTGGTTCTGATCGAAATTGGACAAACTAAAGAATGATCACTCTGATCTATTGCTTATGGAACTGTCTTTATAGTAGAGATGATTTTACTTATCTAGGGTTTTTGATTTGCTCTATGGGTGCTCATTTTTTATCTATGTCATCATTTGTGTCTTAGAAAACTTGGGGTGCTACTTGGGTGATGAAATCAAAAAAATAAATGTTGAATCTGAATTTGTTCTCTATTATAAAAAAACTTAAACCATAAACCATAAACCATAAACCTTAAACCCAAAATCCTAAACAAAAATTTAAACCTTAAACCTAAATCATAAACCCTAAACCCAAAAAACCATAAACCCTAAACCCTTAACCCTAGACCCTAAACCCTAAAACCCTAAACCCTAAATACTAAACCCTAATCCCTAAAACCATGAACCCTAAACCCTACAACATACAACCCTAAAACCTAAACCCTAAACCCCAAACCCCAAACCCTAAACCCTAAACCCTAAACTAACCCTAAACCCTAAGCCCTAAACCCAAAACCCTAAATTTACCCTAAACCCTAAACCATAAACCTTGAATAAAGATTTCATTAAGAGTAGATCTAAAGAATGACCAAATCCTAACATAGTTATGGTAGCTAAGGAAAATGTCTTCAAGAGGCTTTCCCCTGATTATTAGAGATTTGAATACCCTAAATCATATTATATTACCATATATTATAGTATAATGTAGCAGCATATATTTTAGCATGTAGTGATGTGTTTTTAGATGTTATATGATGTTTTGAAATGTTTTAGTATATTATGCTATTGTGCCCTATAGTCTATATTAATATAAATAATAAAAATATTGATTTAATAAAGCAGATGATGAAATTTGTTAAATTTGAAATGGGAATTAGGTTGAAGTACAAAAGGTGTGCTATGCCACTTGTAGTCTAAAAAGTAAGATTTTATGGTCAAAATAAATATTATATGTTATAGCATAGTATAACATCATATATCATAATATATTATTCTGGGCATTTTAAATTTTTTTAGTATTTTACTATCATGTAGTCGAGCCTACACTAGAACTATTTATAAAAATGTTGATTTACACTTTAAAATGGTGGAATTTGGCCAAATTTATAATAGGTAGAACATGGCATCATAATATATTGTTTGAATTTAAAAAATGTAAGTGATACGACAAAAATATATAGTTTTCTACTATTTAGACTAATTTTATGATTTTTTATCTTAAGCAATCCCTTGTGATGTGATATGCAATATAATATAATATGTTATAGTGTATTATAATATAGGATGCCATAACATAGTGTAGCATCATGCATTAAAGCATACCATTGTGTATTACTACTTATTGTTTAGCATATTTTAGTTTGTTATAGTATGATGTAGTAGAGTTTGTACTGGTATAATTCTTAAAATTCTGATTTATAGGCTAACATGATGGGATTTGGCCAAATTTAAGGTCAGATTTAGGGAACATCATTGGGGGTGTGCTATGGTGTGTCATTTAATCAAAAGAATGGAATTTTGCATTCAAAATAATTGTTCATTTTTCAACAAAATTATAAAATTTTTTTACTTAAAGTGATTCATTTTAAGTTGTAATGTAACATAATATATTATATGAAAGCATATTAAAATATAATGTACATTTTAAGTGAATGTGGTGGTGTGTTACTAAATGTTTTTGTACATTTTGGTATATTTTACTTTTGTTATAATACAATGGGTCAAAACTCATAAAAATGTTAATTTGAAGGTTGAGATGGAAGAATTTGGCCAAATTCACAGCACACACTAAGAAGCAACACCAAAATTATGCTATTTTGTACCATTTCTAATACAAAATAATAATTTTTCATCCAAAATGAACATTACTCATATTTTGAGAAAATTTTGTTATTTGTTCCTTTTAAGTGATTCTAATGGGGTGTAATGTTAGATAATATTTTATATTATATCAAATTATAATATAACATCAAAATTTATAATATAATATAGTGTGTTAATTCACACTATAATATGTTTAGCATGATATTGTATAGTTAGTTTGAGCTTGCACCATCACAAATCATAAAATGTTGATTACAATGTTAAGATGATGTAATTTGAACGAATACATTGTTAGGCTTTTGGTTGAAGTATTAAAGGTGTGAATAAGAGAAGAAATAAGATTTGATGAGAATTCCATGTCAAGGACATGGAGGGAGATCCGTTAGGGGATCATAAATGCATTAGAAATGACATGTGAGGGGTCTATGTCAAGGGAATAGGAGAAGAAAATCTACTGAGGATAAATTTTGAATTTGATTTGATTATATCATTTATGAAAATAAGATCCACTATAATAAAAATCTATAATCCACTAGGAATTAATATCGAATCGACTTTAATTTGTTTTATTTAAATTGATGTGGAAGCATATCTGCTAAAGATATGGGCTCGAGTCCACTAGGGATCGTGTATATGAACCTTCCACTAGGGAAGCATGTTCGGGCTATCTACTGGGGATTAAGATTTGAGTTTGATTTCATAGATTTGTTTGGGGATGTATTCATTGGGAATAAGAATTTAGTTGGATTTCTTTGATTTAGGCTCTACTAGGGAGTTAGTTTAATTTGGCTCCACTGGGGAGGTTTGTTTTGAATTTGATTTGTTTCCTTGATTTGTTTATATGTGATTTTGGGCTCAACTAGGGAGAATGGTGTGATTTAACTCCACTGAGGAAAATTAGATTGGGTTTAGTTTAATCTGAGTAAATGTAGGACCCTGTCAATGTGCGATGTACCTACTAAGATGGGGCTATACCAGCATTGACCTACCTCAGGTTTATAAATCCAAATGGATGGTTTACCGGTTGTGGGATAGAGCTAGCCAACCTAAGGGGTTGCCTTTTGTGTGAAATGATTGTGCTAGAAAGAAAGCGTAGCAGACTGACATCTTCCAAAGTGAGGAACAACCGTTGGGGTGACCTATTGAATGTACAACAAATCGAACCTGACCTAGGGCGACTACTGAATGAATGCGGCTGGAGATTTATGTCAACTCAAAAGTAGTTAGGATTAATTTCATCTTAATTTCATGCCATTTAGTATGGTTTGTTTAGTTTAGTTTGATTTTAAATTGAGGGCATATCCGCTGGGAATATGAGTTCGGTCAAATTTGATAGGTTTAATTTATGGACCATGTCAGTGTGCAATGGACCTACTGAGAAGGGGATATATTAGACTTGTCCTATCATAGGTTTATAAATCCAAAGGGATAGTCTACTATTCATGGGTAGAGCTAGCAAACCTAAGGGGTTGCCTTTGGTGTGCAACTTTTGTGCTAGGAAGAAGGCATAACATACTTACATCTTCTAAAGCAAGGAACAACTGTGGGGTACAACTATGGGGTGACCTGTTGGTAGCACAACAAATCAAACCTGACTTAGGGGTGACTGCTGAGTGAATGCTGCTGAGGACTTATATCAACTCAAGAGTAGTCAGGCAATTCTTATAGGTAGTTTTGCTGACACTGCCTTAAAGATAGGATGACTGCTTGGGAAAAGGTACTGCTAGGGGTGTCCTCCTAATCCACAAGTGAATATATATTTTGTTTATATGTTTGAATGGATCTTTATTAGTGTGCAAGGGAACACACTAAGAGGGGACTATGTAGGCCTTAACCTATCTCAAATTTACTAGACCAAGGGAGAATTTGCACATCCAAAGGAAGGATTCTCCAACCACAGGGGTGGATACTAGAAAAGGGGAAATGTCTATTCTGATAGTAACCCGGGTAGTGTCTAAATGGGGTCGTAAAGGACATGATCCAAATATAGTGCCCACAAGGGAGGTGCTGCTAAGGGAATTATCGTGAGCCCTGAAAAAGAAAGCCTATAGGTGTACGGTGGCCAACTCAAAGAGAAAGCAAAGTAGACTTACATTTGCCATGAGTGGTGTATCCTAAGGTGTGAGAACCAACCAAACTATGATGTATCCATCAGCATGAGTGGTGTATCCATCAACATAGTGAGAACTAACCATCCTAAGGTGCCCGTTGGTGTGCAATGATCAATCTAGAAAGAAAATGTGTAGGCTTACAACTATCCAAGAGGAATTGATCATCAGGATAGTCTATCATCGGTAGGACATATGATATCCAAGCTAGAGCGACTACTAAGTGGGGAGCCCCGAGGAAGGACTGGACCCAAACTTGAAGCAGTCAAGAGGGAAAGAGCCACTAGGCGACTTATCTTAAGCCTCAAATATACTTGACCCCAGTCAGCAAATGAAGGCTAATTCATGAAGAAAGCTTAGTAGACTCACAACCTCTTAAACAAAGCCAACATGAGGTAGCTTATTGGCCACACAGAAATGCTTACCAAACTAACAAGGTGCTCATTGATGTGCAGTGGCCAAGTAAGAAAATAAAGCATAGCAAACTTACATCCTCCAAAGCAAGATGACCACTGGGTGACACACTAGCTGGGTACCACATCAACCCGACCTAAAGCAGCTACTGAGTGAGTGCCGTTAGGGGCATTATCTCAACTCAGAGTAGCCCGAGATAAAAGATATGTGTTTATTTTATATGTTTGTGTGTAGTTTGTAATTTTATTGTGTCGATGAAGGAAAAGATGTCGCTCGAGTTCCTTACATCTACCTTAAACACATCATGGCAGATTCACAAACAAGAATACTTTCACAATGGAAGTGATTGAGTTCAAAATGGAATTTTCATTAATGATAATTATTTTTAAACATGAATATAATATTTATTTAAGTACAACCCATTGATTGGAAGAATTGGGTGCTCTCCCTTATGATTAATAAGCTGATAAGATCCTCCTTGGTAGGCCTTCTCTATGGAAAAAGGCCTTCCCAAGTGGGTTCAAACTTAGCTCCCATCTTACAATGGGCAATAATTAGTCTCATTAGAACTAAAATAAGCTCTCTTACTTGAAACGCTCTAAGAGGGATCAACTTATTATGATCTTAAATAATTTTAGCTTTGTACAACTCGAGGTTTTGTCATTCTCACAGGTATCTCTCCTCCAAACCTTCGAGATATTTTAACAAGAACTTGGCATTATGCTTTGCTATGATCTTGCTACCCAAAGCAATCCTTCATGATGGGAGTTGGACTTCTAATGGTAGAATGACTTTAGACCCATATACTAAAGAGAAAGGTGTCGACTGAGTTGGAGTTCTATATGTGGTTCAGTAGGCTCTCATAAGGCTTCAACTAACTACTCATGACACTAGCGCTTATTGTTGTTGAGTGTCTTCTTCAGTATTTGGATGAGAATTTTATTGAAGGCTTCTGCTAAGCCATTTTCTCTTGGGTAGTTGTCCAATATATGTTGTGTCTCTGGGTAAAGTTAATGATCTTAGTGCTCTTGAATGTAGTACCATTATCAGATATAATTCATCGAGCCACTCTGAACCTATGTAAGATATTATTCCTAAAAAACTAGAGCACATGCTGAGCTATGACCTTTCTGAGCGGAATCACCTTCGTCCATTTGGAAAATTAGTCAGTAGCAGCTAAGATGAACCAATGAACCTTGGAAGAAAGAGGATCAATCAGACCCACTATGTCAGTACCCCAACACTCGAATGGCCATGAGGCCAATGTTGGATGTAGAATGTTGGGTGGTTGGTGTAGGACCACGCTGTGTATTTGACATTGGTGGCATCGCCTAACTGTATCCAAGCAATCTTTGATCATTGACATCCATTATTATTCTAGTCTCTTGATCTTGACTTTCATCTTCAGATCGGATTGGTTGGCTCTACATAGTCCTGAGTGTACCTCGGTCATGATCTTACGGGCATCGTGCTTGTTTAAAAAATATAACCACATATGATCAAAAGACCACTAGTATAAGACACCATCGACAATAGCATAGGAAAGTGCTCTCTGCTTCATATAATGGGCTTAGGACTTCTCTTGAGGTAGTTTGTCTTTATTTAGGTAACCCATGAATGGTTGCCTCCAATCTAGCTCCTCATCCTTCTTGGCAATGGCAACCTCCCCTTCAAGAGAGTACTTTTTTATGAGTTCAATATCAATAAGAGATAAGAATTGTCTATTTTGGACCTTTATTGATATGGTCTCATCCTCCAAACATGTCAACTCATTAGCATGCTTGGCTAAAGCATACGCTACGACATTCTCTCCTCAAGGAATCTTATAAATGGTAACCTTTAGGATTTGGGGAAACAACTCCATGGTGTACTTGTTGAAGTGATGGAGCTTGGGCTTTATAACCTTATAGGACCTAGTGATTAGGTTGATAACTAGCTAAGAATCCCCAAAGATGTTGATGTTATGGATGCTTAGAGTAATAGATAACTCTAGATTGATAATCAGAGCCTCATATTCAGCTTCGTTATTGGTGCAAGGATTAGATAGATGATATGAGAATCTCATCACATCACAGTCTGAAGTTAAATGAAATATTCTTACCCCTGCCTTTCCTGGAATAGTAGATTGTAGTTCTTCTCCTCTTTGAGAGAAAGCCTATTGACCTCACTTTTGGAGTTAGCTCTCAACTTCTCCATCTTAGACATAGGACTCCTCTAGATACTAAGAGTTCTTTAGTCTTAAGATACTTCTAGTGATTAGGTGAACACTTAACCTAACCCTAGAGACTTAGAGGAGTTAGCTATAGGAATAGGTTATGTCTTAGGGGTATTAAGAGGACTTTCCTACCTATAGTTTGAACCTAGTCCTTGCCTCCCTCCTTCAAATAAATCCAAATCAAATCTTAAATCAATTCCTACTCAATTGATATTCTCAAATCATAAATCAATTCCAACTTAATTGATTAATTCCAATCAAAACTCAAATTCAAATTTAAAAATGGAAATTATGAATCAATTCCAAATCAAATGATTGAAACCCATGATTGAATTCAAATCCCAAAATCTTTCCTAAGCCCTTTGATTTCATCTTATGGACTTAGCCCAAACCAAGCCCAAATCACTCCAAACTCAAATGATTTTCTCATAACTTATTTATAGCTTCATTTATATTCATAAATATAAATGAAGGATAAATTCAAATAACCAAAATTAAACCCAAAATTAAACCAAAATACAACTTATACTCTTTTGAAGCCAAATCCTTAAACTTATCCAAATCATTCTCAGATCAATCCAAACCTTTGGATTTTCTCTTCAAACAATCACTCCTTCAATCACATGCCCAAATAAAAACATAAACTATAATAACCAAACCAAAATCAAACTAACCCAAGTCAAACCCATGTTCATCCTTTTGACTTGAAAATGTCAAATGAACCAAAACTCATTTGACTCCAAATCTTTTGCAATTGGATTTATATTTCCATCATAAGTACAAATGTGAGTTCAACCAAACTTGAAGCAAGTCTTGAACAAGACAATTAACCCATTTAGGCTCACTTGACCCAAAATGACCTAAAGGACATTTTTGAGCCAAATTCTAATCCAACGCAAATTGGATTGAACTAAGCCCATCTAAGTCACACATTGTGAGCAACAATCATCTTAGGATGATCAATAACTCAAATTGGTTCAAACCAAGTCAAACCTAGCCTTTGATCAAATCAACACTTAGCCCAAATGAAACCTAAACAATCCAAAATTTGCTATAAGCAAAATTGATTGAAACCATTGATCTAAACCAATCCATAATCAATCATTAAACATAATCAAGCCAATAATTGAGCTGAACCAAGCCTAATTGGCCACTTGACCTAAGTTGACCCAAATTAACCTAAAAAGAAAAATTGGGTCAAATCTTGATCTAAGCCAAATTGATTGCAACCAATGGGTCAAATTCATTCCAAATCACTTGTTGAACTTGACCAAAGCTTCAATTGGCCAATTAGACCCAACCTATCCCAGTTGAGCATGAACCCAACTTGACCTAAAAGGTCAAATAAACATGAAATCAAACCAAATCAAAATTGATTGAAATCAAATCATGCAATATATTTCAAATGGTCAACCAAGCCTAAACCAACCCATGACCTAACCCAGTTAGGTCAAATGGGTCAAATTGGTCAACTTGACCCATTTGACTCAAATGAACCTAAATAAACCAAAACCAAATCTAAACCAAATTGAACCAAACCAATGATAACCATAGGCTCTGAATGATTATTTGAACTTGACCTAACCCATGGTTTGACCCAATTTGACCAATTGATCAACCTAACCCAATTTGACCCAATTTGACCTAAATGGGTCAAAGTGAGTCAAATCAAATCAAATGAACTCCAAATCACTTGAAATTTCGTCAAACCCATTTTTGAATCATTTAAAATCTGCCCAAGTCAAAATCATGGCCAAATTACCACTTTGCCCTTAGGTCAAAGGGTATCCTATGACCAAATTCACTTGGAATTTGGTCATGTCTCTCTCAAGACCATTTGCCATCCTTCCATTGGTCGACATGGTCACCAAGGGAGGTGGTGAACATGACCCAATGAGCTTGGGTTGACCATACCCAAGGCAATGCCAAATCGACCTCCCCATTGGCAATTGAACACTTGGAAATCCAAACGAACTCATTTAGCACATGGGCATCCACTCTCCTTCCCACCACTACCCAAAATGACCCATGTGGAGCATTTTGCAGCTCAAACCTTGCTTCTAATCCTTTCGAGTGATCAAAAATGGAAAAATAGCCCATCACCATTTGATCTAAGGTGGGGGGAGATATACCCCCTCTCATTCCCACTCAAACCACATGAATTCATTTCACAAAGTTAAGAAGGTTGAATCGAAGCTTCTCCAAGCCTTTGCAAGCCATTCCCGAGCTCCCCCATTTCACACTCTTAATTTTCCTCAAAGCCAAAACAGGGGAGGTGAATTAAAAATACAACTCACTCAATTCTCCATCAAAATTAAATTAACCTTGCATACACCATCGTTGGACTTCGTTGAGCTCAATCAAGTCATTTCCCAAGTCTTCAAACCATGAGAACCATCACTTTGATCAAAGTTGATCTCCATTGAAGGGGAGCTTGCTAAACTAAGCAATCTACTCCAAACTAAGATCCAATTCCTTCAATAAGGCTTCATCTCTACTAGATGAAGCTACCTCCTCCAATGGAATCACCGGTGATAGCTTCCGATGAGGTAATTGCTCAAAACCATAGCCATAGGAAAATTTGGTTGGTCCTTTTTGAAGGACATTATCACCCCATCAAATCTTGACCATTAGATGTGCATCCCCCCTCCTTCCGAAGGTGTGGGATCATTTTGATCCTAATCCAAGCTCGGGTGAGCTCGAATTGAATGGTGAGAGACGAACGATTGTCACTCGTGAAGGAGAAGGATCACATGCCATTCGTTCCACATGATTAGAATAGATAGTAGTAATTAGATCACACTAGATCCCCTTTAATTTAAGCCTAAACTGTGGGATTAATCTCCACCATCCAATCTTAGATCGGATGACCCATAGAGAAAGTGCATCCACCATCAACTAACTCAGTCGATAGATGTGACAACTTAAATAACATATCCTGTCACTCCAAGTGGAAAGCGCACCGCATTAGCGCGTCGCATTAGCCTCCATGTGGCCTGACAGGATTAAGGGGTTAATTAGGCTTAAGTAATTTGATTTTAATACTAAAACTTTTAAAATTCATAACTAATTACAGAAAAAATCCAAAAAATATAAATAAATACTTATTTTAAAGATAATTCAGAGAAGAATAATATAAAATTAAAATTAAATAATTTTGAATAGTGATTTTAACTCAATTTGGATTTTATTAGAAATATAATTAAGCTAATTAATCCCTAATTAATTAAGGAATTAATCTCAGACTTTCTAAGGTTAATCAGTGGGATGACCTATACCTCTTATAATTTTCTTGAAATTTATTTCTTGATTAATTAGGGGAATTGCTTATTTCATCCCTAATCACTCTTTTAATTAACTAAATGATTAATTAGCATGTTAAATAGTGGTAAATTCATTAATCATGCTTACTAATCATCATGAATAGTGAATGAACATAGGGAATGAGATTAGTACTTCTTTTCCAATATTTCCCCTAAGTTCATTTCACTTGGAAAACACTTAATCAATTTGCAATTAATTAATGGCTTAATCACTTCATTAATTAGTTTAATTAATGAAACTCAAAACCAAATCATTCTATAATTTAATCATTCAATTCTTGGGTAGATTCTTAGGTGTTCAATAACCTAAGAGGATTCCAAAAGAAATTATAATCAAACTACATGTGTAGGAGGGTTATAAAAATACTTAATTAAACTCTTTAGCTTAATTAACCAATAATTGTGAGTCAATTACATTAGGCCCCCTTATTTATTAGGTGCATTGCTGATTTAATTTTACATGTGGTTGCATATCATATGTTGGGTCATAGTTAGTTGGCTAATTATGTTAAAGTGGTATAGGTAAAGGGTAATTAATAGATTTAATTCATACCTTAACCTAATTAGAATATAAAATAAACCTAATTTTTCTAAATTAAACCAAACCAATTCACACATGGGGAATGGGTTAGGATTAACAAACCTTTTTCATATCTCCTAAATAAAATAAAATTCAAAGATAAAAATCTATTTAAAGAATTTTTGATTCATTTTAAATGATCTTATTCTATATGATTGTCCTTAGAGGTTAATTAAGGTGAATGAAGTTATGTACTTACATCCCTTCATTTCTTTCCATTCATGCTAAATATTTCTTGCCACCTGAAATCATGCATTCATTTCTTTTAAAAATTAATTAAATAAAATGTTTTTTTTATGTCAAATTACATGTGTTGGTTAAAATTAAGGATATGAGTGGCTATTATCCTTATTAAACTAAAAATTATCTTTTCAAAATTTATAAATCAAAGATTATATATAAAGTGATGTTAGTTATAAATATTTATAAGCTTGCATGTGATGATAGCATAAGATGTGTATTATGAAGTTCTTATCTCCTCTCTTAATATGGATTCACATAGGATTTTCAAGTGTATAGTTCATTTGAAAAATAACATAACACTTACCTAAATCTATTCCTATGCATCTCTATGTTAAGACTTAGGAAGCACCTTCATACTACACATGTAAATCTTACAATGAAATCAAACATAAATCTCTTGCATGATTTTTCAACCATTTGGTTATTTTTGTACATTTATATGTATCTAAGAAAAATAGTATATCAGTCTGGACATCCCGAGGCTGCGAGGCTTTAAGTAGCCCCAAGTAAGTCTTGTACCTTATGCCCTTGGTGTAAAAACAATGGTGTCGTACTCACTTATAACTTTTATACATGTAAATGTGCATTTAGCCAATGGATAAAAGAGTCCCTCTTTTCTACATAACAAAGACATGCATTCATGGAACATCCAAATTTTCAAACCACATTTCTTTGCATTCATCATCAAACTGTGCTAAGATTTGCATTGCATGTATAGCTATGCTTAGGATTATTCATATGCATGGTATACATGGTGGAAAGAAATGAATGGGTGTGTATTGTATGATAGCAATCCACCCTTTGTTGACCTCCGTTTGGAGTGAGCTCTCAACTTCTCCATCTTAGGCATAAGACTCCTCTAGACACTAAGATTTTCTTAGTCTTAAGACACTTCTAGTGATTAGGTGAACACTTAACCTAACCCTAGAGACTTAGAGGAGTTAGCTATAGGAATAGGTTATGCCTTAGGGGTATTAAGAGGACTTGCTAACCCTATAGCTTGATCCTAATCGTTGCATCCCTCCTTCAAATCAATCTAAATCAAATCTTAAATTAATTCCAACTCAATTAATATTCTCAAATCACAAATCAATTCTAACTCAATTGATTTATTCAAATCAAAACTCAAATCCAAATTCCAAAATCCAAATCATGAATTAATTCCAAATCAAATTATTGAAACCCTGATTGAATTCAAATCCCAAAATCTTTTCTAAGCCCTTTGATTTCATATTATGGACTTAGCCCAAACCAAACCCAAATCACTCCAAACTCAAATGATTTTCTTATAACTCATTTATATCTTCATTTTTCTCTTTCATCAAAGGATCAATTTCAGAATTTGTCTCCTCAGGTTCACTAGCCAAAAGGGGTAAGTTAGAATGAGTGAAGGTATTATCTTGAGGAGCCAAATTATTATAATTAGAAGTAATGTTAAGTAAGTTATCATTAGCCTCCTCACGAATCTCAGAAGCATTATTTGTAACATGCTCAGATTGCTCTCCAATAGGCAAATCAGTGGATAAAAGAGGAGTAGGGGTAGGGGGATGATTCCCATTTTGAGTGACTTTAGGTACATAAGCAAATTTATTGATTTTATTATTTGATAGAGTAGGATTACGATCCTTCAATTTATTATTTTTAAGATGAGGATGCAACACAAAACATTCAGATTGATCATGTCCATGTATCTTACAATGTGTGCAAAATAGGGAAATTCTTAAATTCCACTTTTTGATTATAACCAAATTTCTTAGAACCGATCCAAACTTCTTTAGGATGCTTTTTAGTAATATCAATCTCAACCAAAATATGAGAAATAGAAGGCCGTGATCTCACAGTGGTGGCCAGATCAATTTGAAGGGGCTGACCAAAGAGAGCCCCAACCGTAAAGAGAACTTGATGTGTAACATAATGTATTCTCATATTGGAAAGAGCTAGCCATATTGGAACAATTGGGGATTTCTCTTTTATATCAAAAAGAAGAGACCATTTCAGAAGTCGCATTTGACAATTAAACACAAAGTAAGAGCAACGGGCAAAGACACCTGAGTAATCTAAGTCATTAGAGAGTTGAATTAAAATATGCCTAGGATCAATAATCGATGGTGAAATATACCTAAAGTTTAAAGGCTATGAAAAATGATCAAATGTTATCGAGTTGGTAGGCATAAGAAAAATTTACCCTCTAAATAGGGGTTTAGAAAGGTTTATGTTTCACGTCTAGATCAGAGCACTTGTGAGACATCCACGAAATGAGGTCGAGATCAAATTCACCGAAGCATTAGGGGAAATATTCTTACTAGATAATGCATCCTTGAAGGACTTAACTGTAGGAGGAGTAGTAGATGATTTTGGATCCATAATTCCATGAAAAGCTGATGCCTTAGCCGAAGCCTCGATGTTCAAAAGCTTCATTTTGAGCGGCTCCTTGCCATTGAAAAACAGGAAAATTCACAGACAAGCGATCAATCAGAGACAAATAGCAAAATTGGTCGAGTGATCAGAAATTATAGCTCCACAATGAAAATGAAAATCTTGTCATAAAAAGAAGCGTGGTGAGGGGAGAGGATTAGAGGTTTCAGGGTTGTGGGTTGTGGTTTGGGGCTTAGGGTTTATGGTTGTAGGTTTAGTGTTGTAGATTTAGGGTTTAGGGTTTAGTGTTAGTTTTGGGGTATAGGGTTTAGGGTTTAAGGTTTAGGGTTTAGGATTTAGGGTTTAGGGTATTTTTTTATAAAATTAAGTAAACCAATAGGTTTAAGTTTATTTATTTTACTTAGTTTATTTTTTATTTATTTTAGTTTAATTTAGTTTTTATTTTTATTTATTTTTATTTATTTAATTTAGTTTAATTATTTTAGTTTATTTTTTAGGTTTAGGTTTATATTTTTAGTTGAGTTTTTTTATTTTATTTTAGGTTTAGGTTTTAGGTTCTTAGGAGTTTAAGTTTAGGTTTTAGGGTTTAGGGTTTTAGGGTTTAGGGTTTAGGTTTAGGGTTTAGGGTTTAGGGTTCAGGGTTTAGTGTTTAGGCTTTATGGTTTAAGATTTTTAGGGTTTAGGGATTAGGGTTTTGGGTTTTGGGTTTTGGGTTTAGGGCTTTAGGGTTTAGGGTTGTAGGTTTATTGTTTTGGTTTAGGTTTAGGGCTAGAGTTTTTTTTTATTTTTTTTATTTTTTTAAGTTTTTTTTTTTAGGCTTTAGGGTTTAGGGTTTAGGGATTAGGGTTTACGATTTAGGTTTTAGGTTTAGGGTCCAGGTTTTAGTTTAGGTTTATTTTAAATTAAAACTAAACTAGGTTTAGGTATTTTTAGTTTATTTGGTTTATTTTTTATTTATTATAGCTTATTTTATATTTTATATTTATTTAGGTTTATTTTATATTTTTATTTAGTTTATTTTATTTATTTTAGGTTTATTTATTTTAGTTTAGGTTTTTTATTTAGTTTATTTTTTAGGTTTAGGTTTAGGTTTATGTTTATTTCTTAGTTTGGTTTTATTTTTATTTTATCTTTTATGTTTAAGTTTTATCTTTTATTTTTAGATTTAGGTTTAGGTTTTTATTTTATTTTTTTAGGTTTAGAATTAGGTTTTCATTTTAGGTTCATTTTTAGATTTTATTTTTTAGTGTAGGTTTAAGTTTAATTTTATTTTATTTTATGTTATTTAGTTTAAGGTTTAGGTTTAGTTTAGTTTAGGTTTAGGTTTAAGTTTTTCTTTATTTATTTTAGTTTATTCTTGTTTAGGTTTAGTTTTTTTTTTAGTTTAAGGTTTAGCTTTTATTTTTTATTTATATTTAGGTTTATTTTTTAGGTTTAGGTTTTTATTTAATTTTTAGTTTATTTTATTTTAATATTATTTTATTTTTATTTTTTGTTTAGTTTAGGTTTTGTTTAGGTTTTTTATTTTTAGGTTTATTTTATTTTTTTTAGTTTAGTTTTGGTTTTTATTTATTATATTTTAGTTTAGTTTTTATTTCTTATTTTGATTTATTTTTAGGTTTTGGTTTAGGTTTAGGTTTTAGTTTTGGTTTTTATTTTATTTTATTTTGTTATTTTTTATTTAGGTTTATGTTTTTTTATTTATTTTATTTTTAGGTTTTATTTAGTTTAGGTTTTGGGTTTTTAGTTTTTATGGTTTAGGGTTTAGGGTTTATGGTTTAGGGTTTAGGGGTTTAGGGTCGTAGGTTTTGGGGTTTAAGGTTTAGTGTTAAGTTTTTTTAAATTTTAAATTTTTTATTTTTATTTTTAGGGTTTAGGATTTTAGGGTTTAGTGTTTAGGGTTTAGGTTTTAGGTTTAGGGTACAAGTTTTGGTTTAAGGTTTTTGGGTTTTTTTTAATAGAGAACAAATTCAAATTCAACATTTCTTCTTTTGGATTTCATCAACCAAGTAACACACTAAGTTTTCTAAGACACAAGAGATGACATGGTTAAAAAATAAGCACGCATAGAGAAAATTAAAAACCCAAGATAACTAAAACCATCTCTAATGTAAAGACATAGTTATCTCAGTCGGATCGGTGGTTCTTTAATTTCTCAGGTTCCCATGAGAACCACCCCGGCCTCTCTGTCACCATCATATCTCTGATCTCTCTCTCAACCACATCCACTCTCTCACTCCACCCAACTACTCACCTCACCCTCCAGATCTAGATTACCACCCATTGCAATAACCACCTCCACCTTACTTTTGCACCCAAAAGTGAGCCTAGTTAATGGTGATGTTCATACCATCAAGGTTCTGCCCATTCATAGGGTTTAGGTTTATTTTTTAATTTATTTAGTTAATTTAGATTTAGGTTTAAGGATGGGGGTTTAGGGTTTAGGGTTTAGGAGTACGGTTTAGGGTTTTAGGGTTTATGGTTTTAGGGTTTATGTATAGGATTTAGCATTTAGGGTTTAGGATTTTTTGGGTGTAGGGTTTAGGGTTGTAGGTTTAGGGTTTATGGTTAGTTTTAGGGTTTAGGGTTTGGGTTTATTTATTTATTTATTTTTATTTTTAAAAAATTAAGTAAACTCGTAGGTTTTGAGTTTATTTTGCTTATTTTGTTTATTTTTTATTTATTTTAGTTTATTTTATTTTTTTTATTTTTTATGTTTATTTTATTTTATTTAGTTTAGTTTATTTATTTTAGGTTTACTTATTTTAGTTTAAGTTTTTTATTATTGTTAAACTTTTAGGGTTAGGTTTAGCATTAAGTTTACTTTTTAGTTTAGTTTTATTTTTATTTAGTTTTTTAGGTTTAGGTATAGGTTTAGGTTTTTATTTTATGTTTTTAGGTTTAGGTTTTAGGTTTTTATTTTAGGTTTATTTTTAAATTTTATTTTTTTGTTTAGGTATTATTTTTAGTTTATTTTGTTTTATTTAGTTTAGGTTTAAGTTTAGGTTTAGTTTATTTTAGGTTTAGGTTTTGGTTTTATTTTTTTATAAAGTTTACAGTTTTGATTTTATTTTTTATTTATTTTTAGGATTTATTTTTTGGCTTACTTTTTAGGTTTAGGTTTTTCTTTAGTTTTTATTTTATTTTATTTTAGGTTTTTTTTTTAGTTTAGGTTTAGTTTTTATTTTATTTAGGTTTCTTTTTTTTTAGTTTAGCTTAGGTTTTTATTTATTTTATCTTAGTTTATTTTTATTTTTTATTTCATTATATTTTTAGGTTTAGGTTTAGGTTTTAGTTTATGTTTATTTTATTTTTTTTACATATTTTATTTTAGTTTAGGTTTATTTATTTATTTTATTTTTATGTTTTTATTTTGTTTAGGTTTAGGGTTTTATGTTTTTAGCTTTTTAGGTTTTTACAGTTTAAGGATTAGGTTTAGGGTTTATGGTTTAGGTTTTAGGGTTTAAGGTTTAGGGTTTAGGGTTCAGTGTTTTGGGTTTAAGGTTTATGTTTAGGGTTTAGGGTTTAGGGTTAAGGGATTTGTTTTTTTAAATTAAGAAAATTGATAGGTTTAGTTTTATTTAGTTTATTTTTCATTTATTTTAGTTTAGGTTTATTTAGTTTATTTCAATTTTAATTTTTTTTCTCTTTTTGGTTTATTTTCTTTTATTTAGTTTTGATTTATTTTAGTTTAGGTTTTTTATTTTAGTTTATTTTTTAGGTTTAGGTTTTGGTTTATGTTTATTTTTTTACTTTAGTTTTATTTTTATTTTATTTTTTTATGTTTAGGTTTTATTTTTTATTTTTAGGTTTAGGTTTAGGTTTTTATTTTAACTTTTTAGCTTTAGGTTTATATTTTTATTTTAGGTTTATTTTTAGGTTTTATTTTTTTGTTTAGGTTTAGGATTATTTTAAGTTTATTTTAATTTATTTAGTTTAGGGTTTAGGTTTTATTTAGTTTTAGTTTAGGATTAGGTTTTATTTATTTTAGTTTAGGTTTAGGTTTATTTTAAGTTTATGTTTTTATTTAGTTTTTATTTTATTTTATTTTAGGTTTATTTATTTTTATTTTACAATTTGTTTTTATTTTATTTAAGTTTTTTATTTTTAGGTTTAATATATTTTTTAGTTTAGTTTAGGATTTTATTTTATTTATTTTAGTTTAATTATTATTTTTTATATTATTTTATTTTTAGGTTAGGTTTAGGCCTAGGTTTAGGTTTTAGTTTAGGTTTTTATTTTATTTTATTTTTTTATTTTATTTTGGTTTAGGTTTTTTAATTTACTTTATTTTAAGGTCTTATTTAGTTTAGGTTAAGGTTTTTATGTTTTCAGGGTTTAGGGTTTAGGGTTTAGGGTTTATGGTTTGGGGTTTAAGGTTTATGGTTTAGGGTTGTTGGCCTTAAGGTTTAGGGTTTATGGTTTAGGGTTTAGGGTTTAGGGTTTTAGGGTTTAGGTTTAGGGTTTAGGGTTTAGGGTTTAGGGTTTAGGGTTTAGGGTTAGGAGTTTAGGGTTTAGGTTTAGTTTTATTTTATTTTATTTTATTCTTTTATTTATTATTTTAGTTTTATTTATTTTAGGTTTAGGTTTTAGTTTTATATTTTAGGTTTAGGATTTAGGTTTAGTGTTTAGGGTTTAAGGTTTAAGGTTTAGGGTTTAGGGTTTAGGGTTTCGAGTTTAGGGTTTTAGGGTTTAGGGATTAGGGTTTAGGGTTTAGGGTTTAGGGTTTAGGGTTTAGGGTTTTAGGGTTTAAGGTTTATGGATTAGGGTTATAGGTTTAGGGTTTAGGGTTTAGGATTTAGGGTTAGGGTTTTTTTATTATTTATTATTTATTATTTTTTTATTTTTAGTTTTTTTAAAAATTAAGTAAAGTGTCGTTTAGGTTTATTTAGTTTATTTTTTGTTTATTTTAGTTTATCTTATTTTTTATTTTTCTCTAGGTTTATTTTTCTTTTTATTTTTATTTAGGTTTTTATTTAGTTTTTATTTTATTTTATTTTGAGTTTATTTTATTTTTATTCTAGGTTTAATTTTTATTTTAGTTTGGTTTTTTATTTTTTTAATTTAGCTTAGGTTTTTATTTATTTTATTTTATTTTATTTTCTTTTTAGGTTTAAGTTTAGGTTTTTGTTTAGGCTTTAGTTTATATTTTCATTTTATTTATTTATTTATTTTGATTTAGGTTTATTTGTTTATTTTATTCTTTGGTTTTATTTAGTTTATGTTTTGGTTTTTAGCTTTTCACGGTTAGTTTAGAGTTTTTTTTTCAGGAAATTTTTATTGCCATAAAGAAAAAGTACAAAGTGTTTAGAGGGGGTAAATCTCTAAGCTAATGCTCAAAGAGCTACAATAAATCCTAAAGAGATAAACTCCCTAACTATTACAATAATGAAGGGAGGAAAGCAAAAGAAAAAAAAATCAATATAGAGAAAGTCCATCCGTAAACTTCATTTGGTCCTTGATACCGAGCAAGATCCACATAAACTATAAAAAATATGCAACATACTTTTGAAAGGATGAGTACAATTAAGCCAACATAAAAAGTAAGAGCAAATAGAAGGAGTGGCCAATTACAATCATCTCAAGGAACCACACTATATGTAAGCAGCCAAACTTCAGGAGAAGGGTTACAATTCCATATAGCACTACCAGCCAAGAGAAGAAAGAGTGGGAAACATCAAAGCCATCAAATCTAGCATAATTCATGTAGTTTATCATCCGAAGTCCTTCTATCAGCAAGGCTACAAAATCCTCCAAATAGCAAACATAACAGCCAACCACCAAGCTACTAGAACAACCAAACCTAATAAGGCAGATAATCAACCAACCATCAGGGATAGCAGCAATGCAGTAGGAGCACCACTAAAGCCACCACCAAAAAGAAATAATAAAATCCAAAGGAGCAAGCATCGTAACAACATAAACTAGAGACAAACAAGAGTAAAAAAGAAAAACACAAGGGCTCATATCCTCCACCAACAAAGCAAAAAAATGAGCCAGTCAAAATACCCAGCCTAACTACAAAAGGGGTGGGCAGCAAGGCTGCCACTCAAATAGAAAAAGGGGGGGATCAACTATAGCCAAGAGAGAAAAAAAAGTAGGAGGAAACCAGAAACATAGGTCATAGAAAGAACAAAAGAATGTTCCCAAAATAGTCACCAAAGGAGTAGAAAAAATCAGCCAAAATAGCCACCTCTCCAACCAACCTAGCCAGCCAATGCAACCAACCAAACCAGCCAGCCAAATATATCCTCCTATCCAACCACCACAATAGCATAAAACCTAAGTTAGTATAAAGGCCAACAGCAGTCATCAATCAAAAATCACCTAAGACAGCTAGGGAAAGGGTAGAAGCATATAGCAGCCACCAAAACCTACTAAGGAAAAAGAAATTCCAATCTAGGTAAGTAAAGATGACCAAGGTACAAAAGATAAGATAGACTACAAGAAAACTAATAGGAACAACAATAATAAACAACAAAGGTAACACCCAGAGGTAACAACCACAAAATAGCCTTTGATCCATGACAATACCCAAACCAAAAGCTATTAGCCAAAGGAAGGTAGTAGAGGTTAAAACCATAACCATTAGAAATAAAATAAAGTAAAATAACCACCAATCCCAGTCAAAAAAAATATAGAAAATAACCTCCACCATGCCAAAATCAAACTACATAAACCACCAATAACCCCATATCGGTCACCAACAAAAAAAATAAAATAGCCAAACTAAGCAGTAACCAACTAAACTAAAATTAAAAAATGTCAACCACCATGTCCACAGCCTAGAAAAAAGGAAAAACCCATACAAAAAAAAAACCTATAGCATCCATAGCCACAACCCAAAAGGTGGATATAAAAAATAGCCAAGGGAAAATTGTGGTAAAACACCAGGTTAGGGAAAGAAACCACTAGCTAAAAACCAAAACAACTTTACAATAACCACCAGGTAGCAAAAACTAGGCCAATCCAAAAGTAAGAGATCAAAAACATAACCTAGCTTAGGCCAAAGAGAGAAAATAAGTTGATAACCACAACCCGAATAGGGTTGAAGAAGGGGCAACCAAAAGCAAAGATCATCAAAATCCAATAGAAAAAAACCAAGCCAAGAATTTATAATCTAAGATAAGGCAATCCATTATTATCCAGATTAACCAAACCTCTTAATAATTTAGGCAAAGTTTTGTTGTTAAATAAAGTGAACACAGTTAAATTGGCACCAAAGTTAGCCAAGTAATCAGCATAAGCATTACATTCATGATGGATGTTGAAAACTTAAAAAAAAAAAACTTGAGAAAGAAGATTTTTAGAATGATTAAGAAGATAAAATAATTCAGCATTTGTAATTCTATTGGACTTAAGCATGTCAAGAAGCAAGAGACCATCAACTTCAATCTAGATGTTGAGGAAACCTCTATTCAAATAAATTTCAATAGCTTTATTAACAGCCATAAATGCAACAAAAATAATAAAATAGGCTTTGAGAGGATAGGCAAAAGCACAAATTATAGTACCTTTATAACCTCTAGAAATACCACAACAACCATGTTAATTGGAGGCAACATAACCATCAGTATTCATTTTAATCAAATTGTCTTTAGGTTTAATTCAATGGATAATCTTAACACTTTTATAAGAGTCAAAATTAGGCAGAATGATACCCAATTTTTTAGCCACAAATTATAACCTTTAAAATCAATATTACTAATAAGATTGGCATTAAAAAGAGCATAAATGTTTTATTTAGTTCTAGCCAAGATACTTTTATGGTTCATAGGAATACCTTGATATTTAACATCATTTCTATCCATCCAGATGAACTAGATAGGGGTCATATCAATTAAAGTTTTGGTATGACCTTTCGTTGTACTTTTGAAATAGACTTCAAGAAGTTGATATAAAGAAAGGAAACTAGAAATAGTTGGTATTAAATAAATCATCATACCAAAACCATAATTTAGAAGCAATAGCACCAATGATAAAAACATGATTTACATTTTCAATATGAAAGCAACAATAGCACTTTGAAGGTAAGTAAAACCCTTTAGTCCAAAGCAAAGAGTCCACAGGAATAAAGTAATTTGAAATCCTAAAAAGCTAAAACTGAACAGGAAATGGGAATGATAATGTTTTAAAAATTAATAAAAATATTAGAGGGGTTATGTTTATCTTTAATACAATCACATACCTCTTTAAGTACAAAGTCACCATTATAAGAAAGCTTAAAAGTAATTTGGTTAGGCTTGTTAGAAGAAATGGGGATATTTCTAAAGTTGTCAAAAAGAGAAATAAGGATATAATTCTCAAGTTTCCTTTCATTCCAATTGTTATTAAGCCAAAAGGAATTAACTTTGATAGCGGTAGGTGGGTAGATAAAGGGTGTCAATAGAGTCATTGCTAATCAATTGTCTTGCCAAAAGAAGGAAGAACCTGACTTAATACCCCAAGATATTAATGATTCAGCTACCCATTTAATGGAGCAAAGCTTTTCCAAACTGGAGAGTCACCCACTTTATAAGCATAGTTAAGGGGGTGTTTACCTTGACAATATTTTTCCAACATAAAATTAGCTCAAAGGCTATCATTCTTTCTAAAATTCCAGTAGAGCTTACAAGAGAAGGCAGTAATATATCCACGAATAAGCTTACAACCAAGATCACCTTCTCCCACAAGACCACAACATTCATGCTAAGATGTCCAATGCATTATTTTGCTAGAATTATTAGAGGCCCAAAAAAATTTGTTAAGCAGATGATCGATTTTGATAAGTGTAGCATTAGTCGGGACAATAGTTTGAATGAAATAAAGAGGCATAGAGTTGAGAGTGCTTTTAAGAATAGTGAGCCTACCACCAAAGGAAAGTAAATGGAATTCCCAAATAGAAATTTAATTTGAAATTTTTTGAATTACCTCATCAAAGGGATGGGAACGTTTTTGTCCTTTAAATAGTGGAGCACCCAAGTACTTAAGAGGTAACTGTTGATGTTTAAAATTATTGATATGCTGGATTTGATTGATTTTATTATTGGAGATGCTAGAGGAAGTGATAAAATAGCTTTTGTTATCATTGATAAAAAAACCACTTTCTCTATGAAATTTATTTAAAAAAGACTTGAGATGCTTGATATGATGAATAGAAGAATTGCAAAAAATAATGAAATCATCTACAAAATGTAAATGGGAAATAGGAAGATCACCAATAGTTTTGTAGTACACACTAAGGTTTTTAAAGAATAAATCATCGATGCTTATAGATAAGTACTCAACAACAATAATAAATAAATCGGGAGATAAAGGATCCCCTTGATGTAAGCCATGGGAAGCGGGAAAGAAACCCAAGGCTTCCCATTATTAATAAAAATAAGAAAATATATTTATCAAAAAACCAAAATAAAATTAGAATTTGGAAAAGGAAATCCCAAGAAATGTTATTAAAGGCTTTAGTGATATTGAATTTTAAAAGAATGTTGCCACCTCTTATCTTGGCATAAAGATCATGAATTAATTCTTTAGCAGGTAAAATATTGTCAAAAATGGATCTACCTATAATAAAACCAGTTTAGTTGAGAGAGATAATTCCATTAAGTAAAGGACTAAGTCTATTGGTAGAAAATTTTAGAACTTAACTTATTGAAGAATGTGCAAAGACTAATTCATCCAAAATTACTCTAATAGTCCAGATTATCTTTCTAAAGTATGAGAATAATAGAAGTACTAGAAAAATATCTAATAAAAGGATAGGGTTATAGTTTGGGTTTGGGTTTAGGTTTGGATTAGGGTTAGGATTAGGGTTAGGGGTTAAGGTTAGGGATTCTGGGGAGTTAGGGATTAAAGATTAGGTTAAGGTTAGATTAGGATTAAGGAAATTTGGGGTTAAAGGGGAAGATAGATTAGATTTAGATTAAGGAGTTATAGGTTAGTTAAGGTTCAATTAGTTAAAGTTAGGTTAGGATTAGGAGTTTGGGTGGATTAAAGGAGTAAAATTAAGTTAAGGTTAAAATTAAAATTAGTTATAGTTATAGTTTAAAGATTAGAACTTAGGTTAGGAGTTTAAAGTAAATTAGGTTAATTTAAGTTTCCGATTTAGATTGGGTTATAATTAAAGGTCGAAGATTTAAAGGGGATTAAAATTAGAGTTAAATTAAATTAGATTAAAGGTTAAATTGATTATTCTTGGGTTAGAAACCAGAGATTCTTTAAAGTTTAAGTTTAATTAATGTTTGAATTTAGAATTTAGGAGTTTCTGATAAGATTAGGAGTTAGTTAGGATGAGATTTAAAGGTTAGACATAGGGTTATTTAGTTAGGAAGATTAAGTTTAGATTTAAGGTTAGGGATTTGATTAGGTTTATAGTTTAGATTTAAATTAGGATTAAGTTAGGTTAATTAATTATTAGGTTAATTTAATTTAAGTTCAGGAGTTAGTTATTAAGATTCGGAGTTAGGTTTTAGGTTAAGGATTAAAGAGTTTAGGTAGATTAGGTTGAGTTTAGGGATTAGGATGAGTTAGGGTTTAAGTTAGGTTAAGGTTTAGGTTAGATTCTGATTAGGGTCAAGTTAGTTTAGGAGTTAAGTTGTTAGGGTTTAAGGTTTAGGGTTTAAAGTTTAGGGTTCTTTAGGGTTTAGGTTTAGTTTTAGGTTTAAGTTTTAGGTTTAGGGTTAGGTTTAGTTTAGGATTTTAGGGTTTAGTTTATTTTAATTTTATTTTAATTTTTATTATTTAGTTTATTTTATTTTTTTTATTTTATTTTTTATTTTTATTTAGGTTTAAATTTATTTTTTTATTTCAATTTTTATTTAGTTTTTATTTTATTTTATTTTTGCTTTATTTTATTTCCCTTTTTGGTTTATTTTATTTTTCTTTTAGGTTTAGTTTTATTTTATTTAAGTTTTTTATTTTTTTAGTTTAGTTTAGATTTTTATTTATTTAATTTTAGTTTAGTTTCAATTTTTTATTTTATTTTATTTTTTAGGTTTAAGTTTAGGTTTTAGTTTATGTTTTCATTTTATTTTATTTTGGTTTAGGTTTATTTTTTTTGTTTTAGTTTTAGGTTTTATTTAGTTTAGGTTTAGGTTTTTAGGTTTTTAGGGTTTAAGGTTTAGGGTTTAGGGTTTAAAATTTATGGTTTAAGCCTTAAGGTTTAGGGTTTAGGGTTTAGGGTTTAGGTTTTAAGTTTCATAATTTAGTTTAGGGTTTAGGGTTTTTGGTTTTTTTTTGACAAAGAATAAATTCATATTCAACATTTCTTCTTTTTGATATTGACTGGCCAAGTAACACACCAAGTTTTCAAGATACAAGTGACGACATGGATAGAAAATGAGCACACATAAAGAAAATTAAAATCCATAGATAACTAGAACCGTGTCTACTATAAAGACACAATTCCATAAGCAATAGATCGAATTGGCCGTTCTTCAGTTTCTTCAGTTCCCATCAAAACCAACTCAGCCTCTCGAGTAGCGGGATCCACCATCATATCCCCGATCTCTCTCTCGCCTGTAACCTCAGTCAAACATCACTGCGCCACTTCTGCTCCACACCTCAGGATCCCCACCACCACTTGTGATAGCTGCGCCTCGCCTCCACCACCAGATCTAGACTGAGCATGGTTAACGGTGATGTTCCTGCCGTGAAGGCTCTGCCCATTCTCAGAGTTAGGTTTAGGTTTAGGTTTATTAGGTTTTAAGGTTTAGGTTTTTTTAATTTATTTAGTTACATTAGTTTTAGGTTTACAGTTTGGGGTTTAGGGCTTAGGGTTTAGGTTTAGGGTTTAGAGTTTAGGGTTTAGGGGTTTAGGGTTTATGCTTTTAGGGGTTAGGGTTAGGGTTTATGGTTTAGGGTTTTTAGGGTTTAGGGTTTAGGGTTATAGCTTTAGGGTTTAGGGTTTATAGTTTTTTTTTAAAAAAATTAAGTAAAATAATAGGTTTAGGTTTTTTTAGTTTATTTAATTTATTTAGTTTATTTATTTTGGTTTATTTAATTTTAATTTTTATTTAAATTTTTTATTTTTTATTTAATTTAGTTTATTTATTTTAGTTTAAGTTATTTATTTTAGTTTATTTTTTAGGTTTCGGTTCAGGTTTAGGTTTAATTTTTATTTAAGTTTTATTTTAATTTTATTATTTAGGTTTAGGTTTTATTTTTTATTTTTAGGTTTAGGTTTTTGATTTTATTTTTGTAGGTTTAGGTTTTAGGTTTTTATTTTAGGTTTAGGTTTTAGGTTTTTATTTTATTTTATTTAGTTTATGCTTAGGTTTAGGTTTAGTTTATTTTAGGATTAGGCTTAGGTTTTATTTATTTTAGTTTAGGTTTAAGTTTATTTTTTTTTATTTTAGGTTTACATTTTTTTAGTTTAGGGTTTATGTTTTTTATTTATTTTTAAGTTTTATTTTTTAGGTTTAGGTTTTCATTTAGTTTTTATTTTACTTTATTTTAAGTTTATTTTATTGTTCTTTTACGTATAGTTTTATTTTATTTAGGTTTTTTATTCAAAGGTTTATTTTATTTATTTAATTTAGTTTAAGTTAATATTTATTTTATTTTAATTAATTTTTATTAGTTTATTTTATTTTATTTTTATGTTTAGGTTTAGGTTTGACTTTAGGTTTTTATTTTATTTTATTATTTTAATTTATTATTTTATTTTTTTTAGGTTTTGGTTTTTGATTTATTTTATTTCTAGGTTTTATATTATTTAGTTTTAGGTTTCTTCATCTTTAAGGTTTCAAGTTTAGGGTTTAGGGTTTAAGGTTTAGTTTTTTAGCTTTAGAGTTTAGGGTTTTTATGGTTTAGGAATTAGGGTTTAGGGTTAGCTTAGGGTTTAGGGTTAGTTTAAGGTTTAGAGTTTAGGTTTAAGGTTTAGGAGTTTAGGTTTAGTTTAGGGAGTTTAGGGTTTAAAGTTTAGTAAGGTTTTAGATTTAGGGTTTTGGATTTTGGGTTTTGGGTTTAGGGTTTAGGGTTAGGGTTAAGGTTAGGTTTAAGGTTTTGGGTTTAGGGTTTAAGGTTTAGGGTTTAGGGGTTTAGGGTTAGTTTAAGGCTTAGGGTTTAGAGTTTTAGGGCTTTTTAGGGTGTAGGGCTTAGGGTTTAGGGTTTAAGGTTTAGGATTTAGGGTTTTGGGTTTAGGGTTTAGGTTTTAGTGTTTTTGTTTAAATTAAGTAAATCAATAGGTTTAGGTTATTTAGTTTATTTTTTATTTATTTGAGTTTATTTAATTTTTTTATTTTTATTTAGGCTTTTTTTATTTTTTTTATAGTTTAGTTTATTTAATTTTGGTTTATTTATTTTAGTTTTGGTTTTTTATTTTAGTTTATTTTCTATGTTTAGGTTTATTTTTTGTTGAGTTTTATTTTTATTTTATTTTTTAAGTTTGGGTTTTACTTTTTATGTTTAGGTTTAGGTTTAGGTTTATGTTTTTATTTTATTTTTTTAGGTTTAGGTTTTAAATTTTTATTTTAGGTTTATTTTTAGGTTATAATTTTTAGTTTAGGTTTTGGTTTAATTTTAGTTTCTTATATTTTATTTTTTTTAGGTTTTGGTTTAGGTTTTGTTTATTTTAGGTTTTGGATTAAGTTGTAATTATTTTATTTTAGGTTTAGGTTTATTATATTATATTTTATTTTATTTTTCTTTAGGTTGTAATTAGTTTAGGCTTTGGTTTAGGTTTGGTTTATTTTAGGTTTAGGTTTATGTTTTATTTATTTTAGTTAAAGTACAAGGTTATTATATTTTATTTATTTTATTTTTCATTTAGGTTTAGGTTTTTTTTAGTTTAAGGTTTAGGTTTTCTTTTTTTATTTATTTTTATGTTTTATTTTTTAGTTTTATTTTTTAGGTTTAAGTTTTTATTTAGTTTTATTCTAGGTTTATTTTTTTCAAATTTTATGTTTAGTTTTTAGTTTATTTTATTCTTAGGTTTATTTTTTTTTATTATTTATTTACTTTATTTTATTTTATTTTTAGGATTAGGTTTAGGTTTTTATTTAGGTTTATATTTTTATTATTTTTCTTTTATTTTATTTTATTTAGGTTTATGTTTTTTTATTTATTTTATTATTAGGTTTTATTTTGTTTAGGTTTATGTTTTTAAGTTTTTAGGGTTTAGGGATTAGGGTTTAGGGTTTTAGGGTTTAGGGTTATGGTTTAGGGTTTAGGGTTTAGGGTTTAGTGTTTAGGCTTTAGGGTTTAGGGTTTTGAGGCTTTATGGTTTAGAGTTTAGGGTTTAGGGTTTGCTTAGGGTTTAGGGTTAGTTTAGGATTTAGGGTTTAGGATTTTTAGGCTGTAGGGTTTATGGTTTAAGGTTAGTTTAGGGTTTAGAGATTAGAGTTTAGGGTTGAGGGTTTTAGGGTTTAGGGTTTAGGGTTAGGATTAGGGTTTAGGGTTTAGGGTATAGGGTTTTGGTTTTTGGTTTTTGGGTTTTGGGTTTTAGGTTTAGGGTAGTTTAGGATTTAGGTTTTATGGTTTTATAGGGTTTAGGGTTTAGGGTTTAGGGTTGTAGGTTTAGGGTTGTAAGTTTAGGGTTTTGGGTTTAGGGTGTATTTTATGGTTTAGAGTATAGGGTTTAGGGTCTATGTTTTAGGGTTTTTTTAAAATTAAGTAAACAAGTAGGTTCAAGTTTATTTAGTTTATTTAGTTTATTTTTTATTTATTTGAGTTTATTTTATTTTTTATTTTTAATTTAAGTTTTTTTTATTTAGTTTAGTTTATTTATTTTTCAGTTTATTTATTTTAGTTTAGGTTTTTTAATTTAGTTTATTTTTTAGGTTTAGTTTTATTTTTTTTAGTTGAGTTTTATTTTTATTTTATTTTTTAGGTTTAGGTTTTATTTTTTATTTTAAGATTTAGGTTTAGATTTTTTTTAGGTTTAGATTTTACGATTTTATTTTAGGTTTACTTATAGGTTTTATTTTCCTGTTTAGGTTTAGGTTTATTTTTTTTATTTATTATATTTTACTTAGTTTAGGTTTAGGTTTAGATTTAATTTTTTTTGGGTTTAGAGTTTAGGGTTTTATTTTATTTTAGGTTTATTTTCATTTTATTTTACATTTAGTTTTTTTTAGTTTAGTTTTGGTTTTCATTTATTTTATTTTAGTTTATTTTTATTCTTTTGTTCCATTTTATTTTTTAGGTTTAGGTTTTAGTTTAGGTTTTATTTATTTATTTATTTTATTATTTAGTTTTAGGGAGGTTTAGGTTTAGTGTTTAGGTTTTAGTTTTAGTTAGGAGTTTGGGGTTTAGGGTTTAGGGTTTAAGTTTAGTGTTTAGGGTTTAGTTTTTGGACTTTGAGTTTAGATAGTTTAGGGTTTTAATTTAGGGTTTATATGGTTAGGTTTAAGGTTTAAGTTTAGAGTTTAGGGTTAGGTTTAGGGTTTAGATTTATAGTTTAGGAGTTTAGGAAGTTTAGGGTTTAGTTAAGAGGGTTTTGGTAAGTTAGTTTAGGGTTTAGGAGTTTTATAGTTTATAGTTTTAGAGTTTAAGGTTTATACTTTAGGTTTAGGGTTTATACACTTTAGGGGTTTAGGGATAGTTTAAGGTTTAGGGTTTAGGGTTTAGGTTTATAGTTTAGGGTTTAGGGTTTGTAGGTTTAGGGTTTAGGATTTAGGGTTTATAGTCTTATTAAGTAAACTAGTAGGTTTAGGTTTATTTAGTTTATTTTTTATTTATTTTAGCGTAGTTTTTTTTATTTTAGTTTATTTTTTAAGTTTAAATTTGGGTTTAGGTTTATTTTTTAGTTGAGTTTTATTTTTATTTTATTTTCTAGGTTTAGGTTTTATTTTTATTTTTTTAGGTTTTGGTTTAGGTTTAGGTTCTTTATGTTATTTTTTTAGGATTAGGTTTTAGGTTTTTATTTTAGGTTTATTTATAGGTTTTATTTTTTAGATTTAGGTTTAGGTTTTATTTATTTCAGTTTATGTTTAGGTTTATTTTATTTTTATTTTATGTTTAGGTTTTTTTTAGTTTAAGGTTTGGGTTTTTTTTTAGGTTTTATTTTTAGGTTTAGCTTTTATTTATTATAGTTTAGTTTATTTTAGTTTAGGTTTAGGTTTATTTTATTTTAGGTTTAGGTTCTTTTTTTTTTAGTTTATGGTTAAGGTTTAATTTTTTTATTTATTTTTAGTTTTGTTTTTTAGGTTTATTTTTTATTTATTTTAGTTTATTTTAATTTTCATTTTGATTGATATTTATTTTTATATTTATTTAGTTTAGTTTATTTATTTTAGTTTAGGTCTTTTATTTTAATTTATTTTTAAATTTAGGTTTAGGTTTAAGTTTCTTTTTAAGTTTATTTTTACTTTTATTGTATTTTTTAGGTTTAGGTTTTAGTTTTTTTTTTAGGTTTAGGTTGAGATTTTTATTTTATTTTTTTAGGTTTTGGTTTTAGCATTTTATTTTAGATTTATTTTTAGGTTTTATTTTTTAGTTTAGGTTTAGGTTTATTTTTAGTTTATTTTATTTTATTTAGTTTAGGTTTAGTCTAGGTTTAGTTTATTTTAGGTTTAAGTTTAGGTTTAATTTATTTTAGTTTAGTTTATTTTAGTGTAGGTTTATTTTATTTTTTATTTAGGTTTAGTTTTTTTTTTAGTTTAGGGTTTAGGTTTTATTTTTTATTTATTTTTAGGTTTTATTTTTAGGTTTAGTGTTTAGGTTTAGGTTTTCATTTAGTTAAATTCAACGATGAAGACTTTCTCCTGCGGACGACTAAGCACAACCGCCTACTAGGATTTATAATCCATCAACACAAGGTTATGGGAATGCCTAAGAGGTGAGGATTTATGCTCGTAGTCCGAAGGAAATAGCTACCTCAGATCCTAAATCTAAGGAGCTTTAGTACGAGCTAAACCATTACTTAAATCTAAGCGATAGGTGGATATAAGGGTTTACCTCCACAAGAGAGAATAAATTGTCCAATTTTTGGACTAATAATTTCCCCGCTAACTACTCCTATGATTTTAAAACCATGTCCTCCAGTCTTATGAATTGCAAGATAGCTAGGGTAGTTATTTAATTAGAAAGAGACTAAAGTCCTAAACTCACAGAGACTAGAGCATGAGTGGTATGGTATATGACTTAATCTATAAAATATTTTCTTTTTATTTAGACACACTATTTTGATAAGGACTTTAGGATTTCTTATGCCTAAATGCATGATGAAATATGTTAAGGGTCAAATTAGCTAGAAGAAGGTGCTCTCCACACAAGGGATGCCCTCACAGGTGAAGCATTCCTTTATCATGCAAGGATGGAGATCCTTCATGTTCAAGAGAAAAGAATATGCATGATGCATGAAACATACAATCATATATCTAAGAGGCTGTTAAATCTTGTAATTATCTTATTTATATCTTAGGCTTTAAGATGAGGTTATGAGTTGTTTAAAATTTAGCTGTGAGTGATTAGTTGGGTAGAAAAGTTATTTTTATCCTAAGAGCCTAATCGTATCCAAGCCACACATTAAAGCATCAATCATTTAAGAAACTATGAAAAGAATGTTGTCCTAATGCACAATGTAAACATAACATCAAACAATTATATAAACTATCATAAAAGAATAAAAGGCGGTGTGGTACCATCATTTTGACAGAAGTGAAAAGATGGGTAAGATGTCTTGTACTACCTGGAATATGAAAGAATAATTATAATTGTAGTAAATGCTATGGGGGTCTCCTTTCTTCATATCTCCATTTCTGATTTGGTTCCTTCTTAGAATTGAATGGTGCTTACTTCAAAGGCATCATAGGGCACCTTAGGACAAAACCTTCTTGCCACTGCTCATCAAAATCCCCCAGAACACTAATCCTAAATCCTATTATAAAAAGTACATTTATGTGAGAAAAGTAAATCTAACTACACCAGCAAAATATAGGTTTGCTAAATATACACATAATCTTAAGTAGTTGTAATTATAATTTTGACTTAGCACCCTACACATGGGTAACTAAGCCTACCTATCCTAACTTGGATTATGCTTAAGGATTTAAGCAACTTGCAAAAAGAGTATTCACATTTATTTTTAAGCATCCCTTAAGCATAATCTCTTGCAGAAAACATGATTAGGCTAATATTGGCCTATCATCCAGTCTACAAAGTATACACCCTGACATCTAGTCTAGAATAATATATCATAAAACAAAACACACATCACATCATACACCATCTTAACTTAGAGCTAGAAGTGGTGACTTAATTCTAATGTGTGTATTAAGGCTTGTGTGGTAAGTCTTGTTAGGCATTAGTGTTATATTTTCTAAGTGTAGAAGGATTCAATTTAACATGAAAGGTTGTTTTCTTTAGTTTCATTTGATTACACTTAGCAACTAAGTGTTATAAAGAGAGGAAAAAAAGAATACCCTCTTTCATCCCTACCTTAAGTCACTTTCTAAAGTATACTAAATTGATTTAGTTCTCTCTAGTGAATGGCTTATTAAATGATTTAATTAATCCTAAGTTTATGTTAACTTTAAATAATCCTATTCAAAATGAAAAGTATCTTAAGATTAATTTAATTCAATTACTACCACATGATATATATTAAACTATTCCTTTCCATCACATGTAAAATGCATATGATTTAATCCTAACTGTATCTATAAAGGCAACATATTTTAGCACACTTAAATGATGAATGTATGTGTATGTTTAGAATTTATATTTTATTTGATTGAACTATTTAAACATATTACTTTTAAACTTTATCCAAATTCTTAAACAAAAAGGACATAAGAATGAAATTAAATAAGCATGTGCCATTGTTAAACCAGGGAAGTGGGTCTACCTTGGAGCTAGCTAATGCCTCATATTCTAGGGATGTTGAGACTATATACCCATTTGCATTCAAACATATGTAAACTTGTATACATGAACATAAGAAGTAAGCTCCAAATCATATGGCTAATTAATTCAAGCACTTAGTCAATTATGAATACATGCAATTTTAATGTAAACTGAGATTTTCTTTCACTAATGTCATATACATATACATGTACAAAGATATAGGCTAGTATGTGTCATTATTAAACCAAGGAAGTGAGGTAATCAAATGATCTCCTTTAAGACTAACTAATGGATGTTGGCAGATACAGGCTATCTAGAGTTCTGGTTGACCCAGGTGTATCAGTCAACTTTATGAGTCTAAGAACCCTTGCCTACTTGATGATCAACATCTCCAAACTCTAAAAAAGAAAGAATGATGTTGAAAAGATTGAATGAACAAGGCATGATCGTAGGGGGACACCATATAGATCATAGGGGGGGTCTTTTTGAGGTGATCGGGTACAACATTGAGGTATGCGAAAGATACTATCTCTAAAGAGAGGCATCACCTATAATGGATTCTTTCCACAACATTGAAGGATAAAAGATGGGTTTATATTAAACGGATCCTTAAGTTACCTAGTAAGCCTCCAATTAGTTATTATCTTAAAATGAAATTTTTTAAAATAGTCTGGTAAGAAACAATTATCATCTCCAAATATTTCAAGGTTAGACTATCAAAGGATTTATTGTATTTAGAAAATCAATGGGAAAGTTCAAGGAGAATACTTATTTTTGAAATCTAAATGAAATAAGTAGGTAATGCTCATGATACTAGGAAGCCTAGTGAGCATTCTAATCTATCCTATGGTTGGCCTTTATAATTTTGAAGTTGAGGAGATTTACATATTTTGAGTTGAAATTTAATTTGATTACTAGGGCTTGTAATCCACTAACACAAGGTTGTGGTTATGCCTAAGAGGTGACAATTTATGCTCGTAGCCTAAAGAAAATATTTACCTCAAATCCAAAATCTAGGAAACTTTAGTACGAGCTAAAGCAAGGCCTAATACTATACAATAGGTGGACATAAGGGTTTACCTCCACAAGAGAATAAATTGTCCGACTTCTAGACATATAACCGCATGGAGTGGCTGCTACCTAACTCCTTCTTTGATTTTAAAACCATGTAGTATGATCTTATGATTGCAAGATAGCTAGGGTAATTATTTTGTTTGAAAGAAACTAAAGTCCTAAACACACTCCCTAAGAGACTAGAGCATGAGTGGAATGAGCATATGACTTAATTTATAGATGCAAAATATTTTCAAATTTTATTTCATTTTTGACACATTATTTTAATAGAGGCTTTAGGATTTCTTATGCCTAAATTCATAATGAAATAGGTTATAGGTCAAACCAGCTAGAAGAAGGTGTTCTCCACCACAAGGGATTCCCTCTCAGGTCATGCATTCCTTTATCATGCAAGGATGGAGATCCTTCATGTTCAAGAGAGAAAGAATATGCATGCATGATGTGAAACATACAACCATATAGCTAAGGGGTTCCTAAATCTTTTAATTATCTTATTTATTTCTTAGGCTTTATGATGAGGTTATGAGTTGTTTAAAATTTAGTTATGAGTGATTAGTTGGGTAAAATAATTATATTTATCCTAAGAGCCTAATAAATCCAAAGCATATCAATCATTTAAGAAACTATGGAAAGCATGCAGTCTTAATGCATAATGTAAACATAATATCAAATAAATATATAAGCTATCATAAAAGAATAAAAGGTCAGATCGATCACGTGCCATACAACTGAATAGAAGATTAGTTTGAGCTCTACCCTTATGCAACCTAGAAAGAATAATTATAATTGAATTAAACACTATCGGGTCTTCTCTCTTCATATTTCTAATTTGGTTCTTTCTTTGATTTGGATGGTGCTTACTTCAAAGGCATCACGGGCACGGACAAAGCCTTCTAGCCATTGCTCTAATCCCCATAACACTAATCGATTCTGCAAAAAAAGTACATTTATGTGGGAAAAGTAAATCTAACTACACTTGCAAAATAGAGATTAGCTAAATATACATATAATCCCAAGTTGTATTTATAATTTAGACTTAACACCTTATACATGGACTATGCCCATTCTAACTTAGATTATGCTTAAGTATTTAAAAGCGCAAAAGAGCATTCACATTTATTTTTAAGCATCCCTTAAGCATAGTCCCATGCAAAAAACATGATTAGGCTAATATTGGCCTATCATCCAGTCTATGAAGCATGCACCCTGACATCTAATCTAAAATAATACATCATAAAATGAAACATACATTACATCATACACCGTCCTAACTTAGAGCCAGAAGTGGTGAGTTAATTCTAATGTATGTATCAAGGCTTGTGTGGTAAGTCATGTTAGGAATTAGTGTTGTATTTTCTAAGTGTAGAAGTATTCAATTTAACATGAAAGGTTGATTTCACTTGAAGTAGTTTAATTGATTTGAGAATTTTAATTTGTGTTTTCTTTTGTTTCATTTGATTATACTTAGCAACTAAGTATTATAAAGAGAGGAAAAGAGCATTGCCCTCTTTCATCCTTGCCTTAAGTCACTTTCTAAAGTATATTAATTTGATTTAGTTCTCTTTAGTGAATGGCTTATTAAATAATTTAATTAATCATAAGTTTTGGTTCACTTTAAATAATCCTATTCAAAATGAAAGGCATTTTAAGATTAATTTAATTGAATTACTACAACATGACATATATCAAATCATTCCTTTCCATCACATGTAACATGCATATGATTTAATCTTAAGTGCATATATACAAGCAACATATTTTAGCACACTTAAATGATGAATGTATGTGTATATTTAGAATTTATATTTTATTTTATGGAATTATTTAAACATATTAATTTAAAACTTTATCCAAATTCTTATACCAAAAGGACATTAGAATGAAAGTAAATGGGTATGTGCCATTGTTGAACCAGGGAAGTGAGTTAATCAAACGACCTCCTTGGAGCTAGCTAAAGCCTCGTATTCTCGGGATGTCCAGATTATATACCCATTTGCATTCAAAAATATGTAAATTCATATACATGAACATAGGAAGCAAGCTCTAAATCATATGGCTAATTAATTCAACCACTTAGTCAATTATGAATGCATGCAATTTTAATGTAAAATGGGATTTTCATTCACGAACCACTATACATAAACATGTACAAAAATATTGGCAAGTACAAGTCGTTGTTAAACTAGGGAAGTGAGGTAATCAAATGACCTCCTTTAACTAAAACCTCATATTCCAGATATATTACTTGCTTATCTTGGTCACACATGGATGTATACATAAGTGAGGGAAAATGCAAATATTGTATATTTTTATTGAATCATTTATATATTAAAATATCAAAATTCTAATGTTGAAATACATAAGAATGAAATTAAATAGGTACGTGTCGTTGTTCAACCAGGGAAGTGAGGTAAGCAAATGACCTCCTTGGGGCTAGCTAAAGCCTCGTGTTCATGGGATGTTCAGACTATATACCAATTACCATTCAGTTTTATATAAATCAATGCATGAATAGAGGAATAAGAACTCAACATTCATACACTTAAGCTATAAGCTCATGCATTTCTTATGTATTTTAACATCATCATAACATATTATCATTCATTTATAATCTTTTGAAAAGTACATTTGGATTTAATTTAATAGTGATAATAGGCATATATTAAATTAAATCAACACATGCAAGTATACATAAAGAAAATCCATTTTATTTTTGTTAATTTTGAAAAGATGAATGCATGAATTCAATTGACATACCAAATTTAACATGATTAGAAAGAGGACAATCAAATATAAACATGTGATTCATTCAATGAAACTAGTGCTTAATGATAATCAAATCAAATTAAATTATTTAAAGCAAGCCAAATCTTCTTTATTAATTAAGTTTTGGATTTGATTTGATTTAAAGTGGAGAAGAGAAATCATCACTTGTTGTTTTAAACCCATTCCCACATTAGTGATTTGATTTAATTTAAGGAAATATAATTAAGTTGATTTTATGGGTTAATTAAGTTGAACCCTTAATTAGATGAATTAATTATGTCACCTAAAGTAATTAACTAAATAATTATGAGCCAACATGATATGCATGGAAAATAAATTTTTGATCTAGGAAATAAAAGGGGCCTAATACAATAGGCTCATGATTAATAGTTAATTAAATTAAAGGACTTAATTAATTACTCTTATGGTTTTCCCACACCAATGATTTAATTAATTAATGTTTGATGTGATTATGATTTTAATTTGATTAGGTTATTTAATTAATTAGTTATATATTAATTAATTTCGTTTTAAAAAAGGGTGAAATGAACTTAGGGAAAGGGGTCTCAACCCTTTTCCTTAGTTCACTTACTTTTGAATAAAGATTAATAAACTTAATTAACTAATTTATTAATTTTCATGGTATTAATTAATCATTAATTAACTTAAAAGACTAGTTAAGGTTTAATTGATTAAATTTCCTAATTAAGTCAGCAATAACTCCCATGAACATCATGGGAGGTAGAGGTCATTCTATTAAATAAACCCACAAAATTTGAGATTAATTGCTCAAGTAATTAAAAAGTAATTATGCTAATTAATTTTATAATTAAATCGTAATTACTATTCCAAATTAGTTAAGATCATTTTTAATTAATTCTCCTTGAAGAAATCATTAAAATTAGTATTTATTTATATTTTTTATTTCTCTGTGAATTTTTATGAGTTTTAGAGGTTTCTCCCATTAAAAATGATTAATTAAGCCTAATTAAACCTATTTTGATGCGTGCTTTCTATGTGGCTTAGGATGGCTGCTTATAACTTATCTTCGGTTCGTGGTGACGGTGGACACACTTTCTCATCCATCATCTGATCTAAGATCGGATGGCATTACTAAGATTAAATTAAATCGATCTAGCAGATCTAATCACGATCAATTATTTCGATCATGTGGAATGGACGGTGCATGATCTAACATCATGGGAGTGAGGGAGAATGGAGTTTGTTTGCCATTGCTCACTTGATCCGAGCTTACCCGAGCTCAAATCAACTCCAAAGGATCCCACACCTTCATGTCATCAATCGGAAGGGATCCAACAGTCAAGATCACATGAGATGCAAGTTTTCGTTAGAAAGCTCCAACCCATTTTTGCCTAAGGATCAGTTTTGGAAGCATACCTCACCGGAGCTCGAGATCAGTGGCTCGAATGATTGAAGAAGCTTCATCAAGTGGAGCTGAAGCCTTATTGAGTAGCAATTGGATCAATTCCTCAACGTTCTCTCAGAAGGCAACAAACTGATGATTTGGAGCTTGACTTTGATCGAAGTCCCACCTCCAATGCTTTGAAAGCTTTGGAGATGATTTTTTCTACCTTGATGAGACCTAGGGAAGGTACGTGCAAAGTTAATTTGAGTTTGATGGAGAAATGGGGAAGTTAGGTCAGAAATAGGGGATCTATTTGGGATGGGCGAATGGCATTTTTTGATCAAGGAATGAGTTTAGTAGTTTAGGGAATGGCTCTAGCGACTCATCTTTGGTAGCTAGGGCTCCAAGGAATGAATTTTGTGTGTGTTTGAGTGGAAATGAGGGGGTGTATACCCCCCTTTATTTTGATCGAATAGTGGAATCAGGTTTGGCTTCTAGTGGTCGTCTGGCCATCTCAGGGTGTCATGGTTGGTAGGGAGGAGGTGAGTTGGCTTGGCTTGCTTAGCTGAAGGTGTGGAGGTGGCTAGCAAGGGGGAATCATGGGTGTCCTATGGGTTTGAAATGCTCCAATGGAGAGAGAGAGGTGATTTCACTTCTCATGGGTCATGGCTGACACAACCACCCCTTGGGTCAGGTTGGGCAGTGTCCTAGGTGCCTAGGTGGACCATTAGGAGAGTACCAAGTTGCCAAGAAATAGAAATGACCACTTACATGACCCATTAGGAGAGTACGAAGTGTCCTATGGGTTTGAAATGCTCCAATGGAGAAGGTGAGGTGATTTCACTTCTCATGGGTCATGGCTGACACAACCACCCTTGGGTCAGGTTGGGCAGTGTCCTAGGTGTCTAGGTGGACCATTAGGGCGGTAAGTGGCAAGAAATGATCACTTACATGGGTGATTTGTCTCATGTGATGCCATCGAACCATGGGTAGAATGATCATTTGGCAAAATATTTGTTTTAGACAGATTTGAAATGAGCCAAAAGTGGGTTAGCCCAAATTTCAAGTTAATTGGAGTTGATTTGGTTAGGTTTCGCTCAATTCAACTCATTTAGGTTAAATTGGGTTAGGTTGGGTCAAGTTGAACAATTGGTCAAATTGGGTCAAACCAAGGGCTGGGCCAAGTTCAAATGATTATTTGGGATGTTTTGGTTCAATTAGTTTGATTTAGTTTGGCTTAGATTTGATTTTGGCTCATTTGAATTCATTTGGATCAAATGGGTTGGGTTGAATTATCACATTTAGTTGACCAATTAACAATTGGGTTGGTTTGGTTTGATTAATTGAAGATGATTGTCACTTTTGTTTCAATATTCATTTTTGATTTAGTATGAATCATTGGGTTTCAATTTGGGTTAGGTTCCAATTTGGCTAGTTTGGGTTCAATTTGGTTAAAGGGCCAGTGCAATCAATTTGGTATTGGTTGACTTAATTTGGAATGAGAAATTGATCAACTAGGGTGATCAAATCATATGGGAGGTTTTGATAAAAGCAGTTTCAATCAATTTGGGGTAATTGACAGTCAAATAAGTCAAGGCAACTTTGGGTCAAGTGGACCAATTGGGTGGTTGGCTTAATTTTGGTTGAGTTTGATTTAGTTGAGTTTATATATGGATTTGGGATTGATATATAAATTCAATTACAGTAACCATGGGTTCAAATTGGTTTTGGTTCATTGAACCTTTCAAGTCAAAAGTTAAGTTGTTTGACTTGGGTTGATTTTGGTTTAGCTTAGTGATTGGATTTCTTTTATATTTGTGAATATATATTGAAGATATGATTGATTAATGAAATCAATTGAGTTTGGGTTTTGGGATGAAGGAATTTGGCTTTGTCCATGGAGTTGGGTCATGTGGTAGCTTGGATTTTGATGTAGTTTGATTTAGTTTTTTTTATTTAAATGTATATTTCATTTAAATTCGTGAAGATGATTGAAAATATGATTGATTTGTTAGAAAATCAATTGAGTTTGACATGATTTGGATTAAGATTTTTCTAAGTCCATGGGATAGGACATATGGCCTAGGAAGGGTTTTGATTTTATTTGATTTAGTTTGATTTAGTTTTGAACATTTGAATGTAGATTTGATTTATATTTTGGAAGATGATTGAAGATTCAAATTGATTATGAGAAAATCAATTGATTTTGGATTAATTTGGATTAGATTTGGCTAAGTCTTGGGATAGGTCATATGGCTTAGGAATGGTTTCAAGTTTGGATTTGATCATTAGCTTCAATCATTTTACTTTATAATTTGGGTTTGGATTTGGATTTTAATTTGATGTTTGAATTGAACTTGAGGTTTGGTTTAAGAAGGTGAACAAGGATTGGATTTGGTTTGTGAGGTAGGTGGATTATCCTAATCCATAAGGCAAAACCTAATCCTATGGTTAACCTTTCTAAGTCTTTAGGCTTAGGTTATGTGTTTACCTAATTGTTAGAAGTATCTTATGACTACGAAAGTCTTGGTGTCTAGAGCACTCTTAAGTCTAAGATGGGAAGATTGAATCCACACTCCAAAAGTGAGGTCAACAGGCCTTAGGGTCTACAGTGTTGCCCTTGGAGATAGATTATTGGAAGACTGAAGAAAAGTTTCACATTATAGACTCGGATACATCTTTCAATGATTTGCTTGGGAGACCATACATACACGATAACAACATAGTTCCATCCTTTCTACATCAGTGTATGAAGTTTGTGAGAGATGGGATCATCTACGGTGTGAAAGGATCTCAAGCCATTTACAGTTCATGAGGTCGACATATATGAGGATGAGGCTTCTACCTCCCTCAAAATCAACAAGTCTATTCTCTCAAACTTGGCCAAAGTTTAAAAATAAAGAAAAAGAAAAATAAAAAGAAAGACAAAAATAAAAATAAAAGAAAAGAGAAAATGAAAAGAAAATAAATGGGAGCAAAAATAGACTTGGAGGAGAAAGTGGAGCCTAGCATTAGATTCCACCTATAGTTCATTACTCTATTCGAACATATGGCTAGGATGACTTGACCTCCACCAGGCAGAGGAAGAGGCCAGTTCAAAGGTAGTCCCAGGGGTGAAAAACCTGCTTATTGGCCACCCAATAAAAGATATGTCCCAATTACCAGGAGTACGCCTGCTATTCATATAGACTTAGAATCTAGTTCATAGGATGAGTTTTATATGGTTAGCAAACCAACTAGCTCTTCTCAGTAGTAGATTCCCTTGAAGATGACACTTGAGCCAGATAACAATGAAGGCAAAGCAAAAGCAAAGTAAGTGTATGCAAGTCTATATGTGTAGGCATCAGTTGGGAACCTTAGCTCTAACCCACTTTCCTATCAAAAAATTGAGGGTTTGGTAGTTAAAGAACCCCTAAGTCATCTACAGGTGTGAAGACTCTGAGGTTCTTTCTGGGAGCATCATCCTTAAGCCAAGAAATTGATGTATAACTTGAGGATGATTCATATAAAGATTAGATAGAATTACCTTTTGATTGGTACTTGCCTTGTGTTTATAATTTAGCAAAAAGAGGGTTAATCCCACATACTTTGTCAAAGCATAGGTTAAACTACTTCGAAAGAATATGGAAGAATAAATGCAAAAGTACTCAATCAAGATGAGGACTAGGATTTAGTATAGTGGGTCCAGTCGATGATGACGATTACTGCTTAGTCATTACCAATCATTTGAAATCAGATAGGTTCTTTTCAAATCAAATTAACTCATTTGAGGAGCTGTGCTTAGAAACTTTAGATGATCTAGATGATTTTTAAGTCAAATATGCACCACCAGAGTTTGAAGAAGAGATCAAGTCAACCATCAATGAGCTCAAGGAAATCCAACTTAGGAGCGAAGATCCACATTAGTTCTTTGTTTAATGAAATTAAAACCAATGACTTAGTTAGGCTATTGAGTTTAAGGACTACTTTGCATGGAGTTATGAAGAGATGCACGGATTGGCTCTTAAACTAGTAAGAGAGCCTCTTGGTTACCCTATCAAGCAAACAAGCATGCGATTAGACATAGAACAATAAGTCATTTATGAAGTCAAAAAATTGATGCGATACCTTCATCGAGAAGAAAAATATACCTAGTTGACATCATTTTAGTTAAGAAAAGAATGGCCAAATTCACATATATGCTTTTGAGGGATTTAAATAATGCATGTCCAAAAGATGAATTTTCACTACCAATCCTAGAGTGATGGTGGACATTGCCTCTCATGTAGTCTTACATTTCTTGGATGGTTCATCTAGACATAATCAAATAAAGATGGAGAAGATGAAAGAAATAGTGCTTTGGAATCTATTACTATAAGGTCATGCCTTTTGACCATAAAATGTCGATTTGCATACTTGGGGCTATGTCTTGAATCTTCGATGAAGTCATTCATCATCAAGTCGAGTGTTATGTCGATGATCTCGTGCTCAAAGTAGAGAAAAGGAAGACCATCTCTTTGACTTGAGAGTAATTTCTAATTAGTTAATATAATTTAACCTTAAAATGAACCCCCTAAAGTGTGCATTCGGAGAAGCTTTAGAGAAATTTCTTGGTTCGTTATTCGACACCAGAGAATCAAAATCGATGCAGAGAAGATCAAGGCAATATTAAAAATGCCACTCCCTAAAAGTTTAACTCAACTCAAATCGTTCCAAGGGCTGTTGGCATATCTAAGATGCTTTATATCTAACTTATTGAGAATATGTCAGCCATTCTCACACTTATCAACAAGGACTCCAAATTCAAGTGGGATGACAAGTGTGTGTATGCCTTTGAAGGCATCAAGTATTACCGGATGATGTCGCAAGTTCTGGTAGCCCCTATCATGGGCAAGCCATTCATACTTTACACTACTATATTGGATGACTCCCTTGGTGCTTTGTTGGCCCAAGCCAATGATGAAGGGAAGAAAAACACACTCTACTTACTCTTACATCAATCCCACCACCCATTGAGAAGCATTGCTTAGCTTTAATCTTTGCATCCCAAAATATACAACACAATATACTTTCTCATAATGTAAACTTAATTTCTAGGATCAATCCACTACAATATCTCATGACATGACCGACACTTTTCGGATGGTTGGCACAATGGTCCATGATCCTCTCACATTTTGATATTACATTCTAACCCCTTCGCGTAGTGAAAGGACAAGACCTAGCAAATTTATTAGTAGCACACCCACTTTTTGCTGACTATCTGCTTAGTGATGATCTCCTAGTTGAACAAATCATGAACTTAGAGGATACTAGCATTCACTGCTGTGAAATGTACTTTGATGGTGCGGGTTCCTCTTAAATAGGAGAAGAACCACAAACTATTATTTTATGAAATATAGGGGTAGGAATAGTTCTCTTAACTTTCAGATGAGATTCTCTGATGAGATCTCATACCCCCACCAATAATGAAGGCTGAATATGAGGCTCGATTACATCTAGAGTTGGTTATTACTCTAAGCATTCATACATCAACATCTTGAGGATCTCAGGTTATCAAATAAATATAATTATTATAAAGCCCAGCTCCATTACCATAGTATAGTTTGGCCCAAATCTAGGGTTACCATTTATAAGATTCCTCAAGGAGAGAACATCATAGCATATTTTAAGCCACCAAGGAGGCATCCCAGGAGGATGAGTCCATATCAATAAAGGTACAAAATAGATAAGTCTTATCCCTTATTGATACTGAACTCATCAAAAAGTACTTCTTGAAGGGTAGGTTGCCATTGCTAAGATGGACAACGAGCAATATTGAAGGCAAGCATTCATGGATATCTAAATAAAGGTAAACTACCTTAAGAGAGTCCCAAACAAAGTAGAAAGCACTTTCTTATGCTCTGCGGATGGTGTCAGCGATCTTTCGATCATATGTGGTTACATTATTTAGACAAGCACAAGCTCGTGAAGATCGCGGACTAGGTACACTAGATTATGTGGAGCCAACCAACTACCTAAGATGAAAGCTAAGATCAAGAGACTAGATACTATTGCCATCATGATCAAAGATTGCATGGATAGGGCTAGGCGATTCCACCAATGTCAAATACATGGTGTGATACTACACCAACCACCAAACATTCTACATCCTACATTGGCCTCATGGCCATTCATGTGTTGGGGTATTGACATAGTGGGTCTAATTGATCGTCCTTCTAATAGTCATCAATTCATCTTAGTGCCATCTTTACTTTTCCAAATGAAGGAAATTCGCCGAGAGGTCACAACTTAGCATGTGCTCCAATTTTTTAAAAACCATATCATATAGGTAGTCTTGAAATTATCGATAATGGCTATTCAAAGAGCAAAGATCAATAACTTTGCTCAGAGACACATCATAGATTGGAGATATTCTACCATCAATTACCCAATGGCAACCAGCTTAGCAGAAGCCTTCAACAAAACTCTCATCCAAAGAAGACACTCGACAACAATAAGCCACAGTGGCATGAGTGGTTAATTGAAGCTTTATGGGCCTACAACACCACATATAGAACTCCAACTTAGTTTACTCATTTCTTCTTAGTGTATCAGTCTAAAGCTGTTCTACCATTAGAAGTCCAACTCCCATCACTAAAGATAGCTGTGGGTAGCAAGGTCACAACAAAGAAGAATGTCAAGTTGTGGTTAGAAGAGCTTGAAGGTTTAGAGGAGAGACGCCAAAACCTTGAGTTGTATAAAGCTAAAATGATTCAAGCTCACAACAAGTTGGTCTATCCTAGAGCTTTTCAAGTAGGAGAGCTTATTTTAGTTCTAAGAAGATCGATTGCTGCCCATCATAAGATGGGAGGCAAGTTTGAAACCACTTGGGAAGGCCCTTTTTCTATAGAGAAGGCCTATTAAGAAGGATCTTATCAGCTTACTAATCATAAGGGAGAGCCCAATGCTTCTAATCAATGGGCTCTACTTAAAGAAATAGTATAACTCATGTTTGAAAATAATTATCATCAATGAAAATTCTATTTCAAATTCAATCTCTTCCATGTTGAAAGTATTCTTGTTTGCAAATCTGCCACATTGTGTTTAGGGTAATTATAAGGAACTTGAGCGACGTTCTATCCTTCATTGACACAACACAAACATAAACTACACACAAACATATAAAACAAACAAATATCATTTATCTTGGGATACTCTGAGTTGAGATAACACCCCTAGTGACACTCACTTAGTAGCTACTCTAGGTCGGGTTGACTTGCTACCATGCTAGTGTGTCACCCCAGTGGTCTTCTTGCTTTGGAGAATGTAAGTCTACTATAATTTCCTTTCTTACATGGCCACTACACACCAAAGAGCACCTTATTAGTTTGGTAGACTTTACTACGTGGTCGGTAAGCTACCTCATGTTGGCTTTGTTTAAGAGAATGTGAGTATGCTATGCTTTCTTCTTGGATTAGGCTTTGTGCACTGACTGGGTCGAGTATATTTGAGATTTAGGATAAGTCCCTTAGTGGTTCCTTCCCTCCTAACTAGTTCAAGTTTGGGTCTAGTCCTTCCTCGAGGCTCCTCGCTTAGTAGTCGCTCTAGGTCGACAAGATCTGCATATCATGAGACTATCCCGATGATCGCCCACTTAGAAAGTTGTAAGCCTACATGCTTTATTTCCAGATTGATCATTGCACACCGACGGGCACCTTTGGTTGGTTGGCTCTCACTATGTTAATGGATACACCACTCATGTTGATAGATACACCTTAGGTTGGTTGGTTCTCGCACCTTAGGATACACCACCCATGGTAGATATAAGTCTGCTATACTTTCTCCTTTAGTTGGCCATCGTACACCTATAAGCTTTCTTTCTAGGCTCGTGGATAACGCCTTTAGTATAACCTCACCAGGCAATTTGGATCACGTCCTTTGAGACCCATTTAGACACTACCCGAGTTACAATCAGATTGGACAGCTCCCCTTTCTTAGTAACCACCTCTTTGGTTGGAGAATCATTTCTATGGAAATGCAGATTCTCCCTTGGTCTAATAAATTTGGGATAGGTCATAGTCGACATAGCCCCTTCTCACTGTGGTTCCTCACATACCAACAGAGCTCACGCAAAGATATAAACAAAATATATATTCACTTGTGGATTAGGTGGACACCCTTAGTGGTACCTTTTCCCAAGTGGGCATCCTATCTTTACGGCAGTGTCAGCAAAACTCCCTATAGGAATCGCCTGATTACTCTTAAGTTGATATAAGTCCCTAGCGATATTCACTCAATAGTTGTCCCTAAGTTGGGATTGATTTGTTGTGCTCAACAGTCACCCCAAATGTAAGCTTTATGCCTTCTTCTTAGCACAACCATTTCACACCGAATGAAACCCATTTAGTTGGCTAGCTCTACCACATGGCCAGTAGGCTATCATTTTGGATTTGTAAATTTGAGATAGGATAAGTCTGACATAGCCCTTTTATAGTGGGTCAATCGCACACCGACATGGTCCATAAATTAAATCTTCAAATTTGATCGAGCTAACATCTCCAGCGGATATGCTCTCAATTCAAAATCAAACTAAACAAACTAAACCATATCAAATCACATAAAATTAAGATAAAATTAATCTTGACTACTTTTGAATTGACATAAGTCTCCAATGGTATTCACTCAGTAGTCACCCTAGGTCAGGTTTGATTTGTTGTGCATCCAACAAGTTAACCCAGCAGTTGTTCCTCGCTTTGGATGATGTAAGTCTATTATGCCTTCTTCTTAGCACAACCATTGCATACCAAAAGTCAACCCATTTGGTTGGCTAGCTCTACCCCGTAGCCGGTATACTATCCCTTTGGATTTGTAAATCTGTCAATGATTCTTCTTCATCACACCACAGTTCCAAACATTAACTCAAATTAAATCAAACCCAATCTAATTTTCCTCAGTGGAGCCCCAAATCATATGTAAATAAGTCAAGCAAACAAATCAAATTTGAAACTAACTTCCCTAGTGAAGCCAATTAAACCAACTCCCCTAGAAGATTCTATATCAAAGAAATCCAACCAAACTCTTATTCCCAATGGATACATCCCCAAACAAATCTATCAAATTAAACTCAAATCCTAATCCCCAATTGATAGCCTGATCTTGCTTCCCTAGTCGAAGGTTCATATACCCGATCCCTAGCAGACTCGAGCCCATATCTCTAGCAGATATACCTCCACATCAATTAAAACAAAACAAATTAAAGTTGATTTGATCTTAATCCCTGGTGGATTATAGATTCTTATCCCCAACGAATCTTCTTTTCACAAATCATATAATCAAATCAAATTCAAACCTTATCCCCAACAGGTTTTCTTCTTCAATGCCTTTGACATACACCCCTCACATGTCACGTCCAATGCAAGTGTGATCCCTTAGCAGATCTCCCTCCATGTCCTTGACATGGAATTCTCATCAAATCTTATTTCTTTTCTTATGCACACCTTTAATACTTCAACCAAAAGCCTAACAATGTATTCATTCAAATTACAACATCTTAACATTGTAATCAACATTTTATGATTTGTGATGGTGCGAGCACAAACTAACTATACAATATCATGCTAAACATAATATAGTGTGAATTAACACACTATATTATATTATAATATATAATGTTATATTATAATTTTCTATAATATAATATATTTTCTAGCATTACACCTCATTAGAATCACTTAAAAGGAACAAATAACAAAATTTTACTCAAAATATGAATAATGGTCATTTTGGATATAAAATTGTTAATTTTCAATTAAAAATGATATAAAATAGGATAATTTTGGTGTTGCTTCCTGGTGTGTGCTGTAAATTTGCCGAAATTCTTCTATCTCAATTTTCAAATTAATAGTTTTATGAGTTTTGACCCAATGTATTATAACAAAAGTAAAACCTACTAAAATGTATAATAACATTTAGTAACACACCACCACATTCATATATAAGTGAAGTTATATTGTTATGTACATTATACTTTAATATGCTTTCATATAATATATTATCTTACATTACACCTTAAAATGAATCAATTTAAGCAAAAAATTTATAAAATTTGGTTGAAAAATTAACATTTAGTTTGGATGCAAATTTCCATTCTTTTGATTAAATGACACACCATAGCACACCCCCAATGATGTTCTCTAAAGCTTACCTTAAATTTGGCCAAATCCCATCATCTCAGCATATAAATTAGTATTTTTATGAATTATACCAGTACAAACTCGACTACATCATACTATAACAAACTAAAATATGCTAAACAACAAGTAGCAATACACAATAGTATGCTATAATGCATGATGCTACACTATATTATGGCACCCTATATTATTATACACTATAACATATTATATTATATTATATTACATATCGCATCACAAGGGATTTCTTGAGATAAAAAATAATCAAATTATTCTAAATAATAAAAAACTATATATTTTAGTCGTATCACTTACATATTTTAAATTGAAATAATATATTATGATGCCATGCTCTACCTATTATGATTTTGGCCAAATTCCACCATTTTAAAGTCTAAATCAACATTTTTTATAAATAATGCTAGTGCAGGTTCGACTGCATGATTATAAAATACTAAAAGAATTTAAAATGTGCAGAACAATATATTATGATATATGATGCTAAACTATGCTACAACATATAATATTTATTTAGAACATAAAATCTTACTTTTTAAACTACAAGTGACGTAGCACACCTTTGGTACTTCAACCTAATTCCCACTTCAAATTTAACAAATTTCATCATCTGATTTATCAAATCAATATAATTATGATTTATATTAACATAAAATATAGGACACAATACAATAATATACTAAACATTTCAAAACATCTTATAACATCCAAAAAAACACATCACTACATGCTCAAATATATGATGCTACATTATACTATAATATATATGGTGTTATAATATGATTTAGGTTAGGGTTTAGGTATTCAAATCTTAGTCATGGGAAATTCTCTTGAAGACATTTTCTTTACCATAACTATCTGGATTAGGTCATTCTTTAAATCTAAATGACATCTTTATTTTTAGGTTTAGGGTTTAGGGTTTAGGTTTAAGGTTTATGGTTTAGGTTTAGGAGTTTAGGGTTTAGGGGTTGAAGGTTAGATTTAGGGTTTAGGGTTGTTTAGGGTTTTAGGATTTAGGCAGTGGTTTATGGTTTAGTTTTAGGTTTAGGGTTCAAGTTTTAGTTTAGAGTGTAGAGTTTTTTACTAACAGAGAATGATTCAACATTTCTTTGTTTATTTAGTTTATTTTATTTTTTATTTTTTATTTATGTTTATTTTGTTTATTTAGTTTAGTTTATTTGTTAGGTTTATTTATTTTAGTTTTTTATTTTGGTTTAGGTTTAGGTTTAGGTTTAGTTTAGATTTATTTTTTAGTGGAGTTTTATTTTATTTTATTTTAGGTTTATGTTTATTTTAGGTATAGGTTTAGGTTTTATTTTTTAGGTTTTATTTTAGGTTTATTTAGGCTTTATTTTTTTAGTTTAGCTTTAAGTTTATATTTATTTTATTTCATTTTATTTAGTTAAGGGTTTAGGTTTAATTTATTTAAGGCTTAGGATTAGGTTTAGCTTTATTTTATTTTGTGTATTTTTATTTTTATTTTAGGTTTAGGTTTTTTTTTAGTTTAAGGTTTATGTTTTTATATTTATTTATGTTAGGGTCTTACTTTTAGATTTATTATTTACATTTAGGTTTTTATTTATATTTTAATTTATTTTAGGTTTATTTTATTTTTATTTTATGTTTAGCTTTTATTTTATTTAGATTTTTTATTCTTAGGTTTATTTTATTTTTAATTTAGTTTATGTTTTTATTTATTTTATTTTAGTTTATTTTTATTAGTTTATTTGATTTGATTTATGTTTAATTTAGCTTTTATTTATAAATTTTTATTTATTTAAGTTGATTTTATTTATTTATTTGAGGCAAAGTCCAGTAGTTTTAAGTAGGTTTAGAGTGTGGTTTAGGAGGGAGGATGGATAGAGTCAGGTTTAGAAGAGAGTTAGGGTATAATAGGGTAAAGTAAGGTTTAGGTATTAGTTGGGTCCTAGAGGAGTTAGTTGGGAAATAGGGCTCAGTGGTGGAGGGTTAGAGGTTTAGTAGGAGGTCAGGGTGGTGGTTATAGGGAGGTAGTTGGATTAGGGTTGGTATAAGGTTATCAAATTTAAAGTTTAGAGATTTAGGATTGTGGTAGGTGTAGGGTACAGGGTTTAGATAGGGCCTAGAGTATAAGTCAGTTTGGGAGCAGGGTTTAGGTTTTAAAATCAGTCAACCAAGAGCTTAGCTTATTAAGTTTATTTTATTTATTTTAGTTTATTTATCATATTTGATTTAGGTTTATTTTAATTTATTTAGTTTAATTTATTTATGGTTTCTTTATTTTAGTTTAGGTTTTTTTTTATTTCTTTATTAGGCATTGGTTTAGGTTTATTTTAGTTTTTATTATTATTTTATTTTTGGTTTAAGTTTATTTTATTCTGTCAGTGGGTTTATTTTATTTTTTAGAATAGTTGTAGGTTTATTTTAGGTTTTATTTTATAGTTTAGGTTTGGTTTATATTTTTATTTAGAGTTTAGGAGGAGTTAGGGTTTAGTGTGAGTAGTAGGTCAGTGTTTTGGGTTTAGTAGGTTTAGGATCTGGAAAGGTTTAGTGTAGGAGGGAGGGTAGTCAGGTTAGTGATAGAGTTTAGGGTTGGGTGGGTTAGTTTAGGGTTTAGGATAGGGAGAGTTTAGTGAATTTAGGGAGGTTAGTTTATGATTTAGGGTTTAGGGTTTAGGATTTAGGATTTAGGGTTTAGGGTTTTAAAACCAAGTAAACACCGCATAGGTTTATTTAGTTTATTATTTATTTATTTATTAATTTTATTTAGGTTTATTTTTTTTATTTTATTTAGTTTAATTATTTTAGTTTTATTTATTTTGTTTTTATTTTATTTTAGTTTTATTCTTTAGGTTTATGTTTATTTTTAAGTTTTATTTTATTTTATTTTATTTTAGGTTTTTTTTTTATTTTATTTTAGGTTTATGTTTGAGATTTCATTTATTTTTTTAGGTTTAGGTTTAGGTTTTATTGGTTAATTTTAATTTTTTAGTTTAGGTTTTAGTTTATTTTTAGTTATTTTATTGTATTTAGTTTAAGGTTTAGGTTTATGTTTATTTTATTATAATTATTTTAGGTTTTGGGTTTTTTTAGCTTAGGATTTAAGTTTTATTTTTTATTTATTTCTAGGTTTTATTTTTAGGATTATTTTATAGCTTAATATTTTTATTTAGTTTTTATTTTATTTAGGGTTTTGTCCCACCAACCTTCTAGCTCTTTGATGGCAATGGGAACCCACCATAACACATTGCACACTTTAGTAGGCTATTGCACACTGCAACGACTCCTCTTGCCTTTCTTAAGACTATCAGGTGTTGCTTTTAATTGGTACGTCAAACTATCCAATGGTTTAGTGAAGACTTTTGCTAAGCTGGAGTACCTCTTCATCAAGAGGTATGCTGGAGCTTAGCAGAAGGTTATTGTAGGCAACCTCATTGTAGAGAAATAGAAACTCAATGAGTCCCTTGTTTATTACATTATCTGGTGGCGCAACCTGAGCATGTAATGCAAACTACAGTTGTCTGAACAACATCCCATTGAGATTCTTCTCATGAATATCTATGACCTGGTCGCCTTCATGCTTAAGGGCTTTACCATCAAAACATTCGAGAAATGAATCAATAACTCGGCTAGCCAATAAGATGAAGCAAAGCAGTTAACCTTTCCCGACCTATCATCTTGTCCCAAGCCATAGATGAAGTTTGAGAAGAAGCTAGGGATTGTTGTGTTAGTGGACAGAGGGAAGCAGTAAGCTAGAGTTTAGTATGAGAGACTACGAGCTCAACAGCCTCCTTTTCCACCTCCTCTTCCACACTTCAACCATCTTATCGGCCACCACAGCCACCACAATGACCATTTCCACCACCTCAGCAACCTACTCAATAGTGGTATTCATATCCATCGCCGGGTAGCTACTTTCCACCTACTCTTGCTGATATATTAGATAAGAAATATTCATTCAAGAGGGAGGTAGTTAGGAAAATATTTAAGAACCTCTTAAAGAAACTTGACTTTCAGTTACTAAAGCCTAAGTGGCCGGAGGAAGTGGGCAAGAATAATGATCCTAGCTATTGCCCCTACCACCTCACGTTAGGCCACGTCTTAGAGGATTGTATCACTTTTAAGGACTAGCTTGAGCGTAGCTACAAGTTGAGAGCCATAGTTATCCCTAAGGTATACTTATTAGAATAGCCTTCTAGTTTTGTTAGAGTAATCCTTGGGGATACTTGCGAACCTCTTAAGACTGAAGAAGGTTAGGATATCTCCCTATCCCGAACCTCTAAGAAAATCATTTCTAAGATCAAGAAGTTTACCTTGTAGGTGCATGAAGTAGCTCAAACCTCCAACACCAAGGAAGGTTTTCTAGTTGGAAAGGACAACTCGGGGAGGGTGATAGAATGAGATCACCATACTTTTCGATAGTCCAAGAGAGCATAGCCACCGCTTGAGTCCGCATCTCCATCGTTGTAGCTACCACTTCTTCTTCTAGCTCCTCTTCTACCAGTAGGATCATTGTATATGTGGATAAGCACTAAATCCCTTACTTCACTTAATTTACTTGATTTCTATCATGTACCTCCACCAAAAAAGAAATTAATGAAGAAAGCTGATTCTACTTATATATTGTCTACTTCTGATGCTCTTGATTTTATTCTTATTGAAAGCTCTCCAAGTCTAAATAATGGTAATAGCTCGTAAAGTTTTGGTCCTTTTCTTTCTGGTACAGAGTTAGACTATCCTTCTCTAAATCTATCAAGTTCACCTCTTGAGATGGAATTGGAATCAACTGACCTTAAGGATCCCATAGGAAAAGTTGTAGGTATGCTCGATGAGAAGGTAGAACTTTCCACAAGCTCATCTTTCCAAGATGTCACTGAGGTCAACCTACATAGTGGCAAAGTTTTACCTCTTAGGTTATAACCTTAGATAAGGTGGTTCAAAGAGTGGGATAACCCTCTAGGATGCCCCACCCATGGATATGCATGTGAGGACCAAGCCGAGTTGATTATAATGTCTTAAATAACCTTTAAAGCTAAGCAGATATGATGCATTTTTCCTATCCAAATAGATAAGAGGATCTTTAATCAAGGTCTTACTTGATCTAAAGATATGCTTAGCTCAGCTGACTGCTACTGAAGAGGAGGCATGCCACTCGAAAGACATCTTAGGAGTTATATTCAGCGATGAAGACTTACTCCTAGGGATGATCGAGCATAATTTCCTCTTTACATTATAGTGAATGTTGGCAGATACAGGCTATCCATAGTTTTGCTTGCCCCAGGTGTATCAGTCAATATTATGAGTCTAAGAGCCCTTGCCTACTTGAGGATCGACATCTCTAAACTTTAAAAAATAAGGATGATGTTGAGAGGATTCAATGAACAAGGCAAGAGGGCCTTGTGGTGTTTATATTTAAATGTATGGGGAGGGGGGCACCATGCAAATCATAAGGGGGGTACTATTTGAGGTGATCAGGTACAACATTGAGGTATGATATACTATATCGAAAGATAGATTATCACCCTACAGTGGACCTAATCACACAATAAGGACTCCTAATGCATAATGGGTGTTTGAATGTACCAGAAAATTTTCCTCTACTTTACATGGATGAATTAAGTAAGGTTTATATTAATAAAGGTACTTAAGTTCCCTATGGAGACAAGCCTCCATAGTTAATTACATTTTAGGAAATGAAATTTCCTAAAAATACTCTCGATTAAAGTAGATAATTATCATATCTAAAGATTTCAAGGTTAGACTACCAGATGATTGGTTGTATTTGAAAAATCAATTGGGAAAGTTTAAGAAGGAGGCTTATTTTTGGAATCCAAATGAAATCAGTAGGAAATATTCATGATACTATGAAGCCTAGTGAGAATTTCAATCTATCCTATGGTTGGGATTTATAATTTTGAAGTTGAGGAAATTTATATGTTTGAGTTGAAATTTAATTAGATTACTGGGGCTTATAATCCACCAACACAAAGTTGTTGTAATGCCCAAGAGGTGAGAATTTATGCCTATAGCCCAAAGGAAATAGCTACCTCGGATCCTAAATCTAGGGAGCTTTAGTATGAGCTAAAGCATGACCTAAATCTAAGCAACAGATGGACATAAGGGTTTACTCCATAAGAGAGAATAAATTGTCTAACTTCTAGACTTATAACCACGTAGAGTGATCGACAACTAACTCCTCTTATGATTTAAAATCATGTAGTTCGTTCTTATGAATTGCAAGATAGCTAGGGTAGTTATTTAATTAGAAAGAGAATAAAGTCCTAAACACGTTCCCTAAGAGACTACAACATGAGTGGTATGAGCATATGACTTAATCTATAGATACAAAATATTTTCAAATTTTATTTCATTTTAGACAGATCATTTAGACAGAGGGATTAGGATTTCTTATGCCTAAATGCATGATAAAATAGGTTATGGGTCAAATTAGCTAGAAGAAGGTGTTCTCCACTACAAGGGATACCCACATAGGTCAAGCATTCTTTTATCGTGCATGGATGGAGATCCTTCATGTTCAAGAGAGAAAGAATATGCATGATGCAAGATGTAAAACATACAACCATACAGGTAAGGGGTTGCTAAATCTTTTAATTATCTTATTTATGTCTTAGGCTTTATGATGAGGTTATGAGTTGTTTAAATTTTAGTTATGAGGGATTAGTTGGGTAGAAAAGTTATTTTTATCCTAAGAGCTTAATCGTATCCAAGATACACATTTAAGCTTCAATCATTTAACAAACTAAGAAAAATATGTCATCCTAATGCACAATGTAAACATAACATAAAACAATTATATAAACTATCATAAGATAATAAAAGGTCGGTGCGATCTGCTATCATCATACAACCTGAATAGAGAAAAGATGAGTAACCGAGCTCTACCCTTATGCAACCTAGAATATAAAAGAATAATTATAATTGAATTAAACACTATGGGGGTCTTCTCTCTTCATATCTCCATTTCTAATTTGGTTCCTTCTTTGATTTGGAAGGTGCTTACTTCAAGGGCATCACAGGATACCCCAGGATAAAGCCTTCTAGCCATTGCTGATCCTAATACCCCTTAACACTAATCCTAATTCCTATTGCAAAAATTACATTTATGTGGGAAAAGTAAATCTAACTACACTTACAAAATAGAGGTTAGCTAAATATACATATAATCCCAAGCAGTTGTATTTATAATTTGGACTTAACAACTTATACATGGGTAACTATGCCTACCTGTCCTAACTTGGATTACGCTTAAGTATTTAAGCAACCAACAAAAAGAGCATTCACATTTATTTTTAAGCATCCCTTAAGCATAGGCCCATGCAGAAAACATGATTAGGCTAATAATGGCCTATCATCCAGTCTATGAAGCATAAACCCTAACATCTAATCTAAAATAATACATCATAAAACAAAACATACATCACATCATACACCATCCTAACTTAGAGCTAGATGTGACTTAATTCTAATGTGTGTATCAACATTTGTGTGGTAAGTCTTGTTAGGAATTAGTGTTATATTTTCTAAGTGTAGAAGGATTCAATTTAACATGAAAGGTTGATTTCACTTGAAGTAGTTTAATTTATTTCAAAATTTTAATATATGTTTTCTTTTGTTTCATTTGATTACACTTAGCAACTAAGTGTTATAAAGAGAGGAAAAGAAGATTGCCCTCTTTCATCTCTATCTTAAATCAATTTATATGGTATATTAATATGATTTAATTCTCTTTAGTGAATGGCTTATTAAATGATTTAATTAATCCTAAGTTTAAGTTCCCTTTAAATAATTTTTTTCAAAATATAATGCATCTTAAGATTAATTTAATTGAATTACTACCACATGAGATATATTAATTCATTCCTTTCCATCACATGTAACATACATATGATTTAATACTAAGTGTATTTATACATGCAACATATTTTAGCACACATAAATGATGATTGTATGTGTTTGTTAAAAATTTATATTTCATTTGATTGAATTATTTAAACATATTAATTTAAAACTTTATCCAAATTCTCACATAAAAAGGACATAAAAATAAAATTAAATAGGCATGTGCCATTGTTAAACCATGGAAGTGAGGTAATCAAATGACCTCCTCCTTGGTATTCTATGCACTATATACCCATTTGCATTCAAACATATGTAAATTTGTATACCTGAACATAGGAAGTAAGCTCTATATCATATGGCTAATTAATTCAACCACTTAGTTAATTATGAATGCATGCAACTTTAATGTAAAATGGGATTTTCATTCACTAATCACATATACATATACATGTACAAAGATATAAAAGTGTCATTGTTAAATCAAAGAAGTGAGGTAATCAAATGACCTCCATAGGGCTAACTAAAGCCTTGTATTCCCGGGATGTCCAGACTATATACTTGCTTTTCTTGGACACACATGGATGTATGCATAAATGAGGGAAAGAAAATCATTCAAAGATTCTATATTTTTTGATTGAATCATTTATATATATATGAATTAAAGCTTTATCCAAATTCTAATGTTGAAATAAATAAGAATGAAATCAAATGAGTATGTGCCGTTGTTAAACTAGAGAAGTGAGGTAATCAAATGACCTCCTAGGGGCTAGCTAAAGTCTCATTTTCCTGGGATGTCCAGCCTATATACCACCATTGAATCTTATATAAATCAACACATGAATAGAGGAAAGAGGCAACATTCATACACTTAAGCTATAACCACATGCTTTTCTGATGTATTTATAACTACCATTATAACACATATTATTATTCATTTATAAGCTTTTGAAAAATATAATTGGATTTAATAGTGATAATAGCCACACATATATTAAATTAAATCAACACATGCAAACTTACATAAAGGAAATTCAATTTATTTTACTTGATTTTGAAAAGATGGATGCATGAATTCAAATGACATACAAAATTTAACATGATTAGAAAGAGGATAATCAATTATAAGCATGTGATTCATTCAACCAAACTAATTCTTAAGGATAATCAAATAAGATTATTTAAAGTGAACCAAAGCTTCTTTATTAATTAAGTTTTTGATTTGATTTAATTTAAAGAGGAGAAGAGAAATCATCACTTGTTGTTTTAAAACCATTCCCACATTAACAATTTGATTTAATTTAAGGAAATATAATTAAGTTTATTTTATGGGTTAATTAAGTTTATCTCTCAATTAAATGAATTAATTACCCTTACCTATGTTACTTTAAAGTAATTAACTAAATAATAATGAGCCAACATGATATGCATGGAGAATAAACTAAGGATATGGTTCATTAGATTATGTGACTTAATTAATTACTCTTATGATTTTCCCACACATGTGGATAAACTATAATTTTATTAAACTCCTTTAGGTTATTAAACACCAAAATATCTACTCCATGATTTAATTAATTAATGGCTGATGTAGTTATGATTTTAATTTTATTAAGAGATTTAATTAATTACTATAATCTTAATTAATTTCATTTTAAAAAAGGGTGAAATGAACTTAGGGAAAGGGGTCCCAACCCTATTCCTTAGTTCACATACTGCTGAACAATGATTAATAAACTTAATTAACCAATTTGATACTCTGCATGGGATTAATTAATCATTAATTATCTTAAAAGAATAGTTAAGTTTTAGTTAGTCAATTTTTGTAATTAAGTGAGCAATAAATCCTAAGAAAATCATGGGAGGTAAAGGTCATCCCATTAAATTAACCCACAAAATATGCAATTAATTGCTCAAGTAATTAAGGAGAAATTAATCTTATTAATTTTGTAATTAAACTTTAATTAAACCATAATTACTATTCAAAATTATTTAAGATCATTTTTAATTAATTCTCCTCTAAAATACCATTAAAATAAGCATTTATTTACATTTTTATTTTTCTATGACTTTTAATGATTTTTAGAAGTTTTAGCCATTAAAAATGATTAATTAAGCCAAATTAAAGCCTAATCCTATTAAGGCCATGTGGTGAGTTGATGCAGCGTGCTTTCCATATGGCACCATGAGATTGGCTACTTAAAACTTATGTGACTCAGTGCTTACATGGCAGTGACAGATGCGCTTTCTCCACCATCATTCAATCTAATATCAGATGTCTATGATTAATCTCACAGCTTAATAGGATTAAATTAGATTGATCTACTGGATCTAATCATGATCGTCTGTTCTAATCACTCAGAATGGATGGTGGGTGATCTAACGTCATGCGAGTTCGTCCACCAATGCACAGTTGACTGAGCTTACCTTAGCTCGAATTAACTCCAAAATGATCCCACACCTTCACAACATTGATCAGAGGGGATCCGACGATCAAGATCACACGAGAAGCAAGTTTTCTTTAAAAATCTCCAACCCATTTTTTCTTAAGGATTAGTTTTGGAAGCATACCTCACTGGAGTTCAAGACTGACAACTCAAATGATTGAAGAAGCTTCATCTAGTGGAGATGAAGCCTTGTTGAGGAGAAATTGGATCAATTCCTTAATGTTCACTCAGAAGGCCATGAACAGATAATTTGGAGCTGGGCTTTGATTGAAGTCTAACCTCCGGTGCTCAGGAAGCTCAAGAGATGATTCATTCTTGCTCGATGAGGCCTAAGGAAGGTGTGTCCTAAGTAAATTATTGTTTAATGGAGAAATGGGGAAGTTAGGTCAGAAATAGGAGTGTCATATTTCAGGATAGATGGGAATTGCATTTTCTGGTCAAGGATTGAGCTTGGGAGCTTAAGAAATGGCTCTAGCATCTCGTCTTGGGTAGCTAGGGCTCTAAAGAATGATTTTTGTGTGTGTTTGGGTGGAAACGATGAGGTGTATACCCCCTTCACCTTGATTAGATGGTGGGATCAGATTTGGATTCTAATGGCCATTCGACCATCTTGGGAGTCATTGTGGAGGAGGTGAGTTGGCTCTTCTTGGTTGAAGGTGTAGGGTCGCCAAGAACGACTCATGGGTGTCCTATGAGTTTCAAATGCTCCAATGGGTAGGGTGAGGTTATTCCACCATAGTCATGGCCAACCACCCCTTGGGTTAGGTAGTCAAGTTCCTAGGTGGACCATTGGGAGAGTACCAAGTGGCCAAGGAATAGATATGACCACTTACTTGAGTGATTTGTCTTAGTGATACCATTGAACCAATGGTAGAATGATCATTTAGCATTGGTGATTTGGGCAGATTTGAAATAAGCCAAAAGTGGTTTAGCCCAAATTTCAAGTCAATTGGAGTTGATTTGGTTAGGATTGGCTCAATTTGACTCATTTAGGTCAAATTGGGTTATTGGGTCAAGTTGAACAATTGGTCAAATTGGGTCAAACCAAGGGTTGGGTTAAGTTCATATGATCATTTGGGATATTTTGGTTTAATTGGTTTGGTTTAGTTTATCTTAGATTTGATTTTGGCTCATTTGAATTCATTTAGGTCAAATGGATTAAGTTAACCAATTTGACCAAATTGGCCAAATTGGCTTGGGTTGGGTGCTTGTTTGGGTTTAGTTGACCAATTAAAGATGATTCTAGGCTTTGGTTTCAAATAATTTGGATTTGGTTTTAATTTAGGCCAACTTGAAACTTTAGGTCAATTTGGGCTAAGAAGGTCAAGTGAGTTCAATTGGGTTCAATCATGGCTTTGGTCAAGTTCAACAATCAATTCAGATTGAACATGAGCAATTGGCTACAATCAATTTAGTTTATATTTTGATTTGACCCAATTTGGTCTTTTAGGTCAATTTGGGTCAACTTGGGTCAAGAGTACCAATTGGGATTGGTTTGACTCAATTGAAGGTCAAGTCATATTCAAATATTGATTTTGATTTGGTATGAATCATTAGTTTCAAGAAATTTGGCTTAAGTTGCAATTTGGCTAGTTTGGGTTCATATGGGTTAAGGGGTTGACTTGGTCAAATGACCAAGTTTACTTGGTTTGACCCAATTGGTGAAAATTGTTCAAAATATGGTGATCAATTATAATGATGTGAGGTTTTGATGGGCTTGGTTCAATCCAATTTGGGTAGGATTAGAACCTAGCTCAAATAGGTCAAATTGACCACTTTAGGTCAAGTGGACCAATTGTGTTTAGTTGGCTTGATTTTGGGTTATGTTTGATTTATTAAGTTTTTATATGGATTTTGGATTGATATATAAATTCAATTGCAATTAGCTTGGGTTTAAATGGATTTTGGTTCATTTGAACATTTCAAGTCAAAAGGGTTATGTTGGGTTTGACTTGGGTTGATTTTAGTTTGGCTTGATGATTGTAGATTTCATTTATATTTGGGAATAGGATTAAAGGTATGATTGATTAATGAGAAAATCAATTGAATTTGGTTTTTGGAATGAAGGAATTTGGCTAAGTTCATAGAGTTGAGTCAAGTGGCTTAGGTTTGGATTTTGATTTGGTTTGATTTAGTTTTGATGATTTAAATGTATATATAACTTAAATTTGTAAAGATGATTGAAAATATGATTGATTTCTAATAAAATCAATTGCATTTGAGTTGATTTGGATTAAGATTAATTTAAGTCCATGGGATAGGTCATATGGCTTAGGAAGCGTTTTGAATTAATTTGATTTAGTTTGACTTAGTTTCGATCATTTGAATGTAGATTTGATTTATATTTAAGAACATGATTGAAGATATAAATTGATTAGAGATAATCAATTTTGGATTGATTTGGATTAAGATTTGGCTAAGTCCGTGGGATAGGTCATATGGCTTAGGAAGGGTTTCAAGTTTGGATTTGATCATGGGTTGCAATCATTTGGTTTTGGAATTTGGGTTTGGATTTGGATTTGAATTTAATGTTTGAATTGAACTTGAGGTTTAGTTTGAGAAGGTGAATGTGGATTGGATTTGGGTTGTAGGGTAGGTGGATTATCCTAATCCCTAAGGCATAACCTAATCCTATGGTTAACCCATTTAAGGCTTTAGGCTTAGGCTAAGTGTTTACCTAATTATTAGAAGTTTCTTATGACTAGGGAAGTCTTAGTGTCTAGAAGAATCCTAAGTCTAAGATGGGAAGATTGAATCCACACTCCAAAATTGAGGTCAAGAGGCCATAGGCTCCACAGTGTTTCCCTTGGAGATTGATGATTAGAAGACCAAAGCCAAGTTTCAGATGATTGACTCGAATACATCTTTCAATGCTTTGCTTGGGAGACCATGGATACATGAGGCCAACATAGTTCTATCTTCTCTACATCAGTGTATGAAGTTCTTGAGAGGTGGGATCATCTATTATGTCAAAGGAGATCTCAAGCCATTTGCAGTTCATAAGGTCGACATATATTAGGATGCGGTTTACTACCTCCCTCAAAATAAATAAGTCCATTCTCGTGAACTTGGCCAAAGCTTAAAAATAAAAGAAAAAGAAAAAGAAAAAGAAAAAAATTAAAAAGAAAATGAAAATATGGGAGAAAATGAAAAAGAAAACTAAAAGGGAGCAGAAATAGACTTGGAGGAGGAAGTGGAGCCTGACATTAGATTCCACCCACAGTTCATTACTCCATTTGAACATATTGGTAGGATGACCTGACCTCCACCAGGAAGAGGAATAGGCTAGTTCAGAGGCAATCCCAAGGGTGGAAAATCTATTTATTGGCCACCCAATAGAAGATATGCTCTAGCTATTAGGAGTACACCTACTATCTAGATAGACATAGAATCTAGTTCATAGGATGAGACTTATATGGTTAGCACACTAGCTAGCTCTTCTCAGTAGTAGATTCCCTTGGGGGTGACACTTGAGCTAGATAGTGATGAAGACTGGGCTTTCAAGCAAAGCCTAATTGAATCTAAGTCTATATGTGAAACAGCTAGGCATCATTTGGGAACCTTAGCTCTAACCCCACTTTCTCTCAAAAAGCTGAGGGTTTGGTAATTAAGGAAGCCCCTAAGTCATCCATAAGTGTGAAGAATCAAAGGTTTTTTTTGGGAGCATCATCCTAAAGTCAAGAAGTTGATGTAGAACTTGAGGATGATTCATATAAAGATTTAATAAAATTACCTTTTGATTGGTACTTGCCTTGTGTTTATAATTTAGGAAAGAAAACGTTAATTCCACATATTTGGTCAACGCACAGGCCAGACTACTTTGAAAGAACATGGAAGAACAAATGCAAAAGCTCTTAATCAAGATTGAAACTAGGATTTGGTATAGTGGGTACAGTCGATGATGATGATGAGAGTCACTATAGCACCCAAAAGGGGGGAGGAGTGAATTGGGTGATATTAAAAAATTTTAAAAGTTAAATCTTAAATTTTAAGTTTTAATAGAAAATTAATTTTTGATTTTATAATAACAAAATACAACTCTTAATGCAACAAAAATAAAAATATAGTAAAGTAAAGAGAGACACACAATTTTACGTGGTTCGCCAAACTCAAAATAAGCCTACATCCAAGCTACCCCTAGCTAGGAATCCCCTAAATGCAAAAGAGCTTACAAATAGTACACCTTATGGGGTACAACTACAATAATATGTCTCCTACAAAGGGTAGTACAACCCCAATATAAATTTTACAAAGAAAAAAATATAAAATAATAAATTTGGATAAAATAAATCTCTCACAAATATACTAAGCTATCTAATTCAAAAAATGATCTCATAAATTATAAATGATCACTTACAACTTAAAAATTTTGGCAAGATAAAATGCTCAATTAATATTGATAAGAAATAATAAAATAAATATCTAAAAGTGATCTTACTAAGATGTTTATGTTATTACAATTTGTAGACTAATATAAAAATGATTTCAAAATAAATTCACAATATTCTTTTGCACAATAAAATAAATTTTAGCAAGGAATAATTTATTATATTTTAACCAAAAAGATTCTTTCAATTAATACAAATGATCACAAAATACTTAAATAAAATTAGTATATGATACATCTAAGTAGGCTAGTAAACTTTTAATTAAAAAAAAAAGATATAGCAAATATGAAAATTATTTCAGCACAATAAATTAATTTGAAATGCTTAAAATATACTTCTAAAATAGATCTAAGAATAAATTATCTTTCAAATAAGACTAATGAAAAAATATTTCAAGAAACCAAAGAAAATTTGCAGGAAGTTAAAAATTTCAACAAGTTGAAATAGATCTTACAAACTATCACAAAAGTTTTTCACAAAAAAATGATTGAGAAACTTTTATATGAAAAATAATGTCCAAAGACTAATCCACCAAAAAGTATAAATTGGAAAGAGCAAATACATGGTGAAAATAACATGAACAACTAAAAAAGGATTAAGATCAAGAAAACAAACTCAAGTAATTTGAGAAAGCTTGCTTAGTTGAAGATGTTGATGCTTCCACACCAAGGATTTGATCTTGCAATATTTGGAGAACACTTGGAAGGTAAATTTAAGAAATTTTCTCTTAGATTTGCTGGAGGGATTTTGAATTTGAATGAGAAATACTTTCATGAAGAGAATGTGGGCTATTTATAGGCAAGAAGGTCATTTTGAATTATTTCAAAATAATATATTATTCTAACATCATGTTATCATCTAATAATTTAATATTCAATAAAATATAATTTATATTAAATAAATATTAAATTCAACAAAAATATTCACATGGGCAAGTAAACATAATCAAATATGACTCTTAATATATTCAAAGCATGTAGCATGCATTCATTATTAAAATCAGCTAATATTTGAAAAGTCATAATAAATTCAATTTTAATCAAACGTGGGTCATGTAACCTATCAAATTAAAGGGAAAAAAATCCAAAGAATCTATTTGAGATGAAATCAGATATAAATTCTTTGATTATAAAATGACTAGCTAGAATACAAGATTTCACATATTTTTGTTAATTTTGAAATATGATATTTAAATATTATGATATAATTTATATATAATCATACATATGTTAGTTGTCATATAACCTTCAAACTAAATTAAAATATTTAATTAGATTAAGTAAATAAAATAATTTCACTTAATAGTCATAATTTATTATCATTTATTATTTTGACAATTCAAATGCTACATATGAAACATATAATTGAATGTTAATTAGATAGAGATTTATATAAATTAACCTCATTAAAATAATATGTTAAGTTGTGAGCAAATTGATTCATGCCAATGAACTCATATGAATTTCTAAGATAGTTATAAATGCATATAACCTAAAATATTGTATCTTGAGCTTCACATTATCCATTTTGATATATCTTTCATTCTTCTACTCTTGCAATTTTCTCAAACATATTGTGAGATGTATCGAATATGTAATTAGCAATTGATATATCTGAAACACATAAAAACATTCATTAGAACATCCAAGCACTTGTTTGTTATCATCAAAATTAATCATATTAACTCATATGAGGAGCTGTGCTTAGAAACTTCAGATGATCCAAATAATTTTAAAGTCAAAGATGCACCACCATACTTTGAAGAAGAGATTAAGTCAACCATTGATGAGCTCAAGGAAATCAACTTAGGAACAGAAGAAAATCCACGCCTAACATACATCAGCTTTTTGTTGAATGAAATTGAAACCAATGAGTTAGTTATGTTATTGACAAAGTTTAAGGACTCCTTTGCATATAGTTATGAAGAGATGCCTGGATTGCCTCCTAAGGTAGTAGTCAATAAACTAGCAATAGAGCCTACTACGAACTCTATCAAGCAAACTCCTAGATGCATGTGATTAGACATAGAACAACATGTCATTTATAAAGTCAAAAACTGATCGATGATGGCTTCATCTGGGAAGAAAAATACCCTACCTGTTTAGCCAGCAACATCCCAGTTAAGAAAAAGAGTGGCCAAATTCACATATGCATTGATTTTAGGGATTTAAAAAAGGCATGTCTAAAAGATGAATTTTCACTTCCAATCCTAGAGCTGATTGTGGACATTGCCTCATCTCATGTAGTCTTCTTTTTCATGGATGGCTTATCTGGATATAACCAAACAAAGATGGCCCTGAAGATAAAAAAACACTACTTTTAGAAACCCGATCAAGAACTATTGCTATAAGGTCATGCCTTTCAGCCTTAAAAATTATGATGCTACATACCAGCGAGCTATGACTCGAATCTTTGATGAACTCATTCATCATCAAGTCGAGTGCTATGTTAATGATCTCATAGTCAAAAGTAGAGAAAAAGAAGACCATCTCTTTGACTTGAGAGTAGTTTTTGAATAGTTAAGATAATTTAACCTCAAAATGAACCCTTTGAAGTGTGCATTCAGAGTAGCTTCAGGGAAATTCCTTGGGTTTGTTGTCTGACACTAGGGAATCAAAATCGATCTAGGGAAGATCAGGCGATATTAAAAATGCCACAAAAATTTTTTTTAACTCAACTCAGATCATTCTAAGGGTAGTTGGCATATTTAAGATGCTTTATATCCAACATATCAGGAAGATGTCAACCATTCTCAGTGGTTATCAAAAGAATGCCAAGTTTAAGTGGGTTGACAAATGTGAGCATGCCTTCGAAGACACCAAGCATTACCTGATGACACCATTGGTTTTAGTAGCCCTTATCATGGGCAAGTTGCTCATACTTTACACTACTATGTTAGATGACTCTCTTGGTGCTTTGTTACCCTAGCCAATGATGAAGGGAAAAAAATATACTCTACTACCTCAGCCATCATCTAATCCCTGTTGTGGCTAATTATCCTCCTATTGAGAAGCATTTCTTAGCTTTAATCTTTGCATCCCAAAATCTCTAGAATCAATCCACTATAATATCTCATGACACGATCGATGCTATCTAGACGGTTGGCACGATGATCCATGATCCTCTCATAGTTTAACATTACCTTCATACCCCTCCATGTAGTTAAAGGATAAACACTAGCAGATTTCTTAAAAGCACACCCACTTCTTGCTGACTTTCTGCTTAGTGATGATCTCCCCAATGAACAAATCATGAACTTAGGGGATACTAGCATTCACCGTTGGGAGATATACTTTCATGGCATGACTTTCTCTCAAAGAGGAGAAGAACCAAAACCTATTATTCCAGGAAAGGTAGGGGTAAGAATAGTTCTCTTAACTCTAGACTATGATGTGATTGAGATTCTAATATCATCTATCCGATCCTTGCTACGATGTGAAGGAATAATGAAGACAAATATGAGGCTCTGATTGCCAGTCTGTAGTTAGCAGTTACTCCAAGCATCCAGAACATCAATATCTTCAAGGATTGTTAGCTAATTATTAACCAAATCACTAGGTCCTATAAGCTTATAAAGCCCAAGCTCCATCACTATCATAAGTACACCATGGAGTTGTTGGCCCAAATCCTAGAGGTTACCATTTATAAGATTTTGTGAAGAGAGAATGTCGTAGTGTATTTTTTAGCCAAGCTTACCAAGGATTTTGCATGTCCAGAGGATGCGTCCATATCAATAAAGGTCCAAAATAAACAAGTCTTATCCATTATTTATATTGAACTCATAAAAAAGTACTCTCTTGAAAGGGAGTTTGTCATTGCCAAGAAGGAAGAGAAGTTAGATTTGAGGCAACCATTCATGGATTACCTAAATAAAGGAAAACTACCTCAAGTGAAGTCCCAAGCCCATCAGATGAAGCAGAGAGCACCTTCCTAAGCTCTTATGGATGGTCTTGTACCAGCAATCTTTCGATCATATGTGGTTACATTATTTAGACAAGCACGAAGCTCATAAGATTGTGATCGAGGTACACTTAGAATTATGTGGAGCCAACCAATCTGATCTGAATATGAAAGCCAAGATCAAGAGACTATGATACCACTGACTAACGATGATCAAAGATTGCATGGATACAACTAGGCGATGCCACCAATGTAAAATACATAGTGTGGTCCTACACCAACCACCCAACATTTTACATCCTACATTGGCCTCATGGCCATTTGAGTGTTGGGGTACTGACATGATGGGTCTAATTGATCCTTCTTCTTCCAAGGGTCATTAGTTCATCTTAGCTACTACTGACTACATTTCCAAATGTGAGATGGTGATTCTACTCTGAGAGGTCACAGCTCAGCATGTGCTCTAGTTTTTTAGGAACCATATTGTATATAAGTTTAGAGTGTCTCGATGAATTATATCTGATAATGGTACTGCATTCAAGAGCACCGAGATCAATAACTTTGCCCTGAGACATAGCTTAGATTGGATATATTCTACCATCAACTACCCGAGGGCAAACTGCTTAGTAGAATTCTTCAACAAGACTTTAATTCAAATACTCAAGAAGACACTCTACTTTAACAAGCAACAGTGGCATGAGCAGTTAATTGAAGCCTTGTGGGCCTACCGCACCACATATAAAACTCCAAGTCAGTCTACTCCTTTCTCCTTAGTGTATGGGTCTAAAGCTGTTCTACCATTAGAAGTCCAACTCCCATCACTAAGGATAGCTATGGGTACCAGGATCACAATAGAGTAGAATGCTAAGTTGTGGTTAGAAGAGCTCGAAGGTTTGGAGGAGAGATGCCTGCGGGAATGCCAAAATCTCAAGTTGTACAAAGCTAAAATGATTCAAGCTCACAACAAGTTGGTCTATTCTAGAGCTTTTCAAGTAAGAGAGCTTAGTTTAGTTCTAAGGAGACCAATTATTATTTGTTGTAAGATGGGAGGAAAGTTTGAACCCACTTGGGAAGGCTATTTTTCCATAGGCCTACCAAGGAGGATCTTATCAACTTATTAATCATGAAATAGAGAGTCCAATTCTTCCAATCAATGGGCTCTACTTAAAGTAATATTATAAATCATGTTTGAAAATAATTATCATCAATGAAAATTTTATTTTTAATTCAATCTCTTCCATGATGAAAGTATTCTTGTTTATAAATCTGCCATGATGTGTTTAGGGTAGGTGAAAAGAATAATAGTGGCATCCTATCCTTCATCAACACAACACAAACACAAACTACACACAAACATTTAAAATAAACACATATATTTTGTCTTGGGCTACTCTAAGTTGAGATAATGCCCTTAGTGGTACTCACTCAGTAGCTGCTCTATGTCGGGATAACGTGCTACCCTACTATTGTATCACCCAATGGTCTTCTTGCTTTGGAGGATGTAAGTCTGATATGCTTTTCTTCCTTACTTGGCCACTGCACATTGATGAGCGCCTTGTTAGTTTGGTAGGCCTTACCGCATGGCCAATAAGCTACCTTATATGTTGGCCGTTTAAGAGGATGTGAGTGCGCTATGCTGTCTTCTTGGTTTAGTCTTCATGCAGACTAGGTCAAGTATATTTGAGGTTTAGGATAAGTCCCTAGTGGCTCCTTCCTCTAACTACTTCAAGTTTAGGTCAGTCCTTCCGGGGCTCCCCACTTAGTCACTCTAGGTCAGATAGCATCTATCCTGCCGTTGATGATAGACTATCTCGATGATCAGTTCTTGGAAAGTTGTAAGCCTGCACGCTTTCTTTCTAGATTAATCATTGCACACTGATGGAACCTTAGGTTCATTACTTCTCACTATCCTGATAAATACACCACTCATATTGATAGATATAACTTAGGTTGGTTGGTTCTCACACCTTAGGATACACCACTCAAGGCAGATGTAAGTCTACTATGCTTTCTCCTTGAGTTGGCCACAGTACACCTATAGGCTTTCTTATCTAGGGTTCACAATAATGCCCCTAGTAGCACCTCTCTTGTGGGCGGTATATTTGGAGCATGTCCTTTGCGACCCCATTTAGACACTACTTAGGTTACTATCAGATAGGACAGTTCCTCTTTCCTAGTAACCATGGGTTGGACAATCCATCTTGTGGATGTGATTCTCCCTTGGTCTAGTAAATCTAAGATAGATCAAGGCCGATAGCTCCTTCTCGTGTGTTCCCTCACACCAATAGGGTCCACACACAAACATAAAACAAAATATTTATTCACTTGTGGATTAGGAGGACACCCCTAGCAGTACCTTTTCCCAAGCAATTATCCTTTCTTTAGGGTAATGTCAGCAAAACTCCCTATAGGAATTGCTCTACCCTTCAGTTAATATAAGTCCCTAGCGGCATTCACTCAGTAGTCACCCCTAAGTAGGGTTCGATTTATTGTGCTACCAACAGGTCACCCCTACGGTTGTTCCCTACTTTAGAAGATGTAAGTCTACTATGCCTTCTTCCTAGCACAGCCGTTGCACATCGACAGGCAACCCCTTAGGCTGGCTATCTCTACCCCATGGCTAGTAGGCTATCGCTTTGTATTTGTAAATCTAAGGTTGGACAAGTCCAATATAGCCCCTTCTCAGTGGGTCCATCATACATGACATGTTCCATAAGTTAAATCTATCAAATTTGACTGAGCTCACATCCCTAGCAGATATGCCATCAATTCGTAGTCAAACTAAATAAAATAAACCATATCAAATCACATGAAATTAAGATAAAATTAATCCTTTCTACTTTTGAGTTGACATAAGTCCCTAGTGACATTCACTTAGTAGTCACCCTAGGTTAGGTTTGATTTATTGTGCATCCAATATGTCAATAGTTGTTCCTTGCTTTGGAAGATGTAAGTTTTGCCACACCTTATTTCTATCATATTTGCCAGAAAACCCCTTAGGTTGGTTGCTCTACTACCAATACTATCCCTTTAGATTTGCAAACTTGAGGTGGGTCAAATAATATAGCCCCTTCTTAGTGGGTCTATCGCATACCGATAGGGTCCATACTTTAACTTCAGATTAAATTAAACCCAATATGATTTTCCCAGTGGAGTTAAATCACACCCTTCTCCCTAGTGGAGCCCCAAATCATATATAAGCAAGTCATGCAATTAAATCAAATTCAAAACCAACCTCCCTTATGGAACTAAATTAAACTAACTCTACTAGTAGAGTCTAAATCAAAGAAATCCAACCAAACTCTTATCTCTAGTGGATACATCCCCAAATAAATCTATGAAATCAAACTCAAATCTTGATCCACAATAAGTTTCCCGAACCTGCTTCCTTAGTAGAAGGTTCATATACATGATCCCCAGCAAACTTGAGCCCATATCTCTAGTAGATATGCCTACACATCAATTAAAACAAAACAAATTAAATTCAATTAGATCATAATCCCTGATAGATTATAGATTATTATCCCCAACAGATCTTCTTTCCCCAAATCATATAATCAAATCAAATTCAAACCTTATCCCACAATTTATCTACTTATGCCCGATATAAACCCCTCACATGTCATGTACAATGCATGTGTGATCCCCTAGCGGAGCTCCCTACATGTCCTTGACATGGAATTCTCATCAAATCATATTTCTTTTTTTATGCACATCTTTAATACTTAAACCAAAAGCCTATCATTGTATTCCTTCAAATTACATCATCTTAACATTGTAATCAACATTTTATGATTTGTGATGGTTCAAGCTCAAACTAACTATATAATATCATGCTAAACAAATTATAGTGTGAATAAGCACACTATATTATATTATAATATATGATGTTATATTATAATTTGCTATAATATAATATATTATCTAACATTACACCTCATTAGAATCACTTAAAAGGAACAAATAACAAAATTTTTTCAATATATGAATAATGTTCTTTTTGGATGTAAAACTTTTATTTTTCTATTAGAAATGATACAAAATAGCATAATTTTAGTTTAGCTTCTTGGTGTGTGCTGTGAATTTGGCCAAATTCTTTCATCTCAACCTTCAAATTAACATTTTTGTGAGTTCTGACCCAATGTATTATAACAAAACTAAAACATACTAAAATGTACAATAACATTTAGTAACACACCACCACATTCATATATATGTGAAGTTATATTGTTATGTACATTATATTTTAATATGCTTTCATATAGTATATTATCTTACATTACACCTTAAAATGAATCACTTTAAGCAAAAAAGTTATAAAATTTCATTGAAAAAAGAACATTTATTTTTTATGCAAAATTCATTCTTTTGATTAAATGACACATCATGGCACACCCCCAATGATGTTCCCTAAATCTTACCTTAAATTTGGCCAAATCCCATCATCTTAGCCTATAAATCAGTATTTTTATGAATTATACCAGTACAAAATGTACTGCATCATACTATAACAAACTAAAATATGTTAAACAACAAGTAGTACTACATAATAGTATGCTATAATGCATGATGCTACACTATATTATGGCATCCTATATTACAATACACAAACATATTATATTATATTATATTGCATATCACATCATAAAGGATTGCTTATGATAAAAATCATAAAATTAGTCTAAATAATAAAAAACTATATATTTTAGCTGTATCACTTACATATTTTAAATTGAAATAATATATTATGATACCATTCTCTACCTACTATGAATTTGGCCAAATTCCACCATTTTAAAGTCTAAATCAACATTTTATAAATAATGCTAGTGTAGAAGATGCATTATTGTAAAATACTAAATGAATTTAAAATATGTAGAATAATATATTATGATATATGATGCTATTTTATGATACAACATATAATATTTACTTTATAACATAAAATCTTACTTTTTAGACTACAAGTGGCGTAGCACACCTTTGGTACTACAAGCTAATTCCAACTTCAAATTTAACAAATTTCATCATCTTATTTATTAAATCAATATTATTATGATTTGTATTAATATAGACTATAGGGCACAATACCATAATATAGTAAAACATTTGAAAACATTTTATACCATCCAAAAACACATCACTATTTGCTCAAATATATGATGCTACATTATACTATAATATATGGTAATATAATATGATTTTGGGTTAGGGTTTAGGGTATTCAAATGACTAACAGTCAAGGGAAAGTCTCTTGAAGATAGTTTCCTTAGCTACCTTAACTATGTTAGGATTGGGTCATTCTTTAGATCTAATCCTAATGACATCTTTATTCAAGGTTTAGGGTTTAGGGTTTAAGGTTAATTTAAGGTTTAGGGTTTAATGTTAGTTTAAGGTTTAGAGTTTAGGGTTTAGGGTTTAGGATTGTATGTTTTAGGGTTTAGGGTTTATGGTTTTAGGGTTTAAAGTTTAGGGTTTAGGATTAGTGTTTAGAGTTTTAGGGTTTAGGATTTAGGGTTTAGGGTTTAGGATTTAAGGATTATGGTTTAGGGTTTAGGGTTTTGGGTTTAGTGTTTAGGGCTTTTTGGGTTTAGGTTTTAAGGTTTAGGTTTTAAGTTTTATGTTTAGGGTTTATATTTTAGTTTAGGATTTAGGGTTTATGGTTTTTTTTAATAGAGAACAAATTCATATTCAACATTTATTCTTTTCGATTTCATCAACCAAGTAGCACCCTAAGTTTTCTAAGACACAGGCAATGACAAAGATGAAAAATGAGAACACATAGAGAAAATCAAAAACCCTAGATAAGTAGAACCATCTCTACTGTAAAGACACAGTTCCATAAGCAGTAGATCGGATCATTCATTCCTCAATTTCTCTAGTTCTATCATATAACCCCGCCTCTCAGGTGGGATCTACCATCATATCCTCTCTCCCTCCACCACCACCAGTTGTAACCCTCACTCCTCCCGCCTCCATAACCACCACTACTCCGACTACCACCTCCATATCCACTAGCACCTCCAGATCCCCCACCACCACTATGATAATCACTGCCTTCGCCTTTGCCTCCATTGCTAGATCTAGACTGAGCCTAGCTGACGGTGATGTTCTTGCCATCAAGGTTCTTCCCAATCTTAGGATTTAGGGTTAGTTTAGGATTTAAGGTTTTAGGTTAGTTTAGGGTTCAGGGTTAATTTAGGGTTCAAGGTTTGGGGTTCAGGGTTTAGGGTTGTAGGTTTTAGGGTTTAGGGTTTAGGGTTTAGGGTTTTATGGTTTATGATTTAGGGGTTTAGGGTTTAGAGTTTATGGTTTATGGTTTAGGATTTATGATTGAAGGTTTAGGGTTTAGGGTTTAGGGTTATAAGTTTATGGTTTAGGGTTTAGGGTTTAGTATTTAGGGTTTAGGGTTTTTTTAATTAAGTAAGCTAGTATGTTTAGGTTCATTTAGTTTATTTTGTATTTATTTTAATTTATTTTACTTTTTATTTTTATTTAGGTTTATTTTTTATTATTTATTTTATTTAGATTAGTTTATTTATTTTAGGTTTTTTTATTTTAGTTAAGGTTTTATTTTAGTTTATTTTTTAGGTTTAGGTTTATTTTAGTTGAGTTTTATTTTTTTTCTTTTTTAGGTTTAGGTTTTTTTTAGGTTTATGTTTAGGTTTTTTTTATTTTCTTAGGTTTAGGTTTTAAATTTTTATTTTAGGATTTATTTTAGGTTTTATAATTTAGGCTTGGGTTTATTTTTAGTTTATTTTGTTTTATTTAGTTTAGGTTTAGGTTTAGGTTTAGTTTATTTTAGGTTTAGGTGTAGGTTTTATTTATTTTAGTTTAAGTTTAGTTTTTTTTGTTTAGGGTTACGGTTTTATTTTTTATTTATTTTTAGGTTTATTTTTTTAAGTTTTGGTTTTTATTTTATTTTATTTTAGGTTTATTTTATTTTATTTTTATTTTAAGTTTAGTTTTTATTTTATTTAGGTTTTTTATTTTTTAGTTTAGTTTAGGTTTTTATTTCTTTTATTTTAATTTAGTTTTTATTTTTTTATTTTATTTTCCTTTTAGTTTTTGGTTTAGGTTTTAGTTTATGTTTTTTTATTTTTTATTTTTATTTTAATTTGGTTTAGGTTTTTTTATTTATTTTATTTTTAGGTTTTATTTATTTTAGGTTTAAGTTTTTAGCTTTTCAAGGTTTAAGGTTTAGGGTTTAGGGTTTAGGGTTTAGGGTTTAAGGTTTATGGTTTATGGTTTAGGGTTCAAGTTTTAAGGTTAAGGTTTTAGGGTTTAGGGTTTATGGTTTTGGATTTTGGGTTTTATTAGGATTTTTAGGGTTTAGGGTTTAGGGTTTAGGTTTTAGGTTTAGGTTCAAGTTTTAATTTAGGGTTTAGGGTGTTTGGGTTTTTTTTAACATAGAACAAATTCATATTCAACATTTCTTCTTTTAGATTTCATCAACCAACTAACACACCAAGTTTACTAAGACACAGCGATGACATAGATAAAAATGAGCATAGAGCAAATAAAACCCAGCTAATTAGAACTATCTTTCTTTAAAGACATAGTTCCATAGCGGTGATCGATCATTCTTTAATTTCTCCAGCTCCCATAAAAGCCACCCTGACCCCTCGAGTAGCGGGATCCACCATCATATCCTTGATCTCTCCCTCTACCACCACCATGGATGTAACCCTCGTTGCTCCTCTCACATCCAATACCAACACTGCTCTGACCACCACCTCGATATCCTCCATCACCTCCAAATCCTCCAATACCCTGATAACTACCTTGACTCCAGCTAGATAGATTGAGCTTGGTTGTGATGATGTTCTCTTGGTTTTACACATTCTTAGGGTTTAAGTTTATTAGGTTTTAGGGTTTAAGTTTATTTTTTAATTTGTTTAGTTACATTAGGTTTAACTTTAGGTTTGGGATTTAGGGTTAGGGTTTAGGGTTTTACATTTTATGCTTTTATGCTTTAGGGTTTAGGGTTAGCTTTTATGGTTCATGGTTCAATATTTTAGGGTTTTACGATTTGGGATTTTAGGATTTAGGGTTTAGGTTTGATTTAGGTTTAGTTTAGGTTTAGTGATTTTCTGGTTTAGTTTTGAGTTTAGGTTTTAGGTTTAGGGTTTAGTTTAGCTTAGGTTTTAAGGTTTAGGTTTGGGTTTAGGTTATTTAGGTTTAAGTTTAGGTTTAGTTTAGGTTTTAGTTTATTTTATTTATTTATTTTAGGTTTTATTTAGGTTTAGGGTTTAGGTTTAGGGTTTAGGTTAGGTTTATTTTTTAGGGTTTATTTTATTTAGGGTTTATTTATTATTTTTTATTTTAATTTTATTTATTTTATTTTTTATTTAGGTTTTAGTTTTTAGGTTTATTTTAGGTTTATTTTCTAGGTTTAAGTTTTATTGTATTTTATTTTAGATTTATTTTATTTTTATTTATATTATTTTTTATTCTTATTTTTTTTAGGTTCAGGTTTATGTTTAAGATTAGGTTTTTATTTTATTTCATGTTTTTTTTACTTAGTTTAGGTTTAGGTTTTAGGTTTTTAGGGTTTAGTGTTTAGGGTTTTTGGTTTGAAGGTTTTATGGTTTAGGATTTATTATTAAGGTTTAGGGCTTAGGGTTTAACGTTTAGTGTTTAGGCTTTAAGGTTTAGGGTTTAGGGTTTAGGGTTTAGGATTTAGGGTTTAGGGTTTTGGGTTTTCGATTTAGGTTTTAGGGTTTTAGGGTTTAGGGTTTAGGGTAAGGGTTTTTTAAATTTTTTTAACCTTTTTTAAATTAAGTAAACTCATAGGTTTAGGTTTATTTAATTTATTTTAGATTTATTTTATTTTATTTTTTATTATTATTTAGGTTTTTTTTATTTTGTTTAGTTTATTTATTTTAGCTTTATTTATTGCAGTTTGGGATTTTTATTTTAGTTTATTTTTTGGAGTAAGTTTAGGTTTAGGTTTATTTTTTAGTTTATTTTTATTTTTATTTTATTTTCTTTGTTTAGGATTTATTTTTTATTTTAGGTTTAGGTTTAGGTTTTTATTTTATTTTTTTAGGTCTAGGTTTTAGGTTTTTATTTTAGGTTTATTTTTAAGTTTTATTTTTTAGTTTTGGTTTAGGTTTTTTTTAGTTTATTTATTTAATTTAGTTTAGGATTTAGATTTAGTTTATTTTAGGTTTTATTTCCTTTAGTTTAGTTTATTTTAGTTTAGGTTTAGGTTTATTTAATTTGTTTATTTTAGGTTAAGGTTATTTTTTGGTTTTAGGGTTTAGATTTTATTTTTTTATTTATTTTAGTTTATTTTATTTTATTTTAGGTTTAGTTTTATTTAGTTTTATTTTATTTTTTTATTTTATTTATATTTTACGTTTAGTATTTATTTTATTTAGGTTTTATTTTTAGGTTTATTTTATTTTTTTAGTTTAGTTTAGGTTTTTATTTATTTTATTTTAGTTTAGTTTTATTTTATTTTATTTTATTTTTTATGTTTAGGTTTAGGTTTTAGTTTTGCCTTTTATTTTTACTTTTTATATTTTATTTAGGTTTAGGTTTTATTTATTTATTTTATTTTTAGGTGTTATTTAGTTTTTGTTTAGCTTTTTAGGTTTTTAGGGTTTAGGGTTTAGGGTTTAGTGTTCGGAGTTTAGGGTTTAGGGTATAGGGTTTCGGGATTAGGGTTTTAAGGTTTAGGGTTTAGGGTTCAGGGTTTAGGGTTTAGAATTTAGGGTTAGGTTTTTTTATAATTAAGTAAACTTGTAGGTTTAGGTTTATTTCATTTATTTAATTTATTTTTTATTTATTTTAGTTTGTTTTATTTTTTATTTTTATTTGGTTTATTTTTATTTTTATTTAGTTTAGTTTATTTATTTTAGTTTAGGTTTTTTATTTTAGTTTATTTTTAAGGTTTAGGTTTATGTGTAAGTTTATCTTTTAGTTTAGTTTTTTTTTATTTTTTTTTATTTTTTAGGTTTAGGTTTTATTTTTATTTTTTTGGGTTTAGGTTTAGGTTTTTTTATGTTTAGGTTTTATTCTTTTATTTTAGGTTTAGGATTATTTTATTTTATTTAGGGTTTAGGTTTAGGTTTATTTTATTTTTATTTTAGGTTTAGGTTTTTTTTAGTTTAGGGTTCAATTTTATTTTATTTTTTTAGTTTTATTTTTTAGGTTTAGGTTTTTATTTAGTTTTTATTTTATTTTATTTTAGGTTTATTTTGTTTTTATTTTAGGTTTAGTTTTTATTTCATTTAAGTTTTTTATTTTTTTCTATTTAGTTTAGGTTTTTATTTATTTTATTTTAGTTTAGTTTTTACTTATTTTATTTTATTTTATTTTTAGGTTCAGATTTAGTTTTAGTATTTAGTTTAGCTTTTTATTTTATTTTATTTTGGTTAAGGTTTTTTTATTTATTTTATTTTTAGGTTTTATTTTAGTTTAGGTTTTTTTTATTTTTTAGGTTTAGGGTTTAGGGTTAGTTGAGGTTTAGGGTTTAGTTTTAGGGTTTAGGGTTTAGGGTTTAGGTTTTAGGTCTCGGGTTCTTGTTTTAGTTTAGAGTTTATGGTTTTTGGGTTTTTTTAACAGAAAACAAATTTAAATTCACCATTTCTTTTTTTTTTTATTTCATCAACCAAGTAACACACCATGTTTTCTAAGACATAAGCGACGACATAGATGAAAAATGAGCACGTATAGAGTAAATCAAAAACCCTAGATAACTAGGTCTCTCTAAAGACATAGTTCCATAAGCGGCGGATCGATCGATCCTTCTTTCTACTTCCCATTAAAACCACATCTCGAGTAGCGGATCCATATCATATCCTTGATCTCTCACCTTGCCACCACCATGGTTGTAACCTCTATCGCCTCCATAACCACCATTGCTCTGACCACTTGCTCCATATCCACTAGCACCTCTAGATCCACCACCACCACTGTGATAACTGACGCGTCCGCCTTTGCCTCCACCGCCAGATCTAAACTAAGCCTGGTTGACGGTGATTTTCATGCCGTCATGGTTTTTCCCATTCTTAGGGTTTAGGTTTATTAGGTATTAGGGCTTAGGTTTATTTTTTAATTTATTTAGTTACTTTAGGTTTAAGTTTATTGTTTGGGGTTTAAGGTTAGGGTTTAGGATTTAGGGTTTTGAGTTTAGGGTTTTGAGTTTAGGGTTCAAGGTTTAATACTTAAAGTTTTAGGGTTTTGGGTTTAGGGTTTGGGTTTTGGGTTTAGGGTTTAGGGTTTAGGGTTTAAGGTTTTAAGGTTTTAGGGTTTGAGGTTTAGGGTTTAGGGTTAGCTTAGGGTTTAGGGTTAGTTTATGGTTTAGGCTTTATGGTTTAAGGTTTTAAATTAAAGTTTAGGAGGTTAAGTTTAAAGGTTTAGGTTTAGGGTTTAAGTAGGTTTAGAGTTTAAAGTTAGGTTTAGGTTTAGGAGTTTTAGGACTTGTTTAAGGTTTAGGATTAGTTTAGTGTAGGGATGGTTTAGTTTAGTTTAGGGTTTAAGTTTAGGGTTGTAATTAATTGATTAAATTAAAATTTTAACTAAATTAAATTACTTAGTGAAATAGTTTAATGTTAAAATTGAATTTACACTTAGAAAATAAAACATTAATTTAACAAGACTTACAACACAAGTTTTGCTGCATAAACTACTAAACTTAGGGTTATTCAAAATGAAAGGCATCTTAAGATTAATTTAATTGAATTACTACCACATGACATATATTAAATCATTTTTTCCATCACATTAACATGCATATGATTTAATCTAAGTGTTATACATGTAGCATATTTTAGACTTAAATGATGAATGTATGTATGTTTAAATTTATATTATATTTGATTGAATTATTTAAACATATTAATCTAAACTTTATCCAAATTCTTATACAAAAAAGACATAAGAATGAAATTAAATAGGCATGTGTCATTGTTAAATGAAATTAGGTAATCAAATGACCTCCTTGGAGCTAGCTAAAGCCTCATATTCTGATGTCTAGACTATATACCCATTTGCATTTAAGCATATGTAAATTTGTACACATGAATATGAGTAAGCTCCAAATCAAATGACTAATTAATTGAACCACTTAATTATTTTGAATGCATGCAATTTTAATGTAAAATGAGATTTTCATCACTAATCACATATACATATACATGTACAAAGATATGCAAGTATATGTAATTGTTAAACCAGTCAGGTAATCAAATGACCTCCTTGAGGCTAACTAAAATTATTCTCGGGATATCCATATATTATGCTTTTTCTTGGACTGCATGGATGTATAAAATGAGGGAGAAAGAAACCATGCACAAATTTTGTTTGATTGAATCATTTTATATATATATATATATATATATATATATATATATATATATATATATATAAATTCTCTATCCAAATTCTAATGTTGAAATACATAAGAATGAAATCAAATTGTATGTGTCATTGTTAAAGGAAGTGAGTAATCAAATGACCTCTTTGGGGCTAGCTAAAACCGTGTTCCCGGGATGTCTAGATTATAAACCCATTATAATTCAATCTTATATAAATCAACACATTAATAGGAATAAGAACTCAACATTCATACACTTAAGCTATAAGCACATGCATTTCTTATGTATTTATAACTAGCATCATAACACATATTATTATTCATTTATAAGCTTTGAAAAATACATTTGGATTTAATAGTGATAACAACATATATTAAATTAAATCAACACATGCAAACTTTCATAAAGGAAATCCATTTTATTTTACTTGGTTTTGAAAAGATGGATGCATGAATTCAAATGACATACCAAATTTAACATGATTGGAAGAGGACAATCAAATATAAGCATGTGATTCATTCAACCAAACTAGTTCTTAAGGATACTAATATCAAATAAGATTATTTAAAGCAAACCAAAGCTTCTTTATTTAAGTTTTGGATTTGATTTGATTTAAAGGTGAAGAGAAATCATCACTTGTTGATTTAAACCCATTCCCACATTAGTGATTTGATTTAATTTAAGGAAATGTAATTAGGTTAATTTTATGGGTTATTTAAGTGGAACCCTTAATTAGATGAATCAATTACCCTTACCTATGTCACCTTAAAGTAATTAACTAAATTATAATGAGCCAACATGATATGCATGGAAAATAAACTTGCATTGATCCTAGGAAATTAATAGTTAATTAGATTAAGGGACTTCATTAATTACTCTTATGGTTTTCCCACTCATGTGGACTAACCATAATTTCATAAAACTCCTTTAAGTTGTTAAACACCTAAAAATCTACCCCATGATTTAATTAATTAAGTTAATTATTATGATTTTTGATTTGATTAAGTGATTTAATTAATTAGTTAAATCTTAATTAATTTTATTTTAAAAAGGGTGAAATGAACTTAGGGAAAGGGTCCCAACCCTATTCCTTAGTTCACTTACTGTTGAACAATGATTAATAAACTTAATTAACCAATTTATTTTTGTTCATGGATTAATTATTAATTAATTAACTTAAAAGAGTAGTTAAGGTTTAATTAGTCAATTTTCCTTAAGTGAGCAATAAATCCAAAAAATCATGGGAGGCAAAGGTCATCCCATTAAATTAACCCATAATTTGGGATTATTTGCTCAAGTAATTAGGGAGTAATTAAGCTAATTAATTTTATAAATTAATTATTATTCAAGATTAGTTAATATCATTTTTAATTAATTCTCTTTTGAAATACCTTTGAAATGAGTATTTATTTGCATTTTTATTTCTCTATGATTTTCTATGATTTTTAGAAGTTTTAGCCATTAAAAATGATTAATTAAGCATAATTGAAGCCTAATCCTATTGGCTCCACATGGAGCACTAATGCAGCACGCTTTTCACATGGCACCATGAGATTGGCTACTTAAAATTTATCTAACTCAACACCTATGTGGTGATGATGGATGCACTTTCTCATCCACCGTCTGATCTCAGATCGGACAGTTATGATTAATCCCACAGCTTAATAGGATTAAATCAATTTGATCTAGAGGATCTAATCATAACTGTCCATTTCGATAACGTGGAACGGACGATGCGTGATCTAACATCATGCAAGTGAGGGAGAATGGAGTCCACCATTGCTCACTTGATCAAAGCTAGCTCGGATCAACTCAAAAAAAGGATCTCATACCTTCACGACATCGATCAGAGGGGATCTAACGGTCAAAATATGAGATGAAAGTTTACTTCAAAATGCTCCAACCTTATTTTTAAGGATTGGTTTTGAAGGCATACCTCACCAGAGCTCAACACTAATGACTCGAACGTTTAAGAAAGCTTCATTTAGTAGAGACAAAGCACTATTAAGTAGCAATTGGATCAATTCCTTGACGTTCACTTAGAAGGCCACAAATCGATGATTTGGAGCTCAGCTTTGATCGAAGTCCCACCTCTGATGCTTGGCAAGGTTGGGAAATGATTCATTCTTGCTCAAAAAGGCCTAGGGAAGGTGCGTCCAAAGTTAATTTGAGTTTGATGGAGAAATGGGGAAGTTAGGTCGAAAGTGGGAGTGTCCTATTTTGGGATGGATGGGAATGGAATTATTCGATCGAGAAACAAGCTTGAGAGCTTAGGGAATGGCTCTAGTGGATCATCTTAGAAAATTAGGGCTCTGAGGAATGATTTTTTTGTGTGTTCGAGTGGAAACGAAGAGGTGTATACCCCCATTCATCTTGACGGTAGGATCGGCGTCACCCGCCATCTCAAGGAGTCAGGGTGGGTGGAGGAGGTGAGTTGACTTAGTTTGGTTGGTTGAAGGTGTGGAGGTGGTGCCAAGGAGGAATCGGTGTCCTATGGGTTTCAAATGCTCTAATGGGGAGGGTGAGGTGATTTCACCTCCCATGGGTCAGCCAACCAAACCACCCTTGCGAGGTTGGGTAGTGTCCTACCTAGGTGGACCATTGGGAGAGTACCAAGTGGCCAAGGAATGGAAATGATCACTTACGTGATTTGTCTCATGTGATGCCTTGACCCAAGGGTAGAATGATCATTTGCATTGGATTTGATTTGGGCAGATTTAAAATGAGCCAAAAGTGGGTTAGCCCAAATTACAAGTCAATTGGAGTTGATTTGGTTAGTTTGGCTTAATTTGACTCATTAAGGTCAAATTGGGTTAGGTTGGGTCAAGTTGACCAATTGGTCTAATTGGGTCAAACCAAGGGTTGGATCAAGTTCATATAATCATTTGGGATGTTTCCGTTCAATTTGTTTGGTTTCTCTCGCCTTAGATTTGATTTTGGCTCATTTGAATTCATTTGGGTCAAATGGGTTAAGTTGACCAATTTGACCAAATTGGCCAAATTGGCTTGGGTTGGGTGTTGGTTTGGGTTTAGTTGACCAACGGAAGATGATCGTGGCTTTGGTTTCAATTAATTTGGATTCTATTTGATTTATAACCAACCTTTAAATTTGGGCTAAGTAAGTCAATTGGGTTTAATTGGGTCTAATGATGGCTTTGGTCAAGTTCAACAATCAATTTGGAATGAACTTGAGCCATTAGTTGCAATCAATTTGGTTTATATTTTAATTTGACCCAATTTAGGCTTTTAGGTCAATTTGGGTCAACTTTGATCAAGAGGGCCAATTGGGTTTGGTTTGATTCAATTGAAGGTCAAGTCATATTCAAATATTGATTTTGATTTTATATGAATCATTGGTTTCAAGAGATTTGGCTTAATTTGTAATTTGGCTAATTTGGTTTTATATGGGTTAAGTGGTTGACTTGATCAAATGACCAAGTTGACTTGGTTTGACCATATGTATTATAATTCATCAAACTAGGGTGATCAAAAATCATGATGGGAGGTTTTGATGGGCTTGGTTCAATCCAATTTTGGTAGGATAATAACTTGGCTCAAATAGTTCAAATTGGCTACTTTGGGTCAAGTGGACCAATTGGGTTTAGTTGGCTTGATTTTGGGTTGAGTTTGATTTAGTTGAGTTTATATATGGATTTGGGATTGATATATAAATAATTAAATTTTGGGTTCAAATGGGTTTTGGTTCATTTGAACATTTCAAGTCAAAAGGGTTAAGTTAGTTTGACTTGGGATGATTTCGGTTTGGCTTGATGATTGTAGATTTCATTTATATTTGTGAATATGATTAAAGGCATGATTAAATCATGAGAAAATCAATTGAATTTGCATTTTGGAATAAAAGAAGCCCGTAGAGTTGGGTCATGTGGCTTAAGTTTGGATTTTGATTTGGCTTGATTTAGTTGATGATTTAAATGTATATTTCATTTAAATTTGTGAAGGTGATTGAAAATATGATTGATTTGTGAGAAAATCAATTGAGTTTGATTTGATTTGGATTAAGATTTGGCTAAGTCCATGGGATAGGTCATATGGCTTAAGAAGAGTTTTGATTTAATTTGATTTAGTTTGATTTAGTTTTGACCATTTGAATGTAGATTTGATTTATATTTAAGAAGATGATTGAAGATATAAATTGATTATTAGAAAATCAATTGATTTTGGATTGATTTGGATTAAGATTTGGCTAAGTCCATGGGATAAGACATATGACTCAAGTAGGGTTTTAAGTTTAGATTTGATCATGAGATTCAATCATTTGGTTTTGGAATTTGGGTTTGGATTTGGATTTGAATTTGATGTTTGAATTGAACTTGAGGTTTGGTTTGAGAAGGTGAACATGGATTGGATTTGGGTTGTAGGGTAGGTTGATTATTCTAATCCCTAAGGCATAACCTAAACCTATGGTTAACTGATTCTAAGTCTTTAGGCTTAGGTTAAGTGTTTACCTAATTGTTAGAAGTGTCTTATGACTAGGGAAGTCTTAGTGTCTAGAAGACTTCTAACTCTAAGATGGGAAGATTGAATCCGCACTCCAAAAGTGAGGTCAACAAGCCTTAGGCTCCATAGTGTTTCCCTTGGAGATAGATAATTGGAAGACCGAAGCCAAGTTTCATATTATAGACTCGGATACATCTTTCAACACTTTGCTTGGGAGACCATGGATACATGAGAATAACATAGTTCCATCCTCTCTACATTAATCTATGAAGTTCGTGAGACGTGGGATCGTCAATGTCAAAGTAGATCTCAAGCCATTTACGCTTCACTAGGTCATATATGAGGATACACTTACTACCTCCCTCAAAAGCAACAAGTATATTCTCATGAACTTGGCCAAAGTTTAAAAATAAAAGAAAAAGAAAAAGAAAAATAAAAAGAAAGAGAAAAAGAAAAATAAAAGAAAAGAGAAAATGGAAAAGAAAATAAATGGGAGCAGAAATAGACTTGGAGGAGGAAGTTGAGCCTTATGTTAGATTCCACCCACAGTTCGTTACTCCATTCAAACATATGGTGAGGACGACCTGTCCTACACCACTCAGAGGAAGAGGCTAGTTCAGAGGCACTCTCATGGGTGGAAAACCTCTTTATTGGACACCCAATAGAAGATATGTCCCTGCTACCAAAAGTACACCTGCTATCCATATAGACTTAGAATCTAGTTCATATGATGAGTCTTATATGGTTAGCACATTAGCCAGCTCTTCTCAGTAGTAGATTCCCTTTGAGGTGATACTTGAGTGAGATAGGGATGAAGACCGGCTCCAAAGCAAAGCATAAGTGTATCCAAGTCTATATGTGAAATAGTTAGGCATCAGTTGGGAACCTTATCTCTAACCCCACTTTCCTCTCAAAAAGTTGATGGTTCGGTAGTTAAGGAAGCCCCTAAGTCATCCATAGGTGTGAAGACTCAGAGGTTCTTTCTGGGAGCACCATCCTCAAGTCAAGAAGTTGATATAGAACTTAAGGATGATTCATATAAAGATTTAATAGAATTACCCTTTGACTAGTACTCTGTGTTCATAATTTAGCAAAGAAAGGGTTAACCCACATACTTGGTCAAAGCGTTAATTTCAAAGAATATGGAAGAATAAATGCAAAGGCTCTCAATCAAGATGACTAGATGAGGGTCTAGTCGTTGATGATGATTACTGCTTAGTCATCACCAATCATTTAGAATCTGATAGGTTCTTCTCAAATCACATTAACTCATATGAGGAGCTGGCTTAGGAACTTTAGATGATCCAGATGATTTTGAAGTCAAAATACACTACCAGAGTTCAAAGAAGAGATCAAGTCAACCATCGACTAGCTCAATAAGATCAACTTAGGAACTGAAGAAGATCCATGCTTGACATACCTTTTTGTTGAATGAAATTGAAACCATTGACTTAGTTGGGCTATTGACTAAGTTTAAGGACTTCTTTGCATAGAGTTATGAAGAGATACCTAGATTAGCTCCTGACGTAGCAGTCCATAAACTTGTAATAGAGCATATTGCTATTCCTATCAAGAAAGCTCCTAGACGCACACGATTAGACATAGAATAGTAAGTCATTTATGAAGTCAAGAAATTGATCGATGTTGGCTTCATTCGGGAAGGAAAAATACCCTACCTGAATAACCATCATCATCCCAATTAAGAAAAAGAATGGCCAAATTCACATGTATATCAATTTTAGGGATTTAAATAAGGCATGTCCAAAAGATGAATTTCCACTACCAATCTCGAGATTGATGGTTTACATTGTCTCATCTCTCATCTCTTCTCTTTCATGGATGGCTCATCTATATATAACCAAATAAAGATGGCTCTAAGATGAAAGAACACTACTTTTAGAACTCGATAGAATCTATTGCTATAAGGTCATGCCTTTTAGCCTTAAAAATGAAGGTGCTACATACCAACAGGCTATGACTCGAATCTTTGAAGAACTCATTCATCATCAAGTCGAGTGTTATTTTGATGATCTTGTGGTCAAAAGTAGAAAATAGAAAGACCATATCTTTAACTTGAGAGTAGTTTTCAATTAGTTATAATAATTTAACCTCAAAATGAACCCCCTGAAGTGTGCATTCGGGGGAGCTTCTAGAAAATTCCTTAGGTTTTTTGTTCGACACCAGGGAATCAAAATCGATCCAAAAAAGGTCAAGGAGATATTAGAAATGCCACCCCCTGAAGTTTAACTCAACTCAGTTCATTTTGAGGGCAGTTGGAGTATCTAAGATGCATTATATCCAACATATCAGAAAGATGTCAGCCATTCTTAGGACTTGTTGAAAGGATGCCAAGTTTAAGTGGGATGATAATTGTGAGCATTCCTTCAAAGACATCAAGCATTACTTGATGATGCCACTGGTTCTAGCAACCCCTCTCCTATGTAAGCCACTCATACTTTACACTACTATGTTAGAAGACTCCCTTGGTGGTTTGTTGGCCCTAGCCAATGATGAAGGGAAGAAAAATGCACTCTACTACCTCAGCCATCATCTAATCCCTCCGAGGCTAATTATCATATTGAGAATCATTGCCTAGCTTTAATATTTACATCCCAAAAGCTATAACACTACATGATTCCTTATAAAGTGAACTTAATCTCTAGAATCAATCAACTACAGTATCTCATTACATGGCCAATGCTATCTAGACGGTTGGCACAATGGTCCATGATCCTCTCACAGTTTGACATTACCTTCGTACCACTCTGTGTGGTGAAAGGATAAGCACTAGCAGATTTCTTAGGACACCCACTTCTATACTCTCCACTAAATGATGATCTCTCTAATGAACAAATCAAGAACTTATGGAATGCTAGCATTCACTGCTAGGAAATGTTCTTTGATGATGCAGCTTCCTCTCAAAGAGAATAATAACCATAATCTACTATTCTAGGAAAGACAGGGGTAAGAATAGTTCTCTTAACAATGGACTACAATGTGATGAGATTCCTATATCATCTATCCAATCCTTGGACCAATAATGAAGTCAAATATGAGGCTCTGATTGCCAGTTTGGAGTTAGCCGTTACTCTAAGAATCCAGAACATTAACATCATTGGAGATTCTCAGCTAGTTATCAACCAAATCACTGAGTCCTATAAGGTTATAAAGCCCAAGCTCCATCTCTACCATAAGTACACCATGGAGTTGTTGGCCTAAATAGAGGTTACCATTTATAAGATTCCTTAAAGAGAGAATGTCATAGTGTATGCTTTATCCAAGCTTGCCAAGTAGTTGACATGTCCGAAGGATGAGTCCATATCAATAAAGGTCCAAAATAGACAAGTCTTATCCCTAATTGATATTGAACTCATCAAAATGTACTCTCTTGAAGGGGAGGTTTTCATTACCAAAAATGATGAGGAGTTAGATTGGAGGCAACCATTCATGGATTATCTAAATAAAGGCAAACTACCTCAATAGAAGTCTCAATCCCATTTGATGAAGCAAAGAGAACTTTCATATGCCTTGTGGATGGTGTCTTGTACCGCAGGATCTTTCGATCATATGTGGTTACGTTGTATAGACAAGCATGAAGCCCATTAGATCATGATTGAGGTACACTCAAGATTATGTGGAGCCAACCAATCTGATCAGAAGATGAAAGCTTAAGATCAAGATATTAGGATACTACTAGCCGTCGATGATCAAAGATTACATGGATATGGTTAGGCGCTGCCATCAATGTCAAATACTTGGTGTGGTCTTATACCAACCACCCAACATTCTACATCCTACATTGGCCTCATGGCCATTTGAGTGTTGGGGTACTGACATAATGGGTCTGATTGGTCTTCCTTCTTCCAAGGGTCATCGGCTCATCTTAGATACTATTGACCACTTTTCCAAATGGGCGAAAGAGATTTTGCTCGGAGAGCTCACACCAACATGTGCTCCAGTTTCTTAGAAACCATATTGTATATATGTTCGGAGTGCCTCAATGAATTATATCTAATAATGGTATTGCATTCAAGAGCACCAAGAGCAATAACTTTACCCAGAGACACAACATAGATATGAGATATTCTACCATCAACTACTCGAGGGAAAATGGCTTAGTAAAAGTTTTCAACAAAACTCTCATCCAAATACTGAAGAAGACGTTCGACAAAAAAGGTGATAGTGGCATGAGCAATTAGTTGATGCCTTGTGGGCCTACTACACCACATATAGAAATCCAATTTAGTCTACTCCTTTCTCCTTAGTGTAGTGGTCTGAAGCCATTCTACCATTAGAAGTCCAACTCCCATCACTAAAGATAGCTGTTGGTAGCGAGATCATAATAGAGTAAAATGCCATGTTACACTTAGAAGAGCTCGAAGGTTTGGAGGAGAGACGCCTATGGGCATGTCAAATCCTTGAGTTGTATAAAGCTAAAATGATTCAAGCTCATAACAAGTTGGTCCATCCTAGAGTTTTTAAGTAGGAGAGCTTATTCTAGTTCTAAGGAGACTAATTGTTGCCCATCATAATATGGGAGGCAAGTATGAAACCACTTAAGAAGGCCATTTTCTCATAGAGAAGGCCTACCAAGGAGGATCTTATTAGCTTATTAATCATAAAGGAGAGTGCCCAATGCTTCCAATCAATAGGATCTACATAAAAAATATTATAAAACATGTTTGAAAATAATTATTATCATTGAAAATTTAATTTTGAATTCAATCTCTTCCATGTTGAAAGTATTCTTGTTTATGAATCTGCCATGATGTGTTTAGGATAGGTGTAAGGAACCAGAGCGATATCCTTTCCTTCATTGACACAACATAAGTACAAACTATACACAAACATATAAAATAAACATATATCTTTTGTCTCAAGCTACTCTAACTTGAGATAATTCCCCCGGTGGCACTCACTATGTAGCTGCTATAGGTTGGGTTGATGCTCTACCGCAGTGTCACCATAGTGGTCTTCTCAGAGGATGTTATGCTATGCTTTCCTTCCATACTTGGCTGCACCGATGAGTGCTTTATTAGTTTTACTACTGGGATAAGCTACCTCATGTTGGCTTCATTTAAGAGGATGTGAGTCTATTACACTTTCTTCTTAGATTAACCTTCATGCACTGAATGGGTCGAGTATATTTGAGGTTTACAATAAGTCCCATAGTGGCTCCTTCCCTCCAAACTGCTTCAAGTATGGGTCCAATCTCTCCTCAAGGCTCCCCGCTTAGTAAGTCACTCTAGGTCATATAACATCTATCCCGCCGATGATATACTATCCTGATGATCAATTTCACTTGGAAAGTTGTAAGCCTACACGCTTTCTTTCCAGACTGATTGTTGCACACTGACGACACCTTAGGTTGGTTGGTTTCACTATGCTGATTGATACACCTCAGGTTGGTTGGATCTTGCACCTTAGGATACACCACTCAAGGCAGATGTAACTCTGTTACACTTTCTCCTCTAGTTGGCCACCGTACACATATAGGCTTTTTTTTTCAGAGCTCAGGATAACCCCCCTAGCAGCACCTCCCCTATGGGAACTATATTTAGATCACATCTTTCGTGACTCCATTTAGACACTACCTAGTTTACTATTAGATTGGACAGTTTCCCTTTCCTAGTAACCACCCTAGTGGTTTGAGAATCCATCCTATGGATGAGCAAATTCTCCTTGGTCTAGTAAATCTAAGAAAGGTCATGGATGACATATCCCTTTCTCACTATGGTCCCTCACACACTAATAGGGTCCATGCAAATATATAAAATATATATATATTCACTTGTGGATTTGGAGGATACCCCTAGTGGTATCTTTTCCCAAGCAGACACCCTATCTTTAAGGCAACAAGAAAAACTCCTATAAGAATCACAAGACTACTTGAGTTGATATATCCCCAACAAAATTCACCAGAGTCCCCTAAGTTAAGTTCTATTTATTGTGCTACCAATAGACACCCCAACGTTGCTCCCGTAAGATGTAAGTCTACTATGCCTTCTTCCTAGAACAATCGTTGCACACCGGAAGGCAACCCCATAGGTTGGCTAGCTCTACCACACAGCCAGTAGATTATCCCTTTAGATTTGTAAATCTAAGATAGGACAAGTTTGATATAACCACTTCTCAGTGGGTCCATCGCACACCGACATGGTCCATAAATTAAATCTATGAAATTTGACCGAGCTCACATCCCCTGGATATGCCCTTAGTTGAGCTAAACCAAAAAAACCATATCAAATCACATGAAATTAAGATAAAATTAATCCTAACTAATTTTAAGTAGACATAAGTCCCTAGCAAACTCTAGCCCATATCTCTAATAGATATGCCTCCACATCAATTAAAAAGAACAAATTAAAGTCAATTCGATCTTAATCCCCAGTGGATTATAGAGTCTTATCCCCATCAGATCTTCTTTCCATAAATCATATAATCAAATCAAATTCAAACCTTATCTCAATAGATTTTATTCTATTGTGCCTCGACATAAACCCCACATGTCATGTTCAACCTTAGTGGATATCCCTCCATGTCCTTGACATGGAATTCTCAACAAATCTTATTTCTTCTCTTATGCACACCTTTAATACTTTAACCAAAAGCCTAATAATGTATTCTTTCAAATTACATCATCTTAACATTGTAATCAACATTTTATGATTTATGATGGTGCAAGCTCAAACTATCTATACAATATCATGCTAAACATATTATAGTGTGAATTAACACATTATATTATATTATAATATATGATGTTATATTATAATTTACTATAATATAATATATTGTCTAACATTACACATTAGAATCACTTAAAAGGAAAAAATAATAAAAATTTTAAAATATGAATTACGTTCATTTTGGATGTAAAATTGTTATTTTTCTATTAGAAATGGTACAAAATAGCATAATTTTTGTGTTTCTTCTTGGTGTGTGCCATGAATTTGGTGAAATCATTCCATCTCAACCTTCAAATTAACATTTTTGTTAGTTTTGACCTAATGTATGATAACAAAGTGAAACATACTAAAATGTATAATAACATTTAGTAACACACCACCACATTCATATATATGTGAAGGTATATTTTTATGTACAATATATTTTAATATGCTTTCATATAATATATTATCTTACATTACAGCTTAAAATGAATCACTTTAAGCAAAAAATTTATAAAATTTGGTTGAAAAATGAACATTTATTTTGGATGCAAAATTCCATTCTTTTGATTAAATGATACACCATAGCATACCCCAAAGATGTTCCTAAAGCTTACCTTAAATTTGGCCAAATCCCATCATCTCACCTATAAATAAGTATTTTTATGAATTACACTAGTACAAACTCTACTACATCATACTATAACAAACTAAAATATGCTAAACAACAAGCAAGAATAATAATAGTATGCTATAATGCAAGATGCTACACTATGTTATGGCATCATATATTATAATACACTATAACATATTATATTATATTGCATATCACATCCCAAGGGATTGCTTAAGATAAAAAAATATTTAAATTAGTGTAAATAATAAAAAACTATACATTTTAGTCATATAACTTACATATTTTAAATTGAAAAATATATTATGATGCCATGATGTACCTATTATGAATTTTAAATTACCATTTTAAAGTATAAATCAACATTTTTATAAATAATGCTAGTGTTGGCTCAACTACATGATTGTAAAATACTAAAATAATTTAAAATGCAAAGAACAATATGTTATGATATATGATGTTATACTATGCTACAACATATAATATTTATTTTGAACATAAAATCTTACTTTTTAGACTACAAGTGGCGTTGCACACCTTTGGTACTACAACTTAATTCCCACTTTCAATTTAACAAATTTCATCATCTGGCTTATTAAATCAATTTTTTAATGATTTATATTGATATAGACTATAGGGCACAATACCATAGTATACTAAAACATTTCAAAACATCTTATAACATCCAAAAATGCATCACTACATGCTCAAATATATGATGCTACATTATACTATAATATATGGTATTATAATATGATTTATGGTTAGGGTTTAGGGTATTTAAATCTCTAATAGTCAAGGGAAAATCTCTTGAAGACATTTTCTTTAGCTACCAAAACTATGTTAAGATTAGGTCATTTTTTAGATCTACTCCTAATGACATCTTTATTCAAGGTTTAGGGTTTATGATTTAAGGTTAGGGCTAAGGGTTAGTTTAGGGTTTAGGTTTATGCTTAGAGATATAGTTTTATTAGTTTTAGGTGTTTGGGGTTTAGGTTTAGGGTTTAGGGTCAGGTTTTATAGTTTAGGGTTTATGGTTTTGGGTTTAGGGGTTAGGATTTTAGGTTTAGGTTTAGGGTTTGAGTTTAGGGTTCATATTTTAGGATTTTAGGATTTAGGGTTTAGGGTTTATGGTTTAAGGTTTAGGTTTTAGATTTAGGATTTAAGTTTTTGTTAAGGGCTTAGAGTTTAGGGTTTAAGGATTAGGATTTAAGATTTTTTAGTAGAGAACAAATTAAGATTTTTTAACCAAGCAAATGGATGAAATATAATTTCAATTTCATTTTCATTTTTATTTTTCTTTTTCATCTCTCATCTTTTTAATTCAAAGAAGCTCTAGTGTTTAATCTGTTAAATCATGATAGAGTCTTATGAGTCAATTGTGCTTGAAGTCAGGAATAATGAATTGAAGTTGTTTGAAATGTTGTCATTATGTATGGTGATTTGCCATAGCCATCATGTCCATGATCTCACCCTTCGCCATCACCGCGGTTGTAACCTCCGTTTCTCCACCCTCCATAACCACCACTACTGACTACCCCAAATCTACCACTCCGATCCCTTCCAGCGAAGATGTCGCTCCACCGCTAGATTAGAGCCTAGTTCACGGTGATGTTCTATCGCCAAGGTTATGCCCATTCTTATGGTCAGGGTTTTTTTAATTAAGTAAACTAGGTTCAGTTTAATTAGTTCATTTAGTTTATTTACTTTATTTTTATTTATTTGGGATTATTTTACTTATTTTTTATTCAAGATAGTTTATTTATTTTATGTTTATTTATTTTAGTTTAAGTATTTTGCTTTAGTTATTTTTTTTTATGTTTAGGTTTATTTTTAGAGTTTAATTTTATTTTATTTTAGTTTAAGTTTTATTTTTTTATTTTTAGGTTTAGGTTTAGGTTTTTATTTTATCTTTTTAGGTTTAGGTTTTAGGATTTTATTTTATGTTTATTTTTGGGTTTTATTTTTTAGTTTAGGTTTATGATCATTTTAATTTTATTTTATTTTATTTAGTTTAGTTTATTAAGGTTAGGTTTAGGTTTTATTTATTTTAGTTTAGTTTATTTTAGTTTTTAGGTTTATATTAGTTTGTTCATTTTTTTATTTTAGGTTTAGTGTTTTTTAGTTTATTAGCTATTATTTTTATTTATTTTAGGTTTTATTTTTTTTTGGTTTATTTTTAGGTTTAGTTTTATTTAGTTTTATTTATTCTATTAGGTTTATTATACATTTATGATTAATTTTAATTTTATTTAGGATTTTTATATTAGGTTTATCTTTATTAGCCTAGCTTATTTTATTATTTATTTATTATTATATTTTGGTTTAGGTTTAGGTTTTTATTTTATTATATTCATAGGAGATTTTTATTTATTTATTATAATTTTTATTAAGAGTTCAAGTTTTGGGATTATGGAAGAGATCAGGTTAGGTTTTAGTTGGGTTTAGGGAAGAATAGGATTTAGGTAGTGTGGAGGATGAGGGAGGTTTATGGGAGGTTTAGGTTTGGGGAATTAGTGGTTTAGTTATGGTTTTGGTTAGTGGTAAGGTTTTAGGGTGGTATGGAGGTTTCTAGTCAGGTTAGGGTTTGGGAGTTTAAGTTGGGTAGGAGAGGAGGGTTTAGGGTTTTAGTTAGTGTTAGGAGGTTTAAAGGGTTTAGGTTTTTTTGGTAAAAACAAACCAAGATGAGGTATTTATTTATTTATTTTAGTTTAAATTAATTTTATTTATATTTTTATTTATTTGGTAGTTTATTTATTTTAGTAGATTTTATTTTAGATTTTTAGGTAGGTGCATATTTTAGTTTAGATTTATTTTATTTTATTTAGTTTAGGTTTTAAACATTGAGGTGGGGTTATTTATTTAGGTTGTAGGTTTTATTTTAGGTTTATTTTGAGTTTATTTTTAGTTTGGGTTTAGGTTTATTTTATTTTATTTTATTTTATTTAAGAGTTAGTTTATTTATAGGGTTTTTATATTTTTAGTTTAAGTTTAGTTTTATTTTATTACTTATTTTAGGTTTAGGTTTTTTAGTTTTTAGGTTTATTTATTTTATTTTAGGTTTATTTTTTTAAAGTAGGGTTTTATTTAGTTTATTACTTATTTTAGGTTTATTTTATTTTATTTACATTTAGTTTATTATTTTTAGGTTTTATTGAGGTTTATTTTATTTTTTTTAGTTTTAGTTTATGTTTTATTTATTTTATTTTAGTTTTACTTTTATTTTATTTTTAGGTTTTAGGTTTAGCATTAGGTTTATGTTTAGGTTAAATTTATTTGGATTTTATTTTATTTTTATTTTATTTTATTTTATTTTAAGTTTAGGTGTTTTCTTTTAGGTTATTTTTTAAGTTTTAGCTTTATGGTTTAGTTTTAGGTTTTGATATGGTTTAGGTAGGGTTGACTTTAGGGTTTAGGGTTTTAGGGTTTAGGGTTTAGGGTTTAGGGTTTAGGGTTTAGGGTTTTAAGGTATAGAGTTTAGGGTTTAGTGTTGTAGGTTTAGTGTTTAGTATTTAGGGTTTCGGGTTAGTTTTAGGGTTTAGGGTTTAGGTTCTAGGGTTTAGGTTTTAGGGTCTAGGATTTAGGGGCTTAGGGTTTATGGTTTATGGTTTTTTTTAAAATTAAGTAAACCGTTAGGTTTAGGTTAATTTAGTTTATTTATTATTTATTTTAGTTTATTTTATTTTTTATTTAGGTTTATTTTTTATTATTATTTAGTTTAGTTTATTTATTTTAGGTTTATTTATCTTAGTTTAGGTTTTCTATTTTAGTTTATTTTTTTAGGTTTATGTTTATTTTTTTAGTTTAGTTTTATTTTTATTTTATTTTTAGGTTTAGGTTTTATTTTTTATTTTTAGAGGGGGCAAATCTCTAAGCTAATGCTTAAAGAGCTACATCAAGTCCTAAAGAGATTAGCCCCCTAACTAATACAATAGTTAAGGAAAGCAAGCAAAAGAAAAAAAAATAGTAATCAACAAAAGAAAGTCCATGAAAGTAGCAGCAAACTTCCTTTTATCCTTTTGAAACTAGCACGATCCACCATCAATAGTCTCCAAACCTATAAAAGAGATCTACAACATCCATTTAAAGGGATAAGTACAGATAATCAAGTAATTAATCAAGCATAAAGAGTAAGAGCAGATAAAAGGAATAAGATAAAGAAAAGGCTCAAGCTCAGTTACAATTGTCTCAAGGAGCAACACTATATGTAAACATCCACACTTCAAGTGTAGGGTTATAATTACATATAGCGCTGCTAGCCTAAAGAAGAAAGAGTGGGAAACATCATGTCCATCATTGCCAGCATACCTCTTGTAGCACCTTATCCAAGGATGATCATCACACGGACCCGCATAAAACTCCAAACCACAAATATAACCCCCAAACACCCAGCACTCATAGTTATTAAGCTCAATATAATATATAAGGAGGTAAACCATCAGGATATCACTAGACTAGAGGGAGCACCACCAAAAGCCACCACCAAGAATGGCTAACAAAATCACTAGGAGCAAATAACATAATATGAGAAAAAGCACTAAACAGAGACAAAACAAAGGAAAAAAGAAATACATTTGTGATAGGATCCTCCATCAAAAGGACATGTAATGAGCCAGGAGCAATAATACCCAGTCTAACAGCAAGTCTAATAGCAAGAGGGTTAGGAAGCAAGGCTACCATCTAAATAGGAAAGGGGAGAGGTTCAGCCACAGTCTAGAATGCAGAATCCCAACAAGAGGAAACTAGAAGAAAAGAATGATTGGAAGATAAGCAGCCAGTTCCTAGCATAGTCTTCAAAGGAGGAGGAAAATTATACTAAAATAAATACTCCTTTAACCAACCCAGCTAGCCAGAACAACCAATTTAAGCAGCCAGCAAAGAAGACCTCGAAGCACACCACCTTAATGGAAAATGTTCCAAGTCATCAAACCCAGAACCATCAGTATAAACTCTGACATTAGTCATCCACTCACAAACATCAAAAATACTGCAGGGGATAGAAACATGTAGCAGCCATAAATCCCAATCCAAGGAAAGAAAAATCCAATCCAGAAAGATAGAGACAGTAGCCAATGATAGAAAAATAAAAAGCCCATTAAGACCAAATACAAGACAATAAACATAAACAATAGAAAAATAGTTACCCAACACAACCACCATCACCCAAGGCCAAAAAACTGCACAAAAATAGTCTTCAGCCTGCCAATTCAGAACAAAAACTAAAACCAATACCTCGGAATACAAGAGGAGAACTACCCATAACTAGAAGCTATAACAATCCAATTACATCCATCCTCAAAATCATCTAAAACAGGAACAAGTTAAGGGTAAAGAGCCATTAAAATTAGTTCTCGAAGCTACAATAAAGCAGCAAACAGCCCTCAAGGGCACCCAACCAATCTTAGCAATAGAACCAATAGCCAGATAAACACGGCTGCCAAAAACCATAATCCAATGAACAAACCCCAACCAAGAATCCCACACCCCAAACAACACAGCTAAAACCCAAAGGGCAGTAGGTGAGAAGCATACTTCGTGAGAGAATGGGCGACCAAAAGCACCTTGAATAACCACCTAATCAACATATAAATGGGTCATCCGACCATGCACCACTCTCAAAAACTCAAAAAAATAACCACCAGAAAAGAGAACTAGAAAGCTAGGTAACAAATCAGTGAACAACACCATGAAGAGAAAAAACCCACAGCCAGACATCACCAACAACCAGCCAACTAGAAAGTCCAAACCAAATAAATTAAGCTGCAGAGATATCTAACTAATAAATTACCAATACTAGAAAAACCCACATAAGAGAACAAAAAAACCATGAAGACTACCCTGTCCATCAACAAAATAACCTAAAATCACCAAAACAAGGGGCAAACAGGAAGAGAGAACCACACCAACCAGCAGGCAAGTAAAACCTAACAACCTCCACATGTTGAAAACATATCTACCAGGATGGGAGAGAAAACAAACCTGAAACCAAAAACTACAACAAGAAACCAAAGGAAGGAAAAACAACCCCAACCAATCCAATAGATAGGAAGAGCTCATATAGAAAAATAAAAAAAGGTTTAGGTGAAGAGACAACTCAAGACCAAACCAACAGAGGAAATAACCAGTTCCAAGAGAAAACATCACCATAGAGAAAGCCAAAGCAACAAAGGAGAAAGAAAAAGCTAAAAGCTTTGAAAGGTAAGGCAATCCAATTTTATCTAGATTAACAAGATCCCTTAAGAGGAAAGGAAGATCATCATTAGAAAAATTTGCAAACATGAAAACTTGGCCCCCAAATTGGTAAGAAAATTAGCACAAAATTTCCTTCCCTATAAATATGAGAAATTTAAAAATTAGGTTAGCAAAAAGACTCCTAGTATGATTAAGTAAATAAAACACTTCAGCATTACCATTGGAATTATACTTAAGTAACTCTAAAGAAGGAGAGCATCAACTTCAAACTAAATATTATTAATACCTTGTTGTAAAAAAATAAAAATGCCATGATGAATACCTTTAAGTTTAGCAAATAAAATAGAACAAGGCTCTAAAGGTGCAGCAAAGTAGAAATAACCTTTCCACCGTGATCTCTAAAAATCCCACCGCAGCCATAATAACAATTATAGATCAAGCCATTAGTATTAAACTTAATGTAATGATAATTAGGTTTAATCTAATAGATATTTTTTTTAGGTGGGAGAGACATTACAAGGAGGAAGGTTAACCCTAAATTTCAAGGCCATAGACTTATACCTTTTAAAATTGGAGTGAGTCAGAAGATTGGCTTTAAAAAGAGACAAAATTTTATATTTGGATCTAACACCGATACGATTATAATTTATAAAAATATTATGATGCTTTGCATCATTTCCATCCATCCAAATATACCAAATAATAGTAATAGCTAAGGCAATTTTAAGATGAACCTTAGAAGTATGAGAGAAACATGCTTCGAGGAGTTGCATAGTAAAAAATGAACCATTAAAATGGAAGGTATTAAAAATATTATCGTACTCGTTCCACAATCTAGCAGCAATAGGGCATTCACAAAAACATGATCCACACTTTCATTGCGATAGCAATATGGACATTTAGAGGGCAGGTGGAATCCTTTTTTTTAGAAGACTAGTATTCATAGGGATATAATGCTTAAGAATGTGCCAAGTTAAGACCGAGAACAAAATAGGGTTCCAAATTTTAGTAAAAACCAAGGACTCTTGATATTTAAATCTAATAAAATGCCACACATCCTTAAAAACAAAATCTTCAGAAGAAGAAATTTTGAAAAGAAATTGGTTGAGTTCATTAGGGTGTGAGAAAATTTTAAGGATTTTGTGAATGATCACATTAGGGACCAGGTTATTCAATTGAGCCACATTAATTAATTAAATCGATGAATCTTAATCACCACGGTGGAATGAGTATTGAGAAGGGAATCAATAGAGGCACGCTTGTCTTGCCAAAAAAATAAGTAACTGGAATTGATACCCCAGGAAATTAAATTTCCAGCACTCCTATTGAAAGTACAAAGTCTTCTGAAGATAGGAGAATCCCGAAATTTGAATGCACTAATGAGGGGGGTGTTTTCCTTGACAATATTTAGCATGCATAAACTTCGACTAGTAGCTATCTTTATTTCTAAAGTTCCACCACATTTTATAAGAAAAAATTATTAATAGAATCCTCTAAGGTTTGCAACCCAAGCCACCTTTATTATTAGTACCACAATAGTTATGCCAACTAGCCCAATTTAATCTTTTAGTAGATGTATTAGATCCCCAAAAAAATTTATTAAATAGTTTATTAATCCTTTTAATAATAGAATGGGTAGGGACAATAGTAGATAAGATATACATAGGCAGAGAGCAAAGGGTACTTTTGATCAGGATAAGTTTAGCACCAAAGGAGAGTAAATGAAATTCCTTAAAGGAGATTTTCTTATTTATTTTTTGAATAACTTCATTGAATAAAGAAGATCTTTTTGTGCCTCTATATATGGGAGTCCCTAGATACTTGATAGGGAGATTTTGATTAGAGAAACTTATAATATTCATGATAACATTGATCTTAGATAAGGAGATAGAAAAGCTAGTATTATCAGGATTGATATTCAAGCCACTCTCCCTACCAAACTAATTTAAGAACTTACATAATTTTTTAATGTAATGAGTGGAGGCATTTCAAAATATAATGAAATCATTAGCAAAACTAAGGTAAGAAATGGGAAACCCACCAATAGTTTTGTAGAACATGTGAGGCATTCTACAAAATATATGCTCAAGACATCTAAAAAGATATTCCACAACAATGGTGAAAGAGCAAGAGAAAGAGGTCACCTTGCCTTATGCCATGAGAAGAGTAGAAAAAACCATGCACTTCACCATTAAAAAGCATAGATAAGTAAGAATTGTCAATCCCATTCTTAATTAATGTAATAAACTGATTAGAGAACCCAAATAAATGCTTAATTTTATATAGGAAAACCCAACTAGTATTATCATAGGCTTTGAAAAATTTAAGCTTAAAAAGTAGGCTACAACCTTGAACTTAGGCATTCAAATCATGGATCATCTCTTGGGCTAAAAGAATATTATCAAAAATGGATCTCCCTTTAACAAAACTGATTTGATTGGGGGAGATAATTTTAGGGAGCATGGTACTCAATCGTTTAGCCAAAATCTTATAGATAAGTTTATTAAAAAAAAAAGCAAAGGCTAATCAGCCTAAAATCACTCAAAACATCAAGATTGCCTTTTTTAGGAATTAAAATATTGGAGGTGCTAGATAAATATTTTGGAAGGATACTACCCTTAAAAAATCAAGAATCACTTTAATTAGGTCCTCTTTAATGACAATCAAACATTTTTGGAAAAAAGGGGTAGTATAACCATCAGGCCCTGCCATAGAGTCTTTATTCATACTGTGCAATATATCTACAATTTCATTCTTAGAAGGTAAGGAAGAAAGCATATTGTTCTCCTCATTAAAATAAGATTAGGAATAACTTCAGCAGATAGCCCGAACCTGCTTCCCTAGTATGAAATCAAACTCAATTCTTAATCCCTAGCAAATAGCCCAAACCTGCTTCCCTAGTAAAAGGTTCATATACACGATCCCCAGCGAACTCGAGCCCATATCTCTAATAGATATTCCTACCCATCAATTATAATAAACTAAATTAAAGTCAATTCGATCTTAATCCCTTGTGGATTATAGCTTATTATCCCCAGCGGATCTTCTTTCCCCAAATCATATAATCAAATCAAATTCAAACTTTATCCCCAATAGATTATCAACTTCTATGCCCTCAATATAGACCCCTCACATGTCATGTACAATGCACGTGTGAGCCCCTAGCGGAGCTCCCTCCATGTCCTTGACATAGAAATCTCATCAAATCTTATTTCTTTTTTTATGAACACCTTTAATACTTCAACCAAAAGACTAACAATGTATTCCTTCAACTTACATTATCTTAACATTGTAATCAACATTTTATGATTTGTGATGGTGCAAGCTCAAATTAATTATACAATGTCATGACAAACATATTATAGTGTGAATAAGCACACTATATTATATTATAATATATGATGTTATATTATAATTTTCTATAATATAATATATTATCTAACATTACACCTCATTAGAATCACTTAAAAGGAACAAATAACAAAATGTTCTTGATATATGAATAATGTTCATTTTGGATGTAAACTTTTTATTTTTCTATTAGAAATGGTACAAAATAGCATAATTTTGGTGTGGTTTCTTAGTATGTGCTGTGAATTTGGCCAAATTCTTTCAACTCAACCTTCAAATTAATATTTTTGTGAGTTTTGGCCCAATGTATTATTACAAAAGTAAAACATACTAAAATGTACAATAACATTTAGTAACACGCCACCACCTTCATATATATGTGAATTTATATTATTATGTACATTATATTTTAATATGCTTTCATATAGTATGTTATCTTACATTATAGCTTAAAATGAATCACATTAAGCAAAAAATTTATAAAATTTGATTGAAAAAGGAACATTTATTTTAGATGCAAAATTCCATTCTTTTGATTAAATGACACGCCATAGTACACCCCCAATGACATTCCCTAAATCTTACCTTAAATTTGGCCAAATCCCATCATCTCAGCCTAAAAATCAGTATTTTTATTAATTATACCGATAAAAGCATCGCATCATACTATAACAAACTAAAATATGTTAAACAATAAGTAGTAATACACAATAGTATGCTATAATGCATGATGCTACACTATATTATGGCATCCTATAATACAATACACTAACATATTATATTATATTATATTGTATATCACATCAGAAGAGATTGCTTAAGATAAAAAATCATAAAATTAATCTAAATAATAAAAAACTATATATTTTAGTTGTATCACTTACATATTTTAAATTGAAATAATATATTATGATGCCATGCTCTACCTACTATGAATTTGGCAAAATTCCACCATTTTGAAGTCTAAATCAACAATTTTATAAATAATGCTAGTGTTGGCACGACTGCATTATTGTAAAATACTAAATGAATTTAAAATATGAAGAATAATATATTATGATATATGATGTTATTTTATGCTACAATATATAATATTTATTTTATAACATAAAATCTTAATTTTTAGACTACAAGTGGCGTAGCACACCTTTGGTACTATGACCAAATTACCACTTCAAATTTAATAAATTTCATCATTTGATTTATTAAATCAGTATTATTATGATTTATATTAATATAGACTATAGGGCATAGTACCATAATTTACTAAAACATTTTAAAACATTTTATAACATCCAAAAACACATCACTATATGATTAAATATATGATGCTACATTATACTATAATATATTATAATATAATATGATTTAGGGTTAGGGTTTAGGGTATTCAAATCACTAACAGTCAAGGGAAAGTCTCTTGAAGACAGTTTCTTTAGCTACCTTAACTATGTTAGGATTGGGTCATTCTTTAGATCTACTACTGATGACATCTTTATTCAAGGTTTAGGGTTTAGGGTTTAAGCTTAGTTTAAGGTTTAGGGTTTAACGTTAATTTAAGGTTTAGGGTTTAGGTTTTAGGGTTTGGGGTTTAGGGTTTAGGACTGTATGTTTTAGGGTTTAGGGTTTATGGTTTTAGGATTTAGGGTTTAGGGTTTAGGTTTAAGGGTTTAGGATTTTTGGGTTTAAGGTTTAGGGTTTAGGGTTTAGGGTTTAGGATTTAGGGATTATGATTTAGGGTTTAGGGTTTAGGGTTTAAGGTTTAGGGTTTAGGGTTTAGTGTTTAGGATTTAGGGTTTAGGTTTTAGGGTTTAGGTTTTAAGTTTTAGGTTTAGAGTTTATGTTTTAGTTTAGGATTTATGGTTTAGGGTTTTGGGTTTAAGGTTTTTTTAATAGAGAATAAATTCATATTCAACATTTATTCTTTTCAATTTCATCAACCAAGTAGCACCCCAAGCTTTCTAAGACACAAGCGATGACATAGATAAAAAATGAGAACCCATAGAGCAAATCAAAAACCCTAGATAAGTAGAACCATCTCTACTATAAAGACACCGTCCATAAGCAGCAGATCGGATCAGTCATTCTTTAATTTCTCTAGTTCTTATCAGAATAACCCCCGCCTCTCGAGTAGTAGGATCTGCCATCATGTCCCCGATCTCTCCCTCTGCCACCACCATAATTGTAACCTCTATCACTCCTCCCACCTCCAGAGCCACCACTACTCCAACCACCACCTCCATATCCACTAGTACCTCCAAATCCACCACCACCACTATGATAATCAATGCCTCCGCCTTTGCCTCCATCGTTAGATTTAGACTGAGCCTAGTTGATGGTGATGTTCCTACCATCAAGGTTCTTCCCATTCTTAGGGTTTAGGGTTAGTTTAGGATTTAAGGTTTCAAGTTAATTTAGGGTTTAGGGTTAATTTAGGGTTCATGGTTTGGGATTTAGGATTTAGGGTTGTAGGTTTTAGGGTTTAAGATTTAGGGTTTAGGGTTTAGGGTTTAAAGGTTTATAGTTTAGGGTTTTAGGGTTTAGGGTTTATGGTTTAGGGTTTAGGATTTACATTTTAAGGTTTAGGGTTTAGGGTTTAAGGTTTAGGGTTACAGGTTCAGGGTTGTAGGTTTACGATTAGTTTTAGGGTTTAGGGTTTTGGGTTTAGTATTTAGGGTTTAGGGTTTTTTTTTAATTAAGTAAGCCAGTATGTTTAGGTTCATTTAGTTTATTTTATATTTATTTGAATTTATTTTACTTTTTATTTTTATTTTTGTTTATTATTTATTTTTATTTAGTTTAGTTTATTTATTTTAGGATTATTAATTTTAGTTTATTTTTTAGGTTAAGGTTTAATTTTAGTTGAGCTTTATTTTTATTTTATTCTATAGGTTTAGGCTTTATTTTATATTTTTAGGTTTATGTTTAGGCTTCTATTTTATTTTTTTAGGTTTAATTTTTAGGTTTTAATTTTTGTATTATTTTTAGGTTTTCTTTATAATTTAGGTTTTGGTTTATTTTTAGTTCATTTTATCTTATTTAGTTTAGGTTTATGTTTAGGTGTAAGGTTTAATTTATTTTAGTTTAGGTTTATGATTTTTTTTTAGTTTAGGGTTGAGGTTTTATTTTTTATTTATTTTTAGGTTTTATTTTTATGTTTTGGTTTTTATTTTATTTTATTTTAGGTTTATTTTATTTTTATTTTAAGTTTAGTTTTTATTTTATTTAGGTTTTTTATTTTTTAGTTTAGTTTAGGTTTTTATTTCTTTTAGTTTAGTTTAATTTTATTTTTATTTTATTTTCTTTGAGTTTTCAATTTAGGTTATGTTTCATTTTATCTTTCTTTATCTTTATTTTGGTAGCTCTTTATTTCCATTTTAGGGCCTTATTCATTTGGCTGGTTTTAGTTTTCTTTCTCTCGGATCAAGGCTTTCAGTGGCTCAGGCCTAGGCCAGAACAGTGGCCTGGCCCAGTATTAGCCTGAGGGTTTTAGGGTTTCAAGTTTATGGTTTATGGTTTAGGGTTTAGGTTTTAGGGTTTAGGGTTTAGGGTTTTAGGGTTTATGGTTTTGGGTTTTGGGTTTTGGGTTTAGGGTTTTAGGGTTTAGGGTTTGGGGTTTAGGGTTTAGGTTTTAGGTTTAGGGTTCAAGTTTTAATTTAGGGCTTAGGGTTTTTGGTTTTTTTTAGTATATAATAAATTCATATTCAACATTTCTTCTTTTAGATTTCATCAACCAACTAACACATGAAGTTTACTAAGACACGAATGATGACATATATAAATAATGAGCATGCATAGAGCAAATCAAAAACACTAGTTAACTAGAATTGTCTTTACTATAAAGACATAGTTCCATAAGCAGCAGATCGAATCAGTCGTTCTTCAATTTCTCCAGTTCACATAAAAATCACCCCGACCCCTCGAGTAGCGGGATCAACCATCATATTCTTGATCTCTCCCTCCTCCACCACCATGGATGTAACCCCCGTCGCTCCTCTAGCCTACATAACCACCACTGCTCTGACCACCACCTTGATATCCACTAGCACCTCCAGATCCCCCAACACCACTACAATAATCTCCGCCTCCACCTTTGACTCCACTACCATATACTGAGCTGGTTGATGTGATGTTCTTTGTCCGCTGCTCCCATTCTTGGGTTTAAGTTTATTAGGTTTTAGGGTTTAAGTTTATTTTTTAATTTATTTAGTTACTTTAAGTTCAGGTTTAGGGTTTGGGATTTAGGGTTAGGGTTTAGGGTTTAGGGTTTTATAATTTATACTTTTTTGTTTTATGGTTTAGGGTTAGGTTTTAGGGTTCAGGGTTCAGGTTTGTGGTTTAGGAGGGCTCAGTGGTCAGGTTTAGGGTTTAGATTTAGTCAGTCAGTTTAGTGGAGTGGGTTTAGGGTCATTTAGGGTTTGGGTTTAGCTCAGTAGTTGGAGTGGACCAGGGTCAGTTAGGTTTGGTTTAGGGTTTAGGCCTAGTATTTACCAGGGCCTGGGTTCAGTGTGCCTGGGGGCCCAGTTTGTGCCAGGGTTAGTGCTCCAGTTTAGGGTGCAGTTCAGTGGCTCTGTAGGGCTTAGCCCAGTTTTTCTTTAATCCAAACCAGTAGGTCAGTTTACCAGATTATCTTTCATTTTTTGGCTTAGGTTTACCAGGCCCATGTGATTTTAAGGTTTTAGGTTTAGGTTTTTTATTTTAGGTTTATTTTATTTTTATTTATTTTATTTTTTATTCTTATTTTATTTTTAGGTTTAGGTTTATGTTTTAGTTTAGGTTTTTATTTTATTTCATGTTTTTATTTTATTTAGGTTTAGGATTTTTTACTTAATTTAGGTTTAGGTTTTTTTGGGTTGTGGTGGGTAGGGTTTAAAGTTTTAGGTTTTTTAGGTTTAGGATTTAGGGATGTGGGTTTAGGGTAGGATTTAGCATTTAGTGTTTAGGCTTTAAAGTTTGGCCTTGGTTTTGGGTTTAGGGTTTAGGGATTTAGTTTAGGATTTTGGGTTGTCAGGATTTTTAACTTTAAATTAACAAACCCTCAGGTTTAAGTTTATTTAGTTTATTTTATATTTATTTTATTTTATTTTTAAATTTTATTTAGATTTATTTTTATTTCTATTTAGTTTAGTTTATTTATTTTAGGTTTATTAATTGCAATTTTGGTTTTTTATTTTAGTTTAGTTTTTGGTTTAGGTTTAGGTTTAGGTTTACTTTTTTAGTTTAGTTTTATTTTGATTTTATTTTCTTGGTTTTGGATTTATTTTTTTTATTTTTAGGTTTAGGTTTAGGTTTTTATTTTATTTTTTTAGGTCTAGGTTTTAGGTTTTTATTTTAGGTTTATTTTTAAGTTTTATTTTTAGTTTAGGTTTAGGTTTTTAGTTTATTATATTTAATTTAGTTTAAGTTTTAGGTTTATTTTATTTTAGGTTTAGCTTTAGGTTTAATTTATTTTAGTTTAGGTTTAAGTTTATTTTATTTTGTTTATTTTAGGTTAAGGTTATTTTTTTAGTTTAGTGTTTAGGTTTTAATTTTTATTTATTTTTTGGTTTAATTTTAGGTTTATTTTTAGGTTTATGTATTTATTTCTTTTTTATTTTATTTTTTTAGGTTTTTTTTTATTATTTTATGTTTAGTTTTTATTTTATTTAGGATTTCAGGTTTAGGGTTTTAAGGTTTAGGGTTTAGGGTTGTAGGTTTAGGAGTCAAGGTTTAGTGTTTAGGATTTAAGATTTTGGATTTTTTTTTAAATTAAGTAAACTCGTAGGTTTAGCTTTATTTCATTTATTTAGTTTATTTTTTATTTATTTTTGTTTGTTTAATTTTTTATTTTTATTTAGTTTTATTTTTATATTTATTTAGTTAGTTTATTTATTTTAGTTTAAGTTTATTATTTTAGTTTATTTTTAAGGTTTAGGTTTATCTGCAAGTTTATTTTTTAGCTTAGTTTTTTTTTTCTTTTAGATTTAGATTTTATTTATTTTTTTATTTTTTGAGTTTAGGTTTAGGGTTTTTTTGTGTTTAGGTTTTATTTTTTATTTTAGGTTTAGGATTATTTTATTTTAATTATGGTTTAGGTTTAGATTTATTTTATTTTTAGTTTAGGTTTAGGTTTTTTTTTTGTTTAGGGTTCAATTTTTATTTTTTATTTTTTTAGGTTTATTTTTAGGTTTAGGTTTTTATTTTATTTTATTTTTGGTTTATTTTATTTTTATTTTAGGTTTAGTTTTTATTTCATTTAAGTTTTTTTTATTTAGTTTAGGTTTTTATTTATTTTATTTTATTTTATTTTATTATTTTTTATTTTATTTTATTTTTAGGTTTAGATTTAGTTTTAGCATTTAGTTTAACTTTTTATTTTATTTTATTATTTTATTTTATTTTGGTTAAGGTTTTTTAATTTATTTTATTTTTAGGTTTTATTTAGTTTAGTTTTTGGTTTTTAGCTTTTTAAGGTTTAGGGTTTAGGGTTAGTTGAGGGTTTAGGGTTTAGGGTTTGGGGTTTAGGGTTTAGGGTTTAGGGTTTAGTGTTTATGGCTTAGGGTTTAGGGTTTAGGGTTAGGTTTTAGGTCTCAGGTTCATGTTTTAGTTTAGAGTTTATGGTTTTTGGGTTTTTTTTTACATAGAACAAATTCAGATTCAACATTTCTTCTTTTCGATTTCATCAACCAAGTAACACACCATGTTTTCTAAGACATAAGTGAAGACATAGAAGAAAAATGAGCACGCATAGAGTAAATCAAAAAACCCTATATAACTAGAACTATCTCTACTGTAAAGACATAGTTCCATAAGCAGTAGATTGGATCGGTCGTCCTTGAGTTTCTTTAGTTCCCATCAGAACCACCTCAGCCTCTCGAGTAGTGGGATCCACCATCATAACCCTAATCTCTCCCTCCACCACCACCATGACTGTAACTCTATCGCACTTCCCGCCTCCATAACCACCACTGCTCTAACCACCTGCTCCATATCCGCCAGCACCTCTAGATCCCCCACCACCACTGTGATAACAGATGCCTCTGCCTTTGCCTCCACGGCCGGATCTAGACTGAGCTTCATTGACGGTGATGTTCCTACCGTCAAGGTTTTACAAATTTTTAGGGTTTAGGTTTATTAGCTATTAGGGTTTAGATTTAATTTTTAATTTATTTAGTTACTTTAGGTTTAGGTTTATGGTTTGGGTTTAGGATTTAGGGTTTAGGGTTTAGGGTTTAGGGTTTAAGGTTAGGGTTTAGGGTTTAGCATTTTAGGGCTTAGGGTTTTAGGTTTTAGGGTTTAGGGTTTGGGTTTAGGGTTTAGGGTTTAGGGTTTAGTGTTTAAACTTTAGGGTTTAGGGTTTTATGGTTTTAGGGTTTAGGGTTTAGGGTTTAGGGGTAGCTTAGGGTTTAGGATTAGTTTACAATTTAGGCTTTACGGTTTAAGGTTTTTAGGATTTAGGGTTTAGGGTTTAGGGTTAGTTTAGGGTTTAGGGTTTACTTAGATTACTTTTTATTTTTGGTTTAGGTTTTTTTTTAGTTTAGGATTTATGTTTGATTTTAAGGTTTATTTTTTAGGTTTAGGTTTTTATTTTGTTTTATTTTAGGTTTATTTTATTTTTATTTATTTTATTTTTTATTCTTATTTTATTTTTAAGTTTAAGTTTATGTTTTAGTTTAAGTTTTTATTTTATTTTATGTTTACATTTTTTTTTTTCAGGTTTAGGTTTTTTTTACTTAATTTAGGTTTAGGTTTTTAGGTTTTTAGGGTTTAGGGTTTTAGGTTTGAAGGTTTTAGGGTTTAGGGTTTAGGGTTAGGGTTTAGGGTTTAAGATTTAGTGTTTAGTGTTTAGGCTTTAGGGTTTTTGATTTTGGGTTTTGGGTTTTGGGTTTTGGGTTTATGGTTTAGGGATTTAGGGTTTAGGATTTTGGGTTTTGGGTTAGGGTTTTTTTTAACTTTTTTTAAATTAAGTAACCTCATAGGTTTAGGTTTATTTAGTTTATTTTTTATTTATTTTATTTTATTTTTTAAGTTTATTTAGATTTATTTTTATTTCTATTTAGTTTAGTTTATTTATTTTAGGTCTATTAATTACAGTTATGGTTTTTTATTTTAGTTTATTTTTAGGTTTAGGTTTAGGTTTAGGTTTACTTTTTTAATTTAGTTTTATTTTAATTTTATTTTCTTGGTTTAGGATTTTTTTTTTTTTTTAGGTTTAGGTTTAGGTTTTTATTTTATTTTTTAGGTCTAGGTTCTAGGTTTTTATTTTAGGTTTATTTTTAAGTTTTATTTTTTAGTTTAGGTTTAGGTTTTTTTTAGTTTATTATATTTAATTTAGTTTAAGGTTTAGGTTTATTTTATTTTAGGTTTAGCTTTAGGTTTTATTTATTTTAGTTTAGTTTATTTTAGTTTAGGTTTAAGTTTATTTTATTTTATTTATTTTAGGTTAAGGTTATTTTTTTAGTTTAGTGTTTAGGTTTTATTTTTTATTTATTTGTAGGTTTCATTTTTAGGTTTATTTTTTAAGTTTAGGTATTTATTTAGTTTTTATTTTAATTTTTTAGGTTTATTTTATTTTTATTTTATGTTTAGTTTTTATTTTATTTAGGGTTTTAGGTTTAGGGTTTTAAGGTTTAGGGTTTATGGTTGTAGGTTTAGGATTCAAGGTTTAGGATTTAGGGTTTTGGGTTTTTTTTAAAAATTAAGTAAACTCGTAGGTTTAGCTTTATTTCATTTATTTAGTTTATTTTTTATTTATTTTCATTTGTTTAATTTTTTATTTTTATTTAGTTTTATTTTTATTTTTATTTAGTTAGTTTATTTATTTTAGTTTAAGTTTAGGTTTTGGTGAAGAGACAACTCAAGACCAAACCAGCAGAGGAAATAACCAGTTCCAAGAAAAAACATCACCATAGAGAAAGCCAAAGCCACAAAGGAGGAAGGAAAAGCTAAAAGCTTCTAAGGTAAGGTAACCAATTTTATTCTAGATTCACAAGACCCTTAAGAGGAAAAGGAAGATCATCATTAGAAAAAATTTGAAACATGAAAACTTGGCCCCAAATTGGCAAAAAAATCACAAGAATTGCCTTCCCTATAAATATGAGAAATTTGAAAATCTAGCTTAGTAAAAAGACTCCTAGTATGATTAAGCAAATAAAACACTTCAGCGTTACCATGCAAATTAGACTTAAGTAACTCTAAAAGAAGGATATCATCAACTTCAAACCAAATATTGTGAATACCTTGTTGTAAAAAATGGAAATGCCATGATGAATTCCTTTAAGCTTAGCAAATAAAATAGAACAAGGCTCTAAAGGGGTAGCAAAAGAAGAAATAACCTTGCCACTGTGATCTTTCAAAATCCTACCACTACCATAATAACCATTATAGATCGAGCCATTAGTATTAACCTTAATGTAATGATAATTAGGTTTAATCTAATAGATAGTTTTTTGGGTTAGAGAGACATTACAAGGAGGGAGGTTAATCCCAAATTTCAAGGACACAGACTTTTACCTTTTAAAATTGGAGTGAGTAAGAATATTAGCTTTAAAAAGTGACAAAATTTTATATTTGGATCTAACAATGATACAATTATAATTTATAAAAATATTACGGAGCTTTGCACCATTTCCATCCATCCAAATATACCAAAGAATAGTAATAGGTAAGATAATTTTAACATGACACTTAGAAGTATGAGAGAAACATGCTTCGAGGAGTTGCATAATAAAAATTGAACCATTAAAATGGAAGGTATTAAAATTATTATCATACCAATTCCACAATCTAGCAATAATAGGGCCATACACAAAAACATGATCCACACTTTCAATTTAATAGAAATAGTGAGATTTAGAGGGGAGGTGGAATCCTTTTTTTTAAAAGAGTAGCATCCACAGGGATATAATGCTTAAGAATGTGCCAAGTTAAGACCGAGAACAAAATAGATACTATTATTCTAGATTTTTAGTAAAAACCAAGGAATCTTGATATTTAACTCTGATAAAATGCCACACATCCTTAAAAACAAAATCTCTAGAATAAGAAATTTTGAAAAGAATTTGGTCGGGTTCATTAGGGTGAGGGCAAATTTTAAGCATTTTATCAATGATCACATTAGGGAAAAGGTTATTCATTTGAGCCACATCCCAATTATTATTAAAAAGTAACTGATGAATCTTGAGCACCACAGCAAAATGAGTATTGAGAAGGGAATCAATAGAGGCCTGACCAAGCTAGTTGTCTTGCCAAAAAAATAAGTAACCAGAATTGATACCCCAGGAAATTAAATTCTCAGCACTCAAATTGAAACTACAAAGTCTTCTCATGATAAGAGAATCCCAAAATTTAAATGCACTAATGAGGGGGTGTTTGCCAAGACAATATTTAGCATGCATAAACTTTGACTAGTAGCTATCTTTATTTCTAAAGTTCCACCACAGTTTATGAGAAAAATAATTCTAAGGTTTTGCAACCCAAACCACCTTTTATTAGTACCAATATAGCCCAGCCCAATGTAATCTTTTGGTAGATGTATTAGATCCCCAAAAAAAAATTATTAAAAAGTCTATTAATCCATTTAATAATAGAACGTGTAGGGACAATAGTAGACAAGATATGCATAGGCAGAGAGCAAAGGGTACTTTTGATCGGAGCACCAAAGAAGTAGAGTAAAGAAATATCTTGAGAAGATTTTCTTATTTATGAATAACTTCATCTTTTCATGCCTCTATATAAAGGAGTCCTTAGGAGGTGAGAGAAGATTCTATAATTTTTATCATGATTGATATTCAAGCCACTCTCCCTACCAAACTGATTTAAGAGCTTACATAATTTTTTAATGTAATGAGTGGAGTCATTGCAAAATATAATGAAATCATCAGTAAACCTAAGGTAAGAAATGGGAAACCCACCAAAAGTTCTATAGAACATGTGAGGCATTCTATAAAACATATGCTCAAGACATCTAGAAAGGTATTCCACAGCAATAGTGAAAGAGTAGGAGAAAGAGGGTCACCTTGCCTTAAGCCATGAGAAGAGGAGAAAAAATCATGCACTTCACCATTAAAAAGCATAGATAACTAAGAATTCTCAATCCCATTACCCAAATAAAGCCAAAATTTTATATAGGAAAACCCAACCAGTATTATCGTAGGCTTTGAAAATGTTAAGCTTAAAAAGCAAGTTACAACCATGAACATTGGCATTCAAATCATGGATCATCTCTTGGGCTAAAAGAACATTATCAGAAATTGATCTCCCTTTAATAAAATTGATTTGATTAAGGGAGATGGGGAGCAATTTTTTCCAAAATCTTATAGATAAGTTTATTAAAAAAAAGAGCAAGGCTAATCACCTAAAATCACTCAATTGAATTTTAGTGGTAGGTGGAGGGTAATATAACCATCGTCCTACCATAGAGTCTTTATTCATATATCAAAAGGTAAGGAAGAAAGCATATTGTTCTCCCTATTAAAATAAGATTAAGAATAACTTCAGGCCAAGAAATATCATCATAAGAAACATTTTTATTCATAAGCTCTTTATAAAAAAGGACATCATACTCAATAAGCTCCTTTTTATTTGAACACAAAAGCCCATCATTAATTTTAATTTTATGGATGTGGTGTATAACTTTTTTTTTCTTTTTAACCATGACAAGGAAATATTTACTATTACGATTGCCATTAAAGGTCCATTTCATAGAGGTTTTTTGCCACCAATAGGTCTCCTCCATATCTTGAAAACAAGTCAACCTATCTTCAGCTTGAGCCAACATCAGAATTTTAGAAGGATCATTAACAATAGCTTCTTCCAAAGCGATCACCTCATTCTCCATTATATTAATATTGATAAAACAATTCTTAAAATATTGTTTATTCTAGCAAGAAAGGCATTATTTAAGTCTTTTTAATTCGAATCATAATCTCTTCATCCCAAAAATAGAGTCATTGGGATGGAGAGGTTCACCACAGTGACTAGCAACAACATTGAAAAATCTATCATCCATTAGCCACATATTTTAGAAATGAAAAGGAATATGGGAGAAGGATTTATTAGCATTAAAATTAACATTAATAAGCAAGGGATACTGGTCCGATAGGGTTCTACTTAAGTACTCCACAGAAATAATAGGGAAAATATTAATCCACGAATGATTAAAAAAACCCTATCAAGCCTTTGCTAGATTCTATAATTATTCCAAGTAAATTGAGAACCAGTAAAGCCAATGTCAGTAAGATGACATTCAAGGATCATGTTATTAAGCTCTTCCATAGAAAATAAGTTAGGAGCATTTCTATGAATACGTTCAGAGGAATGGGAGATAGTATTAAAATCTCCACCAACAAACCAAGGAGTATCAACAGAAGAAGAAAAACTAATAAGTTTTCCCAAAGAATGCATCTACTATTTCTATTACAAGAAGCATAAACAAAAGAAGAAAAATAACTAAAATTATCATAAGTAATCTTAACATTTACTACTTGGGATAAATCATCCAAAATCTGCATAGCATAAGGACTATTCCAAAAAATCCAAATTTTTTTGGTAGAGTTAGCAAACTAATTACTAAATCCATTCATTCTAGCAACATGAGAACAGTTAGAAGGAAGAATAAATTATTCCAAGATAGCCAAGTGGGAAATGTTATGAGTATGAACTAAGTTTATAATTCTATTTCTAACATAGACGGTGCCAATCCCTCTCACATTCCAAATTAAGAATGAAACCATTATTTTGGGCAGAAGAGCTAGATCTAGTTAATCTGGTAAAATTAGGAAGTTTTGTTTTTGGAGTTTTATTTTTCTTTCTAAAAATAGTTTGGAGCTTTGAATTCATATCCACTACAGAACCATCCGAAAGAGATTGCTCAGGGTATTTTTTTGGAGAAAATTTGCACATTTAAAGCATCATTGCAAGCCACATCACCCTCTTCGAAGTCATTATTAGGTCAAAATGTCATAGTAGAAATAAGATCAACATTAGAAGAGGAGGAAGGAGAGGGACTAGAGCCATTTAAAGCATAAGTGCCCAAGTCAGAATTAGAAGCCTTATCATTACTTTGATCACCATTCAAACCCTCATATAGGATCACATTCTCATCAATCAATGTTGGCATAGAACCAGGAATTGAATCATTTGAGACAGAATCATCATCCAAAAGTTTTGATAAAATATTATTATCCATATTATTACCAATATTAGGCCCATTCAACTATATAGAACCATTGAGGGGTAAGGCATCCTAATTAACATGATGGACATCCAAAAACTAATCAAGCTTAAGAATCACAGCATTCTCCACAGGAATACTGGGTGGATCAAGAAAATTTCCCTCAGTTTTAGGTAAAGATATGTCCATAGGGATATATTTCTGTGCATTAATCTATGGAACCTTAAGGTTCGGATCCAAATTATTGTTATCCAATTTTAGTTTCTTAAGGTGAGGGTGAACCACAAAATAATTCAAAAATCCATGACCATGAATTTTACAATTGGAACAAAAATAGGAAAATTCTCAAATTCCACTTTTGCAAATATCCATATTTCTTTGATCTAGCCAAATTTCCTTAGGAAATTTTTTAGCTATATCCAACTTGACTAGAATCTGAGTAACAGAGGGGCAGGTATTAGAAGCAATCACCTGATCAACTTGAAGAGGATGATTGAATAGCATACCCACAGCAAAAAGAAATTCATGATTAATGAAATGGACACACAATTGGGAAGAGAGATCCAAACTGGAACAATAGGAGATTCCTCTTTAATATCAAACAGTGCCATCCATTTTAGCAATATCTTCAGACAATTGAAAACAAAATACAAGCGACAAGAAAAAAACACGAGAGCAATCCAAATCGTTGGAAAGCTGGATCAATACATGATAAGAATTGATCAATCTGACTAAAAAAATTATAGAGAGCTTCAAACTATGGAAGAAAGATCGAATATTCTCCAAAGTAGGATGACGTAATGTGAACTTACCCACCAACATAAATTCAAAAGGTTTTGCAAGCCTTTCAGCAACCAAATCAGAACACATTATCATGGGTACACCTTGGAAGGAAGTTGAAACAAGCTTGAGAGACTCACCAACATAATTAGTCTTACCAGCAAGAACACCCTTGATTGATTTTGAAGCCAGTGATGGATTTATGCTAGAAACCCCCAAAGAACCAGAATCCTTAGCGGGAGCAGTCCGATTATTAGGATTTCCCTATGGGGAAGTAGAGATCGCAACCATGATCAATAACGGTGCATGACTTGAGAAATGGAATGTCGATTAAGCCTGCCAAAATAGGAGCAACATCTAGATTTTCCATAGAAAAAACCATAGAGGGGACATGCCTCCACAAGGGAAATGAATTTTACTAAAGCACCAAAATAGTGGAAGAGAGAGAAGCTACTTGAACGAATGGTTGGGTTTTTTGGGTTTAGTGGTTTAGGGTTTAGTTTTTAGTGTTTAGGATTTAGGGTTTAGGGTTAGTTTAGGATTTAGGGTTTAGGGATTAGTGTTTAGGGTTTAGGATTAGGGTATAGGGTTTAGGGATGGTTTATGTTTAGGGTTTAGGGTTTTGGATTTAGGGTTGGGGTTTAGGTTTGGGGGTTTAAGGTTTAGGGATCAGTGTAGTTGTGGTTTAGGGTTTAGGGTTGTAGGTCAGGTAGGGTCAGTAGGATTTAGGTTAGTTAATTTTTTTTACTTTTATATTTTATTTATTTTATTTAAATAAAGTAAACTGGTAGGTTTAAGTTTATTAAGTTTATTTATTTTTTTCATTTTATTTAGGTTTACTTGTTATTTAGTTTAGTTTATTTATTTTATGTTTATTTATTTTAATTTAGGCTTTTTATTTTAGTTTATTTGTTAGGTTTAGGTTTAGGTTTTAGTTTATATTTATATTTATTTTATTTTTTATGTTTAGGTTTTATTTTTAATTTTCTGGTTTAGTTTTAGGTTTTCATTTTATTTTTTTAGGTTTAGGTTTTAGGTTTTTATTTTAGGTTTATTTTTTGGTTTTATTTTTAGTTTAGGTTTAAGCTTTATTAGTTTATTTTTTATTTTATTTCTAGAGTTTAGGGTTTACCTTAATCTAGGTCTAGGTTTAGGGTTTATTCTTATCTCAGTTTTATTTTAGTTTTGGGCTTAGGTTTATTTTATTTTATTTTAAGTCTGGGTTTTCTTTGTTTTGCTAATTTTAAATTTTATTTATTATCTATTTTTAGGTTTATTTTTTTTAGGTTTAGGTTTTTATTTAGTTTTTTAATTTATTTTATTTTATTCTAAGTTTATTTTATTTTAATTTTAGGTTTAGTTTTTATTTTACTTAATTTTTTTATTTATTAGTTTAGATTAGGTTTTTATTGATTTTATTTTAGTTTAATTTTTATTTTTAATTTTCTTTTCTTTTTAGGCTTAGGTTTAGGTTTATGTTCAAGTTTAGGTTTTAGTTTAGGTTTTTATTTTATTTTTTTCATTTTATTTTGGTTTAGGTTTTTCATTTATTTTATTTTTGGGTTTTATTTAGTTTAAGTTTAGGTATTTAGCTTTTTTGGGTTTAAGATCTATGGTTCAGGGTTTAGGGTTAGTTGAGGGTTTAGGGTTTAGGGTTTGGGGTTTAGGATTATGGTATAGGGTTTAGGGTTTAGTGTGTAGTGTTTAGGATTTATGGTTTAGGATTTAAGTTTTAGGGTTTAAGGTTTAGTGTTTAGGGTTCTAGGGTTTAGGGTTCAAGGATTAGGGTTTTTATGGTTTAGGGTTTAGGGTTTAGAGATTAGGGTTTAGGTTTTAGGTCAATGGTTTAGGTTTTAGTTTAGGGTTTAAATTTTTTCATTATTTTATTAATAGAGAAAAAATTCAGATTCAACATTTCCTCTTTTCGATTTAATCAACCAATTAACACACCGAGTTTTCTATGACACAAGCGACGACATAGATAAAAAATGAGCATGCATAGAACAAATTAAGAACTCTAGATTACTAGAATCATCTCTAATGTAAAGACACAATTCCATAAATAGTAGATCAGATTGGTCATTTTTCATTTTCTCCAGTTCCCATTAAAACATCCCGGTCTCTCAAGTAGCGGGATCCACCAACATATCCCTGATCTGTCCATTTGCCACCACCATGGTTGTAACCTCCATCGCTTCTCCTGCCTCCATAACTACCATAGCTCTGACCACCACCTCCATATTCACCAGCACCTCTAGATCCCCCACCACCACTAGGATAACCATCGCCCCCACTGCCAGATCTATACTAAGCCTGGTTGATGGTGATGTTCCTTCCGTCAAAGCTCTACCCATTCTTACGGTTTAGGTTTAGGTTTATTAGGTTTTAAGGTTTAGGTTTATTTTTTAATTTATTTAGGGTTTAGTGTTTAAGGTTTGTGGTTTAGGGTTTAGTGTTTAAGGTTAAGTTTTAAGGTTTAGGATTTAGGGTTTAGGGTTTAGTGTTTAGTTTTGGAGGTTTATTTTTAGGGTTGGGTTTTAGGTTGGTTTTTAGGGTTTAGGGTTTAGGGTTTTGAGTAGGTTTAGGGTTTAGGATTTAAATTTTAAGGTTGTAGGTTTAGTGTTGCAGTTTAGGGTTGGTTTAGGGTTTTAGGGTTGGTTTAGGGTTTAGGACAGGATTGGGGTTTAGGTTTTTCTTAAAAAATTAAGTAAACTGATAGGTTTTTATTTATTTAGTTTACATTATTTATTTTTTATTTTTGTTATTTTAATTTTAATTTTTCTTTCATTTAGTTTATTTAGTTTAGGTTTATTTATTTTAGTTTACATATTTTATTTTAGTTTATTTTTTAGGTTTATGTTTAATTTTTAGGTTTAAGTTTAAGGTTTAGGTTTAGGTTTAGGTTTGGTTTTTTAGGGTTTGTGGTTTAGTGGTGTGGTTTAGGGTTTAAGTAGGATGGTTGAGTTTGGGGTTTAGGGTTTAGGGTTTATTAGGTTTGGGTAGGTTTAGGATTTAAGATTTATGATTTAGGGGTTAGGTTTGGATGGTTAGATGTGACCGTGATTAGGTTTTAGGTTGGGTTCAAGTTTAGTTTAGGTTTTGGGTTAAGTTTTAGGGTTTAGGTCAGTAGGTTGGGTTTAGGGTTTAGGGTGTAGGTTTAGGGTTTTAGGGTTTACTGCCAGGGTTTAGGTTGGAGAGTTTAGGATTAGGGTTTTATAAAGTTTGGATTTAGGATTTAGGATTTAGGTTTTTTTAAAAGAATTAATTAAACCGGTAGGTTTAGGATTCTTTAGTTTACTTAGTTTATTTTTTATTTATTTTAAATTAATTTATTTTTTATTTTTATTTAGTTTAGTTTGTTTATTTTAGTTTTTTTTTATTATTTTAGTTTATTTTTTATGTTTAGGTTTAAAATTAGGTTTTTTTTGTTGAGTTTTATTTTTATTTTATTTTTTAGGTTTAGGTTTTTAGGTTTTTATGGTTTAGGGTTTAGAGTCTAGGGTTTAAGGTTTAGGGTTTAGGGTTTAGGGTTTAGGGTTATAGTTTAGGGTTTAGGGTTTAGGGTTAAGGGTTTAGGGTTTAGGGTTTAGTGTTTAGGCTTTAGGGTTTAGGGTTTAGGGATTGGAGATGGATTTAGGGTTTTGGGTTTTGGGTTTGGGATTTTGGGTTTTTGGATTTAAGGTTTAGGGTTTAAGGTTAGTTTTAGGGTTTAGGGTTAGGGGTTTTTTTTTAGGGTTTAGGGTTTAGGTTTTAATTTAGGTTTATTTTTAAATTACGTAAATCAGTAAGTTTAGTTTTTTTTAGTTTACTTTTAGGGTTTAGGGTTTAAGGTTAATCTTAGGGTTTATGTTTTTTTTATAAATTAAGTAAACCGATAGGTTTAGGTTTATTTAATTTATTCTTTATTTATTTTAGTTTTCTTATTTTTATTTATGTTTTTTTTATTTTTATTTAGTTTAGTGTATTTATTTTAGGTTTATTTCTTTTAGCTTATTTTTTATGTTTAGGTTTAGGTTTAGGTTTATTTTTTAGATGAGTTGTATATTTATTTTATCTTTTAGGTTTAGATTTTATTTTTTAATTTTTAGGTTTAGGTTTAGGTTTTTATTTTATTTTTTTAGATTAAGGTTTTAGGTTTTTATTTTAGGTTTATTTTCACATTTTATTTATTTAGTTTAGGTTTAGGTTTATTTTTAGTTTATTTTATTTTATTTACTTTAGGTTTAGGTTTAGTTTATTTTTTTGTTTATGTTTAGGTTTTATTTATTTTAGTTTAGTTTATTTTAGTTTAGGTTTATTTTATTTTATTTATTTTATTTTTATTTTAGGTTTAGTTTTTCTTTAGGTTAGGGTTTAGGTTTTATTATCTATTTATTTTGAGGTTTTATTTTTAGGTTTATTCTTTTATTTAGTTTTTATTTTATTTTATTTTAGGTTAATTTTATTTTTATTTTAAGTTTAGTTTTTATTTTATTTTGGTTTTTTATTCTTAAGTTTATTTTATTTTATTTATGTGTGGTTTTTATTTATTTTATTTTACTTTAGTTTTTATTTTTTATTTTATTTTATTTTTAGATTTAGGTTTAGGTTTAGGTCTAGGTTTAAGTTTTAGTTTAGGTTTTCATTTTATTTTATTTTTTATTTTATTTAGGTTTAGGTTTTATTATTTATTATATTTTTAGGTTTTATTTTGTTTAGGTTTTGATTTTTTTGGTTTTTAGGATTTAGGGTTTATAATTTAGGGTTTAGGGTTTAGGGTTTAGGGTTTAGGGTTTGGAGTTTGGGGTTTGGGGTTTAGTGTTTAGGGTTGTAGATTTTAGGGATTAGTGTTAAGGGTTTAGGGTTTATGGTTTAGGGTTAAGGGTTTAGGGTTTAGGGTTTAGGGTTTTAAGGTTTAGGGTTTAAGGTTTATGTCTTTTTATTTAAGGAAATTAGGAAAATTTAATTGCCACAAAGAAAGAAGTACAAAGTCCTTACAGGGGTAAATCTCTAAGCTAATGCTCAAAGAGCTACAATAAATTGTAAAGAGATAAACCCCCTAACTATTACAATAATGAAGGAAAGTAAGTAAAAGAAAAACAAAAAAATCAACAATAGAATTGATACCACAAATCCTTAAAAACAAAATCTCAAGAAGAAGAAATTTTCAAAAAGAATTTGGTCAGGTTCATTAGGGTGAGGGCAAATTTTAAGGATTTTGTTAATGATCACATTAGGGACAAAGTTATTCAATTGAGCCACATCCCAATTATTATTGATATGTAATTGATGAACCTTAAGCACCATAGTGGAATGAGTATTGAGAAGGGAATCAATAGAGCCCTGACCAAGCCAGTTGTCTTGCCAAAAGAATGAGTAACCATAATTGATACTGAGGAAATTAAATTCTTAACACTCCAATTGATATTACAAAGTTATCTCCTGATAGGAGAATACCCAAATTTGAAAGCATGAATTAGGGGATATTTTCCCTAAAAATATTTAGCATGCATAAACTTCGACCAGTAGCTATCTTTATTTCTAAAGTTCCACCACATTTTATAAGAAAAATAATTAATTGAATCCTCTAAGGTTTTGCAACCCAAACCACCTTCATTATTAATACCACATTAGTTATGCCAACTAGCCATGTAATCTTTTGGTAGATGTATTAGATCCCCAAAAATGTTTATTAAAAAGTCTATTAATCCTTTTAATAATAGAATGGGTAGGGACAATAGTAGACAAGAGATACATAGGCAAAGAGCAAAGGGTACTTTTGACCAAGATAAGTCTAGCACCAAAGGAGAGTAAATGAAATTCCCAAGAGGAGATTTTCTTATTTATTTTCTAAATAACTTCATCGAATAAAGAAGATCTTTTCATGCCTCTATATAAGGGAGTCCCCAAATACTTGATAGGAAGATTTTGATTAGATAAACCCATAATATTTCTGATAACATACCAAATTGATTTAAGGACTTACATAATTTTTTAATGTAATGAGTGGAGGCATTGCAAAATATAATGAAATCATCAAGAAAACTAAGTTAAGAAATGGGAAACTCACCAATAGTTATGTAGAACATGTGAGGCATTGTACTAAACATATGCTCAGGACATCCAAAAAGATATTCCATAGCAATAATGAAAAGAGTAGGAGAAAAAGGGTCACCTTTCCTTAAGCCATGAGAAGAGGAGAAAAAACCATGCACTTCACCATTAAGAAGCATAAAAAACCAAGAATTATTAATCCAATTCTTAATTAATGCAATAAATTGATTAGAGAACCCAAATAAAGCTAGAATTTTATATAGGAAAATCCAACCAATATTATCATAGGCTTTGAAAATGTTAAGCCTAAAAAGTAGGTTACCACCATAAACTTTGGTGTTCAAATCATGGATCAACTCTTAGTCTAAAAGAAAATTATTAGAAGTTGATCTCCCTTTAACAAAACTAGTTTGATTGGGGGAGATTATTTTAAGGATCTTGATACTCAATCTTTTAGCCAAAATCTTAGAGATAAGTTTATTAAAAGAAAAGAGCAAAGGCTAATCGACCTAAAATAACTCCAAACTTCAGAATTGTCTTTTTTAGGAATTAAAATAATGGAGGTGCTAGTAAAATAATTGGGAAGGATACTACCCTTAAAATAATCAATAATTGCATTAATTAGGTCCTCTTTAATGACAATCTAATATTTTTGGAAAAAAAGGGTAGTACAACCATCAGGCCTACCCATAGAGTCTTTATTCATACTCTGCAATATATAAGCTATTTCGATCTCAGAAAGTAAGGTAGAAAGCATATTGTTCTCCTCATTATAAATAAGATTAGGAATAACTTCAGGCCAAGAAATATCAACATAAACAACATTTTTATTCAGAAACTCTTTATAAAAATGGAAAGCAGACTCAATAAGCTCTTTTTTCTCCGAACACCAAAACCCATCATTAATTTTAATTTTATAGATGTGGCTTATAGCTTTTTTTTCTTTATAACCATGGCATGGAAATATCTAGTATTGTGACCACTATCAGAGATCCATTTCATAGAGGCTTTTTGCTGCCAATAGGTCTCCTCCATATCTTGAAAACATGTCAACCTATCTTTAGGTTGAACCAACATCAAAATTTTAGAACAATCATTAACAACTGCTTCTTCTAAATTAATCACCTCATTCTCCATTTTATTAATATTGACAAAAATATTCTTAAAATAGTGTTTATTCCACCAAGAAAGGCATTGTTTAAGTTTTGTTAATTTTAACCACAATCTCTTCATCCCAAAAATAGAGTCATCAGGATGGAGAGGTTCTCCCTAGTTACTAGCAACAACATTAAAAAATATATCATCCATTAGCCACATATTATGGAAATGAAAAGGAATAAGGGAGAAGGATTAATTAGCATTAAAATTAATAATAATAACCAAGGAAGAATGGTCTAATAGGGTTCTACTTAAGTGCTCCGTATAAGCAATAGAGAAAAGATTAATCCATATATGATTAAAAAAAGCCCTCTCAAGCCTTTGCTAGAGTTTATAATTATTCCAAGTAAATTGAGAACCAGTAAAGCCAATGTCAATAAGATGACATTCAAGGATCATGTTATTAAAATCTTCCATAGAAAATAAGTTAGGAGCATTTCTACCAATATGTTCAGGGGAAGGGGAGATAGTATTAAAATCTCCACCCACAAACCAAGGAGCGTCAACAGAAGAAGAAAAACTAATAAGTTTTTCCCAAAGAATGTGTCTACTATTTTTATTACAAGAAGCATAAAGGAATGTAGATAAAAAAATAAAATTATCATAAGTAATCTTAACAATCACAATTTCGGATAAATCATCCAAAATCTACATAACATAAGGACTATTCGAAAAAATCCAAATTTAATTACTAGAGTTAGCAAAAAAAATTACTGAAGCCAATCATTCTAGTAACATGAGAATTGTTAGAAGGAAGATTAAACAGTTCTAAGATAGCCAAGAAAGAAATGTTATGAATACAAACTAAGTTTTTAATTCTATTTCTAACAGAGAAGGTACCAATCCCTTTCACATTCCAAATTATAAAACAAATAATTATTTTTGGGCAGAAGAGCTAGATCTAGTTAATATGGTAAAATTAAGAAGTTCGGTTTTAGAAGTTTTATTTTTCTTTCTAAAAATAGTTTGGAACTTTGAATTCATATCCATTACATCACCATCCAAAATAGATTGTTTAGGGTTATGTTTGGAGGAAATTTGCACATTTAAAGCATCATTGCAAGCCACTTCACCCCCTTCCAAATCATTATTAGGTTGAAATGTCAGAATAGAAATAAGATCAACATTAGAAGAGGAGGAAAAAGAGGGATTATAGCCCTTTAAAGCATAAGTTCCCAAGTTAGAATTAGAAGCCTTATCATTACTTTGATCACCATTCAAACCATCATCTAGGATCAGATTCTCATCATTCAATGCTAGCATAGAAGTAAGAATTGAATCATTTGAGATAAAATCATCATACATAAGTTTTGAAAACATATTATTATCCATATTACTACTCATATTGAGGGCATTCAACTATATAGAACCATTGAGGGGTAAGGCATCCTTGTTAACATGACGGACATCCAAAAACTAATGAGGCTTAAGAATTGCAACATTCTCCATAGGAATAGTGGTTGGATCAAGAAAATGTCCCTCAGTTTCTAGTAAAGAAATGTCCGAAGGGATGAATTTCTATGCTTCAATCGAGGGAACCTTAAGGTTGGGATCCCAATTATTATTAGCCGGTTTTAGTTTCTTTAGGTGAGGGTCAACCAAAAAATAATCGAAAAACCTATGACCATGAATTTTACAATGGGAACAAAATATAGAAAAATTCTTTATTTCCACTTTTTGCAATTATCCATATTTCTCCGATCCTAGCCAAATTTCCTAAAGAAATTTTTTAGTTATATCCAACTCGACTAGAATCCGAGCAATAGAGGGGCGGGTATTTTAAGCAATCACCTGATCAACTTGAAAAGGATGACCGAATAGTGTACTGACAGTAAAAAGAAATTCATGATTAATGAAATGGATGCGCAAATTAGTAAGAGAGATCTAAACTGAAAAAAATAGGAGATTTCTCTTTAATATCAAATAGTGTCATCGATTTCAGTAATCTCATCTGATAATTAAAAATAAAATACGAGCGATAAAAAAAACACAGTAGTAATCCAAATCATTGGAAAGCTGGATCAATACATGATGGTAATCGATCAATCCAACTAAAAAAATTCTAGAGAGCTTCAAACTATGGAATAAAAATAAAATATTCTCCAAAGTAGGATGACGCAAAGCTAACTTACCCACCAACATAAATTCAAATGGTTTCACAAGCCTTTCCACAACCAAATCAGAACACATTATGGCAGGTACACCCTGGAAAGAAGTTGAAAAAAGATTGAGAAACTCACCAGCATAATTAATCTTACCAGCAAGAACATCCTTGAATGATTTCGAAGCTAGTTATTGATTTATGCTAGAAATCCCCAAAGAACTAGAATCTTTAGCAGGAGCAGCCTAATTATCAAGATTTCCCCACAGGGAAGTAAAAATTGTAACCATGATCAATAGCGGTGCATGACATGAGAAGCTGAATGCCTCTCGAGCTCACCAAAATAGAAGAAACATTCAAATTTACCACAGAAAAAATAATAGAGGTGATACGCCTCTACAAGAGAAATGAATTTTTCTAGAGCACAAAAATAATGGAGGAGAGAAGATGCTCGAACGAATGGTTGGGTTTTGGGTTTTGGGTGGGTTTAGGAGTTTGGGATTGGGATTTGGGGTTTAGATTTTAGGTTTAGGGTTTAGGTCTTAGTTTAGGTTTAGGTTTAGGTTTAGTTTAGGGTTTACAGTTTTAGGCATAAGTTTTAGCTTAGTTTTAGGGTTTATTTTATGTTTTATGGCTTGAGTTTAGGGTTTAATTTTAGTTTTAGGGTTTGGGGTTTGGGTTTTATGATTTAAGATTTAGGGTTGTAGGTTTTAAGGTTTACGATTGCAGGTTTTAGGGTTTAGGGTTTAGGATTTAGGATTTAGGGTTAGGGTTTAGAGTTTAGGATTTTAACGTTTAAGGTTTAGGGTTTAGGGTTTAGGGTTCAGGGTTTAGGGTTTAAGGTTAGTTTTAGGATCGCAATATTTTTTAAAATTATTTTATTTTATTATTATTTTATTATTTTATTTAAATTAAGTAAACTAATAGGTTTAAGTTTATTTAGTTTATTTAGTTTATTTTATTTAGGCTTTTTTTCTTTTTATTTAGTTTAGTTTATTTATTTTAATTTTATTTATTTAAATTTAGGTTTTTATTTTAATTTATTTTTTAAGTTTAGGTTTAGGTTTAGGTCTATTTTTTTAGTTTAGTTTTATTTTTATTTTATTTTTTTTAGTTTAGGTTTTATTTTTTATTTTCAGGTTTAGGTTTAGGTTTTTATTTTATATTTTTTAGGTTTAGATTTTAGGTTTTTATTTAAGGTTTATTTTTAGGTTTTATTTTTTAGTTTAGTTTTAAGTTTCTTTTTAATTTATTTTATTATATTTAGGGTTTAGGTTTACTTTATTTTAGGTTTAGGTTTAGGTTATATTTATTTTAGTTTAGTATAGTTTAGTTTAGGTTTTGGTTTAATTTACTTTTATTTTAAGTTTAGGTTTTTTTTGTTCAGGTTTAGGTTTTATGTTTTTATTTATTTTTGGGTTTATTTTTTATGTTTAGGTTTTTATTTTATTTTATTTTATATTTTTATTCTAGGTTTATTTTATTTTAATTTTTGGTTTAGTTTTTATTTTATTTAGGTTTTTTATTTTTTAGTTTAGTTAGGTTTTTATTTATTTTATTTTAATTTAGTTTTTATTTTTTATTTTATTGTCTTTTAGGTTTAGGTTTAGGTTTAGGCTTAGGTTTAGGTTTTAGTTTAGGTTTTTATTTTATTTTTTTCATTTTATTTTGTTTTAAGTTTTTTTATTTTATTTTTGGGTTTTCTTTAGTTTAGGTTTAGGTATTTAGCATTTTAGGGTTTAGGGTTTATTATTTATGGTTTAAGGTTAGTTAAGGGTTTATGATTTAAGGTTTAGGGTTTAGGGTTTAGGGTTTAGGGTTTAGGGTTTGAGGTTTAGGATTTATGTTTTATGCTTTAAGGTTTAGTGTTTAGGATTTTACGATTTAGGGTTTAGCGCTTAGGGTTTTTAAGGTTTAGGGTTTAGGGTTTAGGTTTTAGGTCTATGGTTCAGGTTTTAGTTTAAAGTTTACAGTTTTTGGTTTTTTTTAACATAGAACAAATTCATATTCAACATTTCTTTTTTATTTCATCAACCAATTATCACACCAAGTTTTCTAAGAAACAAGCGATGACATAGATCAAAAATGAGCATGAATAAAGTAAATCAAAAACCTTAGATGACTAGAATCATCTCTAATGTAGTGACATAGTTTCATAAGCAGCAAATCAGATCTACCTTCCTTTAGTTTCTCTAGTTCCCATCAGAACCATCCCAGCCTCTCAAGTAGCAAGATCCACCATCATATCCCTGATCTCTCCCTCCGCCACCACTAAGCTGTAACCTATGTCACTCCTCCCACCTCCATAACCACCATTGCTTCGACCGCCACCTCCATATTCACCAACATCTCCAAATCCCCCACCACCACTGCGATAACTGTCGCCTGTAACTTCGCCTTTATTGCCATATTTAGACTAAGCCTAGTTGATGCAGATGTTCCTACCATCAATGCTCTACTCATTCTTAGGGTTTAGATTTAGGTTTATATTTATTAGGTTTTCAAGGTTTAGGTTTATTTTTTAATCTATTTTTTTACTTTTAGGTTTGGGGTTTAGGTTTGGGTGTTTAGGTTGGGTTTAGGGTTTAGGGTTTAGGGTTTAGCTTTAAGGGTATGGGCTTTGGGTTTATGTTTTAGTTTAGGATTTAGGATTAGGGTTAGGGTTTAGGGTTTAGGGTTTAGATTTGGTTTGGGGGGTTTTATAGGTTTAGGTTTAGGTTTAGATTTAAGGTAGGTAATGTAGGTTTAAGGTTTAGGATTTAGGGTTAGTTTTGGGTCTTAGGGTTTAGGATTTAGGGTTTATGGTTTTTTTTTAAATTAAGTAAATCAATAGGTTTAAGTTTATTTAGTTTACATAGTCTATTTTTTATTTTAGTTTATTTTAATTTTTATTTTTATTTAGTTTATTTTAGGTTTATTTATTTTAGGTTAGGTTTTTTATTTTAGTTTATTTTTAGGTTTAAGTTTAGGTTTGGTTTATTTTTTAGTTGAGTTTATTTTATTTTATTTTAGGTATAAGTTTTGCTTTTAGGGTTTAGGATTTAATTTTAGGGGGTGGGTTTAGGAGCTGGGTGGGAGGGAGGGAAGGTGGGTAGGGTTTAGGGAGGTTTAGGGTTTAGGTTTAGTGGTTTAGGTGTAGGTTTAGGTTTAGTTTGTAGGTGTGTGTTTTGGGGTTTTGGGGTTATGGAGGTTTTGGGGTTTGGGGTTGGGTTACAGGGTTTAGGTTGTAGAGTTTAGGGTTTAGGTGGGTTTAGGTTTAGGTTTAGGTTTAGGTTTAGGAGGGTAAGTTTAGTTTAGGAAATTTAGTTGGGAGTGTAGGGGTTGGAGGGTTTAGGGTTTATGGTTTAGGTTAGATTAGTTAGTTTTGGGTTTAAAGTTAGAGAACTTTAGGGTTTAGGATTTTAAAAAAAAAAATGCTAGTAGGTTTGATTATTTACTTTACATAGTTTATTTTTTATTTTAGTTTATTTATTTTTTATTATTATTATTTATTTATTTATTTAGTTTAGTTTATTTATTTTAGTTTAGGCTTTTTTTAGTTTATTTTTTAAGTTTAGGTTTAGATTTAGGTTTATTTTTTAGTTGAGTTTTACTTTTATTTAATTTTTTATGTTTAGGTTTTTAGGTTTTTAGGGTTTAGGGTTTAGGGTTTAAAGTTTTAGGGTTTAGGGTTTAGGGTTGTAGGTTTAGTGTTTAGGGTTTAAGATTTAATGTTTAGGATTTAGGGTTTAGTGTTTAGGCTTTAAGGTTTACCATTTTTAGGGTTTAGGGTTTAAGGTTTTGGGTTTCGGGTTTTGGGTTTTGGTTTTGGGGTTTAGGATTTTAGGGTTTAGCGTTTAGGGTTTAGGGTTAGTTTTAGAGTTTAGGGTTTAGGGTTAGGGGGTTTTTTTTTTTTTTTAGGGTTTAGGGTTTAGGGTTTAGGTTTTAGGTTTAGGGTTCAGGTTTTAGTTTATGTTAATTTTAAATCATGAAGGGTTATATTTTATTTATTTTAGGGTTTAGGGTTTAGGATTTATCTTAGGGTTTAGGGTTTAGGGTTTTTTTTTTAAATTAAGTAAACTGGTAGGTTTAGGTTTATTTAGTTTATTTTTTTATTTTAGTTTTTTTTATTTTATATTTTATTTTAAGTTTATTTTTTATTTTTATTTAGTTTAGCATATTTATTTTAGGTTTATTTATTTTAGTATAACTTTTTTATTTTAGTTTAATTTTTATGTTTAGGTTTAGGTTTAGGTTTAGATTTTTATTTTATTTTTTTATGTTTAGGTTTTAAATTTTTATTTTAGGTTTATTTCTAAGTTTTATTTTTTTAGTATAGGTTTAGATTTATTTTTAGTTTATTTTTTTTATTTATTTTAGGTTTAGGTTTAGGTTTAGTTTATTTTTTATTTATGTTTAGGTTTTATTTATTTTAGTTTAGTTTATTTTGGTTTAGGTTTAGATTTATTTTATTTTGTTTATTTTATTTTTATTTTAGGTTTAGATTTTTTAGTTTAGGGTTTAGGTTTTATTTTTTATTTATTTTTAGGTTTATTTTTAGATTTAGGTATTTATTTATTTTTTATTTTATTTTATTTTTGGTTTATTTTAGGTTTATTTTATTTTTATTTTATGTTTAGTTTTTATTTTATTTAAATTTTTTATTCTTAAGTTTATTTTATTTTATTTACGTTAAGTTTTTATTTATTTTATTTTAGTTTAGTTTTTATTTTTTATTTTATTTGATTTTTAGGTTTAGGTTTTGGTTTAGGTCTAGGTTTAGGTTTTAGTTCAGATTTTCATTTTTTTTTATTTAGGTTTAGGTTGTTTTATTTATTTTATTTTTAGGTTTTATTTAGGTTAGGCTTAGGTTTTTAGGTTTTTAGGGTTTAGGGTTTACGGTTTAGGATTTAAGATTTAGGGTTTAGGGTTTGGGGTTTAGGATTTAGGGTTTAAGATTGTAGATTTTAGGGATTAGGGTTAAGGGTTTAGGGTTTAAGGTTTTAAGGTTTAGGGTTTAGGATTTTTAGGGTTTATGGTTAAGGGTTTTAGGGTTTAGGGTTTAAGGTTTATGGGGTTTTTTTAAGGAAATTAAGAAAATTTTATTTCCACAAAGAAAAAAGTCCAAAGTCCTTAGAAGGGGTAAATCTCTAAGCTAATGCCCAAAGAGCTATAATAAATCCTAAAGAGATAAACATAATAAATATTACAATAATGAAGGAAAGAAAGCAAAAGAAAAACAAAAAAAAAATCAATAGTAGAAAATCCATGTGAGCAGTAGCAAACTTCATTTGGTCCGTCTGATGCTAGGAAGATCCACCTGTTAGAGTCTCCTAACCTATAAAAGAAATCTGCAACATACTTTTGAAAGGATAAGTACAATTAAGCATGCATAAAAAGTAAGAGAAAATAAAGTGATTATAGTAAAGAAAAGGCTCAGGCTCAGTTACAATCATCTCAAGGAGCAACACTATATGTAAGCATCCAAATTTTAGGAGAAGGGTTACAATTACATATACCGCTACCAGCCAAAAGAAAAAAGAGTGGGAAACATCAAGGCCATTATAACCAGCATCTCATGTAGCCCATCATCCAAAGTCCATCATCTAGTAAGGATACAAAATCCTCCAAACAGTAAACATAACAGCCAACCACCAAGCCACAAGAACAACCAAGCTCAATAAAGTAGATAATAAACCAACCATTAGGGATAGTAGCAATATAGTAGGAGCACCACCAAAGACACTACTAAAAAGAAATAACAAAATCAAAAAGTGCAAGCATCATGATAGGGGCAACAACACAAACCAGAGAGAAATAAGAGCAAAAAAGAAAAACACAAGTGCTCATATCCTCCTCCAACAAAGCAGATAAAATATCCAGTAAAACACTGCCCTATAAAAGGGTGGTAGCAAGGTACACCTAATAGGAAAAAAGGGATCAGCCAAGAGAGAAAAAACAAAGCAGAAGGAACCAGAAATATAGGTCATAGAAAGAACGCCAGCAGGTTCCCAGAACAGTCACGAAAGGAGTAGGAAAAATCGGCCAAAATAACCACCCCTCCAACCAACCCAGCTAGCCAGTACAACCAAACAAACCAACCAGCCAACATATCCTCCTAGACAACCACCACAACAGTAGAAGACCCAAGTCAATGTAAAGACCAACAGCAGTCATTAAGCCAAAATCACCCAAGACAGCTAGGGAAAGGGTAAAAGAAAACATCTTCCACCAAACCCAACTAAAAGAAAATCTGATCTATGTAAGTAGAACAACCAGCTAAAGACAAAAATGTACAAAGCCTAATAAGACATACTACAAGCCAACCAATAGGAATAGCATCAATAAAAACACCCAACCAAGCCACCAGCACCCGAGACCAACTAACAGCTACAAAATAGCCTTCAACCAGCCAATCCAGAACATTACCATAACCCAAATCCATTGTAGCCAAGAGAGAAAGGCCAATACCGGAGGAGGTCAAAATCATAACCAAAAGAAATAAAACAAAATCAACAAAAATAACCACCAAGCTCCAGTCAATAAAACAGAGAAAATAACAGCCAACCAATAACCTCCACCATGCCAAAATCAAGCCAGAGATAAAACACCAATAGCTCCCTAGATCTATTACTAATAGAAAATGAAAAAATAGCTAGCCATCCAACCAGCCAAAATTTCCAGCCAACAAAGCCACCCTATCAACAACCACAATAACAGATCCAACTCAGTTAAGTTAGCAAGCAACCCAAAAAGAGGTCAAACCCCTACAAAAAAAAAACCTACAACAGCCATAGCCACAACTCAAAAGGAGGAAATAAAAAGTAGCTAAGGAAAAATTGTGGTAAACATCCAACCAGAAAGACAGAAGCCACCAAGCTGAAAAAACCAAAACAACCCAGGTTGCACTTAAAATAACCACCATATAGCAAAAACTAGGCCAATCTAAAAGTAAGAGATCAAAAACCTAACCCATCTCAGGGCAAAGAGAGAAAATAAGTAGATAAACACAACCCAAAAATGGCTTAAAAAGGGGCAACCAAAAGTAGAAGATCATCAAAAACCAACAACATAAAACTAAGCCAATAATTTATAATTTGAGACAAGGCAATTCAGTATTATCCAGATTAACCAAACCTCTTAATAGTTTAATCAAAGTTTGGTTATTAAATAAAGTAAACTTAGTTAAGTTGGCACCAAAGTTAGCCAAGCAATTGGCACAAGCATTATATTCATGAAGGATGTGGGAAATTTTAAAATAAACTTGAGAAAGAAGATTTTTAGTATGATTAAGAAGATAAAATAATTTAGCATTCCCATTTCTATTAGAATTAAGCCTGTCAAGTAGAAAGAGAGCATCAACTTTAATCCAGATTTTGAGGAAACCTTTGTTCAAACAAATTTCAATAGCTTTATTAATAGTCATAAGCTTGGAAGAAATAACAAAACAGGCTTTGAGAGGATAGGGAAAAGCACAAATGATAGTACCTTTAGAATCCCTAAGGATACCACCACAACCATATTTATTAGAAGGAACAGAACCATCACTATTCACTTTAATCAAATTGTCTTTAGGTTTGATCCAATGGATAATCCTAGCACTTTTATAAGAGTCATACTCAGGTAGAATCTCTAAAATGAATATTACTAATAAGATTGGCATTAAAAAGAGAATGAATTTTTTCTTTAGTTCTAGCCAGGATCCTTTTATGGTTCATAGGAATACCATGATAGTTAACATCATTTCTATCAATCCAGACGAACCAGATAAGGGTAATAACAATTAAAACTTTGATATGACCTTTCACTGTATTTTTGAAATAGACTTCAACAAGTTGATATAAAAAAGAGAACCCTGAAAATAGTTGGTTTTAAATAAATCATCATACCAAAACCATAATTTAGAAGCAATAGCACCATTGATATAAACATGATTTACATTTGCAATAGGAAAGCAACAATAGCACTTTGAAGGTAAGTAAAACCCTTTAGTCCAAAGCAAAGAGTTCATAGGAATAAAGTTATTCAAAATCCTCCAACCCAAAACTGAATAGGAAATGGGAATGATATTGTTCCAAAGTTTATTAAAAACATTAGATGGGTTTTGTTTATCTCTAATAAAACTCCAAACATCTTTAAGAACAAAGTCACCATTATAAGAAAGCTTAAAAAGAATTTGGTCAGGTTTGTTAGAAGAAATGGGGATAAAAAGAGGAATAGGGATAAAATTCTCAAGTTTTCTTTCATTCCAATTATTATTAAGCCAAAATGAATCAATTTTGATAGCAGCAGTAGAGTGAGTAGATAAAAGGGTGTCAATAGAGTCGTTGTCAATCCAATTATCTTGCTAAAGAAAGGAAGAACCCGACTAAATACCCCAAGATATTAATGATTCGACAACCCATTTAGTGGAGCAAAACCTTTTCCAAATTGGAGAGTCACCAACGTTATAAGCACAATTAAGAGGGTGTTTACCTTGGCAATATTTTTCCATCATAAAATTAGCCCAAAGGTTATCATTCTTTCTAAAATTCCACCAGAGCTTATGAGAGAAGGCAATGATAGTTTCAAAAATAGGCTTGCATCCAAGAGCATCTTCTCCCAAAGAACCACAACATTTATGCCAAGATGTCCAATGCATTCTTTTGGTAGAATTATTGGAGCCCCAAAAAAATTTGTTAAGAAAATGATTAATTTGGATAAGTGTAGCATTAGTGTGGATAATAATTTGAATCAAATAAAGAGGCATTGAGTTGAGAATGCTTTTAAGAATTGTAAGCCTACCACCAAAGGAAAGTAAATGGAATTCCCAAACAGAAATTTTATTTAAATTGTTTTGAATTAACTCGTCAAAGAGATGGGAATGTTTCGGGCCTTTAAAGAGCGGAGCACCTAAGTACTTAAGAGGTAAGTGTTGATGTTTAAAATTAGTAAAATTTAGGATTTGATTGATTTTATTATTGGAGATACTAGAGGAAGTGATAAATAGCTTTTCTTATCATTGATAGAAAATCCACTTTCTCTATCAAATTTATTTAACAAAGACTTAAGATGCTTGATGTGATGAATAGAAGCATTTAAAAAAATAATGAAATCATCTATAAAAGTTAAATGGAAAATAGGAATACCACAAAGTGTTCTGTACTACTTACTAGGATTGTTTAAGAATAAATCATTGATGCTCCTAGATAAGTACTCGACAACTATAACAAATAAAGCAGGAGATAAAGGGTCCCCTTGTTGTAAGCTATGGGAAGAGGGAAAGAAACCTAAGGCTTCCCCCATTAAGGAAAATCAAAAACCAAGCATTATTAATACAATTTTTAATAAGAAAAATAAATTTATCAAAAAACCCAAATAAATTCAGAATATGGAAAAGGAAATCCCAAGAGATGTTATCAAATGCTTTGGTAATATCTAATTTGAAAAGAATGTTGCTACCTCTAGTCTTAGCATCAAGATCATGAATTAATTCTTAGGCAAGTAAAATATTGACAAAAATGGATATACCTCTAACAAAACTAGTTTGGTTGAGAGAGATAATTCTATTAAGTAAAGGACTAAGTCTATTGGTAAGTATTTTGGAAATCAGCTTATTGAAGAAGGTACAAAGACTAATAGGTCTAAAATCACTCCAATAGTCCAGATTATCTTTCTTAGGTATAAGAACAATCGAAGTACTAGAAAAATATCTAAGAAAAGGATTACCATTAAAAAAATCAATCACAGTCTCAATCAAATCATTTTTAATGATAAACCAACATTTTTGAAAAAATTGAGTACTGAAACCCTCCAGACCAGCAACAGATCTATGTTCATGTTATTCAAAACTTTGAAAATTTCATCTTCATTAGGTACAATGGTAAGCAATTCATTATCATCATTAGTATTAATAGAATGAATAAAGTGCAATTAAGAAATAGCTTCATAAGAGCGGTTATTAAATATTTCTAAGTAATTAACAATGATTCCTTAATATCATTATTCCCCATACTCCAATATCCATTACATTTTTAATTGTTTGAATATTATTTAATGCTATTTTTTATTAACCAAAGCATGGAAATACCTAGTATTTCTGTCACCATTCGTAATATGTTTACTAGTAGCTTTTTGGTGCCAATAAGTCTCTTCCATATTTTGGAAGTTAACAAGTCTATCTTTTGCCTCAATCAAGTCTGTAATCTTAGATGGATCAGTCATAACAAAGACTTCAAGATCACAAACTAATTTTTCCATATATTTAATATTAGCAAAAAGGTTATAAAATAATGCTTGTTCCACCAGCCCAAATTTTGTTTAAGTCTTATAAATTTAAACCAAAGCCTATTCATCTCCATAATTGAATTATTAGGATGTAAAGGAGCTTTCCAATTATTAGCCACAACATTAAAAAAATCAATATGTTGAATCCACATGTTTTGAAATATAAAATGAGAGGGGTTTTTTAGTCTATTAGAATAATCTTTAATAGAAACCAGAAGATAAGCATGATCTGACAAGGTTCTGCTTAAATGGTCAATAGAAGTAATAGACCATTGAGTAATCCAATGAGCATTAAAAAGAATTTGGTCCAACCTTTGACAAAGTCTAGAGTTTTTCCAAGTATAGTTAGAGCCTTTAAAGCTAACATCAATCAAATTACAATCAAGGATCATATTGGAGAAATCTTGCATAGAATGAATATTAGGAGAGCAACCAGCACTTCATTTAGAAGAGAATAAAATTGTGTTGAAATCACCACCAACAAACCAAGGTTTGTTGACAGAGGTAGAAAAATTCCTTGTATTATCCCAAAGAAGATTTCTACTAGATCTATAATGAGATGCATAAATAAAAAAGCCCAAAACACAATAACCACCATAAGAAATTTGATCATTGAAAACTTGATGAAAGTCATCAAGAATAGAGACCTCAATGAAATTATTACAAAAACACCAAATCTTATTACTAACATTAGAGAAAATTTTATTGAAATTGATCATTCTAGCAACATGGTTAATTTTATTAGCATGAATAAGAGGATCCAGAACAATAAGAAGAGAAATTTTATGAATGTGACAAAGATTTTTAATACGATTACGAATATAGAAAATATCGATCCCTCTAACATTCCGAACAAGAAAATTAAACATAAGGAAAATAAAAAAGGGGACTTAAGCAAAGGTTAATTAAGAAAGGAGTAAGAGGTCACAATAGATCTAGTGTTTTTGGACAATTTGTGAGGGAAATGTTTAACCTTTTTTTTCTTTTTAGCATGATAAGTTTGGAAGCCATTTTCTTTTCCTTTAGAGTCATCATCCGAGTAAGATTTAGTAACATTGGTCATAGATTTAGGAGAAATCTCCAAGTGTTTGGAGGGGAATTCACCTTCTTCCAAATCCATATTTAGTTGAAAAGTAGAATTAACATAAATATCAATATTAAAAATGAGAGATGGTGATGATTTATAACCATTTAAAGCACAAGTAGTAAAATCTGGATCAGAAATATTTTCAGCATGCTCAACATCATTTAAATCCTTATTAAAAGCTTCATTTTCATCGATTAAAGCTGACATAGATGCAGGAATAGAATTATAGGAAATAGAATCATCTTCTGATAACTTAGAGAATTTGTTATTCTCCGCATTAAAAATATTCGAATTCAAAGAATGAATAAGAGGTAAGTCATCCTTCCCATTTTGAATATCGGCTGAATCCCTACCAACATTAGAAGCTGAAACATGTTCAACAGAATTAACCCTGATATCCAAGGAATCAACCTCAATAATAGCCTTCATACCATCCTTAGGATACGAGGCTAATTTTTGAATAGAAGTATGAATCGGCTTATAGGTAGAGACACCATTTTTCGTAGGAGGAATTCATTTTTTTTAAGTGGGGATGGAGAATAAAATATTCTAAATTATCATGACCATGTATTTTATAGTGAGAACAAAAAATTGGAAGGTTTGTCAATTCAACCATTTGCAAATACCCATATTTCTCATAGCCAATCCAAACTTCCTTTGGGTATTTTTTAGTTATGTCTAATTTCATGAGGATCTGAGCCACAGTAGGGCGAGATCACTCAGTGGTCGCTTTGTCGAGTTGCAAAGGCTGGCCAAATAAAGCCCCGACAGTAAAAATCACATGATGGGTATGAAAATGAATGCTCATATTAGGAAGAGATAACCACACAGGGATAATAGGAGATTCCTCCTTAATGTCAAAAAGGGGTGTCCACTTTAGCAAACGTATTTGGCAATTAATGATGAAATAAGAACGACATAAAAAAACACATGAATAATCCAAATCATTAAAAAGTTGAATCAGGATATTTCGAGGGTAAATTAGACCAATCAAGAAGGCACCCATAAGCTTGAGATTATGGAAAAAAAGAGTGGATCTTATCCAAATTCGGACGATGCAAAAAAAATTTATGAACAAGAAAAAATTCAAAAGGTTTTGCCAACTTTTCAACATCCACATTAGAGCACATTATAGACAACAAACCTTTAAAAGAGGTCAAAATGAAATTAACTGAATTAACAAGGGGAGAAATCTTACCAAAGAGCACTTCATTAAAAGATTTAGTAGAAGATATAGTAGTAGTGCCACCAATCACCAATATGTCAGATGCCCTAGCCGAAACATCCATATTTTAAGGTGAAACCCAAGGAATAGAACTCACCACAACCATGGTCAATGACAAAACATCATGCAAATGGCCAGATACCATTCAAGCCTTTGAAATTGGTTGAAATCAAAGCCAAAACCACAAAAATCCCAGTTGGGGGTGTGCCACCAAGAGGGATTCAAAAATCTCTAGAGAAAGAGAGAGCACTTGGGGGAGGAGGGTTCTAAGTTTAGGATTTAGGGTTTAGGGTTTTGTTCACCTCATATTTGGAGTGAGCTCTCAACTTCTTCATCATAGATATAGGACTTTATTGATACTAAGAGTTCCTTAGTCTTAAGACACTCCTAGTGATTAGGTGAACACTTAACCTAACCTTAGAGACTTAGAAGAGTTAGCCATAGGAATAGGCTGTGCCATAGGGATTTAGGAGGATTTGCCTACCCTATAGCCCAAACCCAATCATTGCTTCCTTCTTTCAAACCCAACCCCCAAAATCAAATCCAACTATCTAATGACTAAAATCCATCCCTAAATTCAAACCTTTAATCCCTTCCTAAGCCCTTTGATTTTATCTTATAGACTTAGCCTTAACCAAATCCAAATCAACCCCACTCCAATTGATTTTCTCAATTATCAAATTCAATCTCAAATCAAATTCCAAATTATAAATCAATTCTAAACTCTAAATGATTGGAACCCATGATTAAATTCAAATTCCAAATCTCTTTTTAAGTCATATGTATCACCTTCATATGCTTGATAAAAATCCTTTAATCTGTGTCAAAATAAAGAGTCCCAAATTAAATAAAACTTGATAAAAATTTGCATTAGATTAAGTCATTATTCATGCCCCTCATACTCTAATCTCTTAGGGAGTGGGTTTAAGGAATTAGTTTCTCTTCTAAATAAATAATAGCCTAACCATCTTGCAAAGCATATGACTTGACCACATAGATTTAAAGCATATGAGGAGTTAGCTGGCTACCACTCCAAGTGATATTAAGTCCAATAGTCAGGTGGTTTACTCTCTCTTATGGAGGCAAACCATATACCCACTTTTGCCTTAGGTTTAGGCATGCTTTGCCCTACTTTAAAGCTCCATAGATTTAGGATTTGATGTCGTTATTTCTCTTTGTGGGCTATAAGTATAAATCTTCACCTCTTAGGCATTTCTATAATCTTATATTGAGGAATTATAAGTCTTAGATTTCTAATAAAATTTCAACTTGAATGAATAAATCTATTCAATTTCAAATATATAAAGCCCAACCATAAGATAGATTGGAGTGCTCACTAGGTTTATTAGTATCATGAGCACTCCCTGCTCATCTCCTTTGGTTTTGATAATAACTCTGCCCTTTTTGATCCATCCCATTTGACCTTCTAAAATACAATCAATTTATTGATAATCCTATCTTTGAATTTTTTGGAGATAACAATCACCTACTTTAATCAAGAGTATTCTTAAGGAATTCACTATCCTTAGGATGTAATTAACTATGGATGCTTGTCTCCATAGGGAACTTAATGAATCCAATTTAAATAAACCATGCTTTACTTTTCCATGTAAAGAAGGGGAAAATTCTCTAGTATATTTGAAGACCCATCATGCTAGGTGATTAGGTCCACTAAATGGGGTGGTGACTTCTATCTCTCAAGGTAGTACACTATTCCTTGATGTCGTACCTGATCACCTCAATAAGTACATGCTCAGATCTACGTGGTATCCCCTCACATACGTACACCCAAACACATGAACCAAAAATAAACACCATAAATTTTTCTATCCACTCCACTGGGTATGGTTCTTCTCTCCATTTCTAGTAGACGATTATTGTCTCCAAGCATCGATAGTGGACTTGCATTTTATGTGAGTCTGAGGCTATCTTTCCTTCTTTTGGGACTTAGCTTCTTTCATTCTTAAGCAAAGTTAGCCAACATCCTTTAGGTTTTAGGACCTCACTCCTTGTAGGTTTTGAAACCCATATTGGGTTTCCCACTAGATGATAATAGAATTTATCAATGAAGTGGGAGATAATAAAAATTTAGAACCTCCTCACCACTAGCTTGGTGAGGCAAGGTTCATAATAAAATTTAAAGAAAATAATTTCTTTCACAAAACTGACACTTTCCAAGAGCATTTCTTTCCAAAAATAGCCATCTTCATTCTACATACTCAAATTTGTTGAATGAAGATTCTACTTTCAAATCATAAAATGAAATCGAAGCTCCACTCAACATATGTCATATATGTTGGAGTTGAAGCTTCCCTCTTTCAAGAGCAAATCATGTTATATTTGTTTCCCACATAACATATTCTTACTTGTTAAGTGAGATTCTCTTCTTAAATCAAACATGAATTTGACTTTCACTTAACAAATTCAATTTGTTAAGTGCGAGTCTCATTTTCAAAACATGAATTTGACCTTCACTTAACATATTTAATTTTTGTGTGTGTGTGTGTGTGTATATTTTCAAAAACATTATTTGACTTTCACTTAACAATTTCAATTTGTTAAGTAGGGGTCTCATTTCCAAAACATAAATTTGACCTTCACTTAACATATTCAATTTGTTAAGTGGGGGTCTCATTTCCAAAATATAAATATGACTTTCACTTAATAATTTCAATTTGTTAAGTGGGGGTGTCATTTCCAAAACATAAATTTGACCTTCACTTAACATATTCAATTTGTTAAGTGGGGGTCTCATTTCACAAAAAAAAACTTGAATTTGACTTTCACTTAACAATTTCAATTTGTAAAGTGGGGGTCTCATTTTCAAAATATATTTGACTTTCACTTAACAATTTCAATTTGTTAAGTGGGGGTCTCATTTCCAAAACATAAAATTTGACTTTCACTTAACATATTCAATTTGTTAAGTGAGGGTCTCATTTTCAAAATATATATTTAGCTTTTCACTTAGCATATCCAATTTGCTAAGTAAGAGTCTCACTTTCAAAGCATATATTTGGTTCTACATAACACATCAAATTTGTAAAGTAAGAATCAAATAATCATGCCATATTGGATTCCCACTTAACAAATCAAATTTGTTAAGTTAGAATCCCATTCTCAAGTCATATCGTACTTTAATTTTCACTTAACGCACCAAATTATTAAGTGGGAGTCCCATTTTCAAATATATATCAAACACATTTAGGCTTTCACTTAACATACCAAATTTGTTAAGTGAGGGTCTCTTCTCAATACATATTTGATCCCTATTTAACATACCAATTTTGTTAAGTAAGGATCTGATTTTTCATATCAACCACACTTGAGCTTTCACTTAACATACCAAATTTGTTAAGTGAGAGTCTCATTTTCAAAGAAAAACAAACATATTTCAAACACATTTGGGGCTTTCACTTAACATACCAAAATTTTTAAGTGGGCCTCCCATCTTTGAGTCACTATAGCACCTAAGAGAGTGGGAGTCAACTATAGCACCTAAGAGCGGGAGTGCGGGGTGAATTTGGTGATATTAAAAATTTTAGAAAATTAATTTTTGATTTTATAATAACAAGATACAATTCTTTAAGGTAGAAAAAAATAAAAGTACAGTAAAGTAAAGAGAGACAATAAGCACACAATTTTTACATGGTTCGGCCAAATCCTAAAATTGACCTACGTCCACACATTACCACCCCTGGCTAGGAATCCACTAAATGCAAAATAAGCAAAAATAGTGGCAATGCTTGGGTGATATTAAAATTTTAGAAAATTAATTTTGATTTTATAATAACAAGATACAATTCTTAAAGCAGAAAAAATAAAAGTACAGTAAAGTAAAGAGAGATAATAAGCACACAATTTCTACGTGGTTCAGCCAAATCCTAAAACTGACCTACGTCCACACATTACCACCCCTGGCTAGGAATCCACCAAATGCAAAATAGCTTATAAATAGTACTCTCCTATAATGGGGTGAGTACAACCTCTATAATAATATGTACTCTGCTACAAAGGGGCAAGTACAACCCCAATATAAATTTTATAGCATGAAAAGAAAAATACAAAATAATAAATTTTGATAAAATAAATCTCTCACAAATATACAAAGCTATCCAATTCAAAAAGTGATCTCATAACTTATAAATGATCACTTTACAACTTCAAATTTTGGAAAGATAAAATGCTCACTTAATATTGATAAGAAATAATAAAATAAATATCTAAAAATGATCTTACTAAGATGTTTATGTTATTACCATTTGTAGGCTAATATAAATATGATTTCAAAATAAATTTACAATATTCTTTTGCATAATAAAATAAATTTCAGTAAGGAATACTTTATTTTATTTTAACCAAAAAGATGCTTTCAATTAATGCAAATTATCACAAAATACTTAAATAAAATTAGTATATGATAGATTTAAGTAAACTAGTAAGCTATTAATTAAAAAGAGAGATCTTGACAGAGCTATACTATGAAAGGTAATTGCTCAAGATCGTAGCCTTAGGAAAAATTACTTGGTCCTTTTTGAAGGAAAGTTTCATCCCTCGAGACCTTGACCATTGGATGTGCATCCCCCCTCCTTCCAAAGGTGTGGGATCATTTTGATCTCAATCCGAGCTCGGGTGAGCTTGAATTGAACGGGGAGAGATGAACAGTGTTCATCTATTATCGCTCATGAAGGAGAAGGATCACACGCCGTCCATTCTACTTGATTGGAATGGATGGCTATGATTAGATCAAGATAGATCCCCCTCTGATTTAAGCCTAAACTGTGAGATAAATCTTGGCCGTCCGATCTTAGATCGGATGGCTGTGGAGAAAGCGTGTCTACCGCCGGCTAACTTAGCAGGTGGATGTGATAACTTAAATAACCTATCCCGTCACGTCGCATCAGCACACCACATCAGCTACCATGTGGTCCGACAAAATTAGGGAGTTAATTAATCTAAATTAATTCATTTTTAATGCTAAAACTTCCAAAATTCATAACTAATTATAGAAAATCCAAAAAAAATACAAACTCAAGTTCATTTTAAAGATACTTCAAACGAGAATAATATAAAATTAAATTTAATTAATTTTGAATAGTTATTTTAACTTAATTTGGGTTTTATTGAAAATTTAATTAAGCTAATTACTCCTTAATTACTTCTAAAATTAATTTCAAACTTCTTAAGGCTGATTAATGGGATGATCTCTGCCTTCCATGATTTTCTTGGAATTTATTGTTAGATTAATTAGGGGAATTACTTGTTTCACTCCTAATCACTTTCCTAATTAATTAAATGATTAATTAACCTATTAAATAGTGATAAATTTATTAATTAAGCTTGTTAATCATCATGAAATAGTGAATGGACTTAGGGGATGTGTTCAGGATTTCAATTCCAATCTTTTTCCCTAAGTTTATTTCATTTGGATAAACACTTAATAAATTTGTAAATTAATTAATTGCTTAATCACCGCATTAATTAATTCAATTAATCAAACTCAAAACTAAGTCACTCTAGAACTTAATCACTCAATTCTTGGGTAGATTCTTAGGTGTTCAATAACCTAAGAGGATTTCAAAGAAAATTATAATCAACTACATGTGTAGGAAGGTTATAAAACTACTTAATTAAATCCTTTAGCTTAATTAATCAATAATTGTGAGCCAATAACATTAGGCCCCTTTATTTCTTAGGTGCATTGCTGATTTAACTTCCATGTGGTTGCATATCATATGATGGCTTATAATTACTTGTTTAATTATGTTAAAGTGGTGTAGGTAAGGGGTAATTAATGGATTTAATTCAAATGTTAACCAAAATAAAACATAAAATCAACCTAATTATTTTAAAATTAAACTAAACTAATTCACATATGGGAGAAATGGGTTAGGACCAGCAAACCTTTCTCATATTTTCTATGTCAAATCAATTCCAAAAATAATAATCTCCTTAAAATATTTTGATTCACTTTAAATGATCTTATTTTAGAGGATTGTCATGAGGAATTAATTAGGGTGAATGAAGCCATATGCTTACATCACTTTATTTCTTTTCGGGCATGCTAAATATTATTTTTCATACGAAATCATGCATTCATTTCTTTTGAAACATCAGTTAAATAAAATATTTTCTTCTATGTCAAATTGCATGTTTTGGCTAAAGTTAAGAATATGAGTGGCTATTATCATTATTAAAAAAAAATTATTTTCAAACCTATAAATCAAAGATTATGAATAAGTGATGCTACTTATAACTACTTATAAGTTTGCATGTTATTATAGCATAAGATGTGTTTTATGTTGTTTCCTTATCTTCTCTTAACATGGATTTGAATATGATTTGCAACGTGTATAGTTCATTTGAAAAGAATACAAAACTTATTTAAATCTATTCTTATGCATTTCTATGTTATGACTTAAGAAGGATCCTCACATTTGCACATATAAATTATACAACCAAATCAAACAAAAAAAATTCTTTTGCATAATTCTTTATCCATTTGGTTCTTTTTGTACATCTACATGTATTTAAGAAAATTGGTATATTAATCTAGACATCCTGGGGCTGCGAGGCTTTAAGTAGCCCTAAGTAGGTCTTGTATCTTATGCCCCTGGTGTAGAAAAAACTGGTGCCATACTCACTTATGTCTTTTATACATGTGGATGTGTATTTTGTTAATGGATGAAAATCCCCCTTTTCTACATAATAATGACATGCATCAATGGAATATCCAAATTTTCAAATCATATCTCTTAGCATTCACCATCAAATTGTGCTAAAATTTGCATTGCATGTATAGGTATGCTTAGGATCATTCATATGCATGATATACTTGGTGGAAAGTAATAAATGGTTGTGTATCATGTGGTAGTAATTCACCTTAATTAATCCTAAGATGTCTTTCTCATTGAATAGGGCTATTTAGCGCAAATCTAAACTTAGGGTTAATTAAAACACATGATAAAATATTCACTAAAGAAAATTTATTAATGAATCTACTTGCTTTAAGATAGGGATGAAAGAGAAGTTCTCTTCTCTTTTCTTCTCTTCATAACATTTAGTAAATAAGTGTAGGTTCATAAAAACCAAATCAAATCATCAAATAAAATTGACAAATCAACTAAATCATTTAAATTAAAACCACCATCTAAATTGAATCATTTGCACTTCAAAAATTCTATCCTTAAAGCCTAGCTAAGACATGTCACACAAGCCTTAAATGGCACACACATTAGGCTAAGTCACCATTTCTAGCTCTATATTAGGGCAGTGCATGGTTTGATGCCTGATTTTGTTTTGTGATGTAATGTTTTTCGACTAGATGTTAGTGTGTATGTGCGTAGTCTAGATGTCAGGCTGATATTAGCCTATTCATGCTTACTGCAAGGGGTTATGCATAAGGGCCACTGTAATAAAGATATGGTTTTGCTATATAGGTTGCTTATACCCCTAAGCATAACCCAAATTAGGACAAGTGGACTTGGTTACCCATGTGTGGGGTGCTAAGTTCAAATTATTCATATACATGCTTGGGTTATGTGGTATATTTAGCTAAACTCAATTTTGTACATTTAATTCAATTTATCTTTTCCATTTTGATGTAAATTTTGTAATTAATATTTAGAATGAATGTTATGGGGGAAGTAAGGTGAACAATGGTTACAAGACCATGTCTTATATACCATGTGAAGCCTTGGAGCAAACTACATCCCAAGTTAAACCAAGAGAAAGAAAGAAATGAAGAAAGGAAGAAATGAGGAAATGAAGAATGAAGACCCCCCATAACATGAATTCCTTTTAATTGTAATTATTCATTTGTAATCCAGGTTGTAAAAGGGTAGAGCTCGGCTACCCACATTACTTTTTGAGTTGTGCAGTGGAGCCCGACCACACCGGCCTTTTATTCCCTTTATGATAATTTTATAAATTGATTGATGTTATGTTTATGATTATGCAAATAGGATGGCCTGATTTTCTTAGTTTCTTAATTGCTTTATGATTGTTGAATGGCCTGGATGCGATTAGGCTCTTAGGAAAAAATAAATTTTCTATCCAATTAATCAACTCAAAATTAAATTAAACAACTCATAACCTCACCTAAAGCCTAAGACATAAGTCAAGATAATAAAAGATTTAGTAACCCCTTTACTAGATGTTGTATGTCTCACATCATGCATAAATCATATTGCTTCACTCTTGCTAATGGAGGGCTTCCACCTTTGCCAGAGAAAATGGCTTGACCTTTGAGAGACATGGTGGAAAAACACCTCATTCTTTCTGATTCTAGCCCATAACCAATCTTCTCATTCATTAGGCATATGAAATCCATAGCCTGTGTCAAATAAAAATGTCCAAATATCAAAATAAAACTTAACAAAAAATTTGCATTAGATTAAGTCATTTATTCATGCCCTTCATGATCTAGTCTCTTAGGGAGTGTGTTTAAGGACTTAGTCTCCTTCTAAATAAACAACAACCTAGCTATCTTGCAAAGCATAAGACTTGCCTACATGTATTTAAAATCGTAGGAGGAGTTAGTTGGCAGCCACCCCCAGATGGTTGTAAGTGCAACAATCGAGTAGTTTATCCTCTCTTATAGAGGTAAGCCATATACCCATTTTTTCCTTAGATTTAGGTCATGCCTTGGCCCTCACCAAAGCTCCCTCAATTTAAGACCTGAGGTTATTATTTTCCTTTGTGATCTACAAGCATAAATCATCACCTCTTAGGCATTTTCACGATCTTGTATTATGGAATTATAAGCCCTATATTTCTAATAAAAATTCAACTCAAATATATAATTCTTCTCAAATTTCAAAAATATAAAGCCCAACCATAGAACAGTTTGGGTTGTTCACTAGGATTTCTAGTATCATGAGCATCACCTACTCATCTCACTTTAGTTTCAATAAAAACTCCCTCCTATAATCAATCCCACATGATTTAAAAAAAAAAACTAATTTGTTGATAGTCCTATCTTTGAAATCTTTGGAGACAATGATCATTTTCCTTAATTGAGAGTATTCTTAAGGAATCTTATTCTTTAAGATATAATTAACTATGAGGGCTTGCCTCCATAGGAAATTTAACGAACCCAGTTTAAATAAACCCTGCTTTACTTTTTCATGTAAAGTGGGGGAAAGATCTTTGATATATTCGAAGACCCATTGTCCTTAGGAGTCCTTATTAGGTGATTAGGTCTATTGTAGGATGGTGACTTCTGTCTCTTGAGATAGTACATCATTCCTCAATGTCACACCTGATCACCCTAATGAGTACATCTACGGATCTACGTGGTGTCCCAATAACATTTTTCAATTCAACGAAAAATAAAACACCATAGATTTTTCTAGCAAATCGGCTGGGGAAGGTTCCTCTCTCCATCTTTGGTAAATGATTGTTGTCTCCAAGTGTCGATAGTGGATTTGTATTTTATATGAATCTGAGACTATCATTCTTTTTTGTTGGCACTTAGCTCATTTCATCCTTAAGTTAAGCCAGCCAATATCCTTTAGTTTTCAGGGCCTCACTCCATGTAGGTCTTAAATTTGGGTCCCCCAATAGGTGAAAATAAAATTTAATAAAAAAGAGATTACTAAAAACCTTGTTGAACCTCTTTACCATTTCTTTGGTAAGGCAATGTTCATTCTACAAATAAGAAAAATAAATCCCTCATAAAAATATCACTTTTCAAAAGAACTTTTCCAAAATTAACATAATAAAATATTTGCACAAAAATTTTCACAAAATATATATAATTCAACCCCATCTAACAATCCTCAAGATTGTTATATGTAGGTTTTCTCAAAACTAAAATCAAAATCATCTTTCAAAAAAAAAACACATATGAACATCCTCATTTAATATACCCAATTTTATTGAATGAAGATTTCATTTCCAAATAAAATCAAAATCATCATTCAAAAAACACATATGAACATCCTCATTCAATATACCCAAATTTTTTGAATGAAGATGTCATTTCCAAATAAAATCAAAATCATCTTTCAAAAAGAACAAATTTAAAATGAACACCATCATTCAATATACCCAAATTTGTTGGATGAAGGTTTCTTTTCCAAATAAAATTAAAATCATCTTCCAAAAGCACATATTTGAAAATGAACATCCTCATTCAATATACCCAAATTTATTGAATGAAGATTTCATTTCCAAATAAAATCATATTATAAAATTGAAATTCCATTTCAATATATCTCACATATGTTGAAGTTGAAATTTCTTTCTTTTCAAAAAGTACTAATTTGAAGGTAAGAAACTTCATTCAATATATCCAAATATGTTGGATGAAGTTTCCATTTTCAAACAAAATCACACCATTTGAAATTCCACTCAACACATTCCACATGTGTTAAGTTGGAATTCCCTTCTTTTAAAAATGCAATAATCACACACAAAGATGAAAAATAAAACATGATTGACTTCCATTTTACATACCCAAATTTGTTAAATAAAAATTTTCTTCACAAAAATCATGAAAATCAAAATACATTGGAATTCCATTTGACATACGCAAATTTGTCAAATGAGAGTTTCACTTTTCAAAAAGAAAATTGAAAAAAAAAATTGGATTCCATTTAACACACCATGCTCATTAAATAGAAATCCACCTTTCAAAAAAATAACACAAAATCAAAACAAAAAAATCAAACACATTTGGACTTTATTTAGCATATACAAATTTGCTAAGTAAAGATCTTCTTTTCAAAATCAAAACAAAAAAATCAAACACATTTGGATTTTTATTTAGCATATAAAAATTAGATAAGTAAAGATCCCATTTTTAAAATTAAAACAAAAAATTAGATTTGGGCTTTGTTTAGCATACACAAATTTTCTAGGTAAAGATTCCATCTCTAAATTCACACATGATACACATCATGGGAAAACAAGCAAAAAAGAAAGTTATTTTTAAACAACTCATTTAGCATACCAAAATTTGTTAAATGAGTAATCTCAAACAAAATCAATTGACCCTTTATTTAACAAACTCAAATTTGTTAAATAAAGGGTCACCAAACATAAAAATCAAATTCAATTATGAACCAATGGAACCATAAAAAATCTCTTCAAAATATTTGAACCCATTTCAACCATACACAAATTTGTTGAAAGTGGATTCTAAATTCAAAATCTCTTATCCAATTCATTCAAATTCTCTCTCCTAAATTCAATGAGCCCCATTTAACACATTCAAATTGTTGAGTGTGGGTTCAAATTCTAGAGCAAATTTAAAAAGTCGGTAGAATATCAAGATAGAAAATTTGATTTGAGTTTGTTTCCAACAATTGCAGAGTTCTAGTTCAGTCTTAGTCAGCTTTTTCTCAAGTTCAGTACAGTATAAATGGATGCTCAGAAGTATGTGTTCACCTTCCCCTTTGGGATGGAATTGGCCTTGGATCGGGCCAGCCTCCCACAAATTGATTTGGCTCATCTAATACACTTTGACCAAGGATTGAGGGGCGATCACTTGAGCACCACCACCATGTAGAAATGTGGTGATGGCATAAGCCAGTCATCCTTGTTGAGATGCCTTCAGATTCTAATTTTTTGTCACTAAAGAGGAAGATGGTGGAGGTTCCTGCAGTAGTCATAGCTCTAGTGCATGTACGTTCATTTATTTCTATCGCTTCCCCAGTACAAGCTAGTACCCACTCACGAGCTTCCTCTAAGGGGAAGGCTACCCTAGCTTCAAGGAGAACTTCAGTGCATAAGATCAAAGCGGCATCATGTGTGCATTGCCAAGGAGATAGAAGTAGTCTCTCACATGCAGTAGAGGAGTCACCCAGGGTAGTTTCTCCTTTGATTACACAGAACAAGTTCCATACTCTTTCTGAATCTGATGGAGAGGAAGATGTTAGGAGGATTACAATGTCACCTCCACTTGCAGTTCATTATGCAGCACCTACCAGAGATAGGAGGAGGTCATATGCCTACTTCAGGATAGCTCTATGCTAAGTTGGCAAGGCTCACAGATGGTCAAAGTCTGGTGCCCAGTTTATTTTATGATCAGTTACTCCTCATAGTGTGGGCGAGCATATCTGTCAAGAGAGAGCCAGAGAGGCCCGTGTATCAGTTCATGTTACTAGCAGAGAGAGGTGAAGGTACTCCAGCCAGTCAACAGCCTTCACCCTTATAGATTTCCTCGATCAGTGTGCTACCCACACTGGTCACACTGATAGTCCTCTATTGACTGGTACTACCCATCATGAGAAGAGAGCCCCCGCATAGAGGGAGTCAGTGTTGTCTCCATCACACTGCTCTACTCCATGCCCATCATTATCAGTGCAGGTCCCAACTTCTACAGTTCCATCTAAAGCCATGAAGGCAGCATCAGGGGAAAAGAAAGCCCCACTAGTGATATGGCTATGGCCAAGAAATCCCATTTCATCTACACCACCGATTGAGGTGAGGTCGAGCTCTTCTGCTTGACCTCCTACTTCAGTTGTGGTGAAGAGGGAGTGGCGACCTCGTAGAATTGTAGTCATGCCATCACCACCACCACCTCAGCAGATCATGGATATAGCAATAGCAGAAGGAGAAGGAGATAGTTCCATTGTCCCCATGGAAATAGATCCTCCCAAGAGTAGCACTCCACCTATGATGGGTGATAGTCATGAGCATCTATCCTTGTTGACCTCATTTTTAGGATGAGCTCTCAACCCCTCCATCTTAAACATAGGACTCCTCTTAGACTTTAAGAGATCCTTAGTCTTAAGACACATCTAGTGATTAGGTGGACACTTAACCTAGTCCTAGAGACTTAGAAGAGTTAGCAATATGAATAGGTCATGCCTTAGGGGTGTTAGGAAAGTTTGCCTACCCTATAGCCTTAACCAAATTCCTCACTTTCTTCCTTCAAGTCAAACTCCAAATCAAATCAACATCAAACCTAAATTAATTTTAGCTTAATTGATTTTCTCCAAACTCAAATTAATGCCACATGATTGAAACCCATGATTGAAACTTTTTACTAAATTCAAAATTCAAATCCCAATTCAAAATATTTCCTAAGTCCTTTATGTCCCTCTTAAAGACTTAGCCTAAATCATGATCAAATCAATTCAATTCATGAAATTTTCTCATAGCCCATTTATATTCTCATTTATATTCACATATATAAATGAAATATAAATTCAAATCAATCACACTAAATCCAAAATTCAAATCCAAATTAAAAATATTTCCAAAGTCACTTTTAATTCCTCTTAAGGACTTAGCCTAGATCGAGTTCAAATCACTTCAAATCTTTGACATTTTCTCATAACCCATTTACATTCTCATTTATATTCACATATATAAATGAAATATAAATTCAAACAACCAAAACCAATTCCAAAAATCAAACTCAATTTCAATCAAAATCCAACATAAGCCTTTCAAATCAAAATCTTAAACTTAGCTAAATCAATTTCAAATCAAGCCAAACCCTTAATTTTTCTTCATGATTCAATCAATCCTTCAATCATAAATCTAAATATAAACACAAACATTAATCATCAAATTAAAACTCAATTCAAAAATGAAACCCAAATCAAACTCATGTTCACCCTTTGAACTTGAAATTGTCAAATGTACCAAAACCCATTTGACTTCAAATCTCTTGCAAATTGATTTTAATTTCAATCATAAGTCCATATGTGAGTTCAACCAAACTCAACTCAAACTTTGATCAAGCTATTTGACCTACTTTGGCTCACTTGACCCAAAGTGACCTAAGGTGCCCTTATGAGCTAAATTCTAATCTTAACCAAATTGGATTGAACTAAGCCCATCTAAGCCTCTCATCATGATCAACAATCATCATGAGATGATCAATTACTCAAATTGGGTCAAACCAAGTAAAACCTAAGGGTTGACCAAGTCAACACTTAGCCAAAATGAAACCCAACAAAATTGACTAAAATAAATGATCTCTGTTCATTCATGATCAATGTTTGAACTTAACCAAGTCAACATTTGAGCCTAACCTAGCTCAATTGGCCACTTGACCCAAGCGGCCCAACTTAACCTAAAAGATCAAAATATGTCAAAACTTGATCTAAGCCAAATTGATAGAAATCAATGGATCAAGTTCATTCCAAATCACTTGTTGAACTTGACCAAAGCCTCAATCGGCCAACTAGACCTAACCTAGCCCAATTGACCATGAACCCAACTTGACCTAAAAGGGCTAAATTGAGCCAAATTTGAACTTATCCAAAATTGATTGGAAACAAAGATACCAATCCATTCCATATGACCAACCAAACATTAACCATCCCATGACCTAACCTAAATAGGTCAAATAGGTCAAATAGGTCAAATAGGTCAACTTGGTTAACTTGACCCATTTGACCTAAATGAACTCAATTGAACCAAAACCAAATATAAACAAAATTGAATAAAACCCAAGCCACCGAAACATTTCAAATGGTCACATGAACTTGACCCAACCCTTGGTTTGACCCAATTTGACCAATTGGTCAAATTTACCCAAGTTGACCCATTTTGACCTAAATGGGTCAACATGAGCCAAATCATATTAAACCAACTCCAAATTCAATGAAACTTGGCCTAACCCATTTTTCAAACATACCCAAACTAAAATCATGGTCAAATGACCATTTTACTCTTAGGCCATAAGGTAACCTAAAATCAAAACCACTTGGAATTTGGTCAATTCCTTTTCATGGACACTTGGCATCCTTAGTGGACCAAATGGTCACTAATGGACCTAGTGCACATGACCCAATGGGTTTGAGTCAGTCAAACCCAACCCAAACCCAAAATCAACCACCTCCTTTGAAATTGGCCATATGGAATCCTCCCTCCACTTGATTTAAGCACATGGCCACCTCATCAACTCCTCCTCTGGCCAAAATCAAATTCAAGGACACCTCTAATAACCTAACAAACCCATTGAATAAGCTCAATTGGATCATAATGGCATCTCCTTGCTCATCCATCCGATTGCCCTTGGGGGAGATATACTCCCAATAATACCATTCAATCTTGATAGGGCCATACTTAATTGAGCTAAGGGAAGTGAGAGGACCCTTTTCCAAGTGATTCCAAGCTTCCTAGAGTGAAATCTATTTTCCAATTCTCAATTTTCATAGCTTGAAAATAGGGGAGCTCCACTAAAAATCCAACTTACTCCACACTCAACATCAGCCCAATTCCTTCTTCAAGCTTCATTAGAGGACCAAGTCTAGTTCACCTAAGATCTTTCCCAAGCTCCAAAGGCAAGGGAGGATTAAATTTGATCAAGACTGAGCTCAAGTGCAAGTGGAGTTGGCCCATAGGAGGATCTACCCAATCTCAGAGCCTCCAAACTTTAGCAAAGCTTGGCCTCCACTAGTTGAAGCTTCTCCAAGGGAATCGAGTGTCGGTGATCACCTTCAGCGAGGTTAGCCATTAAACCGAGCTTAATTTCAATGTGGTTTGGAGCTTTATGAAGTGAATTTTAATCTCATGGAATTATAGTCATTAGATGTGATTGTCTTTGTGCTTAGATGGTGTGGGTTGAGTTTCAATCCAATCAAAGCTCAATCGAGCTTGGATCATCCCCTAGAAGATGGACGGTGTCCATTCTTCATAGGGAAATATAGGGATAGATCATGGGCAGTCCATCCGCGCATTTTGGATGGATGGCCATGATTAAGACACATAACATTCACGCTTTATCCCTTTAGAACTACGACTTTAACCTCAGTCTTATAATCCTTAATCAGACGGTTGAGGAGAAAGCGCATAGTGCTACCGCTGACGCATCGTGATGATGTGATAAGTTAAATATCAGATCTCATCGTGCCATGTGAAAATCACATGTCATCTTAGCAGCCCACGTGGCACCGAAGGGATTAAACATTTCAGTTAGACCATTTAATTAATAATTAACCATGGAAACTTCCTAAATTCATATGTAAGCCTAGTAAAACTAGAAAAAATAAGAAATAAATTAAATTGGATAGATAATTGGACATAGAATATTCTAAAAATGATTTGAATGGATTTTGAATAGTACTTTTCTCTAGATTTGAGTTTTACTAAGAATGTTATTTTGCTAATTACCCTCTAATTACTCCACTGATTAATGCTAAACTTTTTGTGCTTAATTAGTGGGATGACCCCTACCTCCCCTAATTTTCTTGGGATTTATTGGTAGATTAATTAGAGGAATTTCTAGTTCATTTCTTAATCACTATCTTAATATAATTAAGCTTAATTATGGGTATAATTAGTTGTTTAACCTTCTAATTGAGTCAATTAAGCTTTGATTAAGTGAATATGAGGTTTAGGAAATAATTTTGGGATACTTTCCTTAATATATTCCCTAAACCCCCTTTCTTTCTTAATCCAACTTTAACTAAGGGTTAATTCACTAATTACCCCCTTAAGTAATTTCATAAAAATACTAAAACTTTCCAGAACTCAATTAATCTATCTTGGATAGATGCTTAGGTGTTCAAGAGCCTAAGTACAATTAAGGAAATCAAAATCCAACTCACATGTGTGAGGGGGTTATGAAATTACTAAAGTTAAACCCCTTTGTTTAATTAATCATTAATCATGAGCCAAATGCATTAGGCACCTTTCTTTCCTAGGTGCATTGCTGATTTAAATTCCTTGTGTGGTTTTATGTCATCTCATTGGCTCATAATTATTTGATTAAGTATGCTAAGGTGGTATAGGTAAGGGTGAAAATGATCTAATCAAAGCATGAAAATGATCTAATCACCTAAAAAATAAACTAAAATAACAAACTTATGTGGGAATGGGTTAGGAACATCAAACTCACCTCACATTTCTCAAATTAAATCAAACTCAAAAAAGGAAAAATCAAACATTCCTTTAAAATTACTTGATTTGCTTTAAGATTTTATATTTCATAAGATTATCTTTAGGAATTAATTAGGGTGAATGTGTTTATATGCTTTCATCACTTTGGTTCTTTCCTAACATGCTAAATCTATATGTCATATGAATTTCATGCATTCATGTTTTTAAAAAATCAAATTAAAAAAGAAGTGCTTTCTTTATGTCAAATTGCACGTTTTGGCTAAAGTAAAAAATTTGAATGGCTATTATTACTACTAAATCCAAAGCTATTTTTAAAATCTATAAATCAAATACCTAAAATTGAAAGTGTGTTACTTATAATTATTTATAAGTTTGCATGTGGATATGAACATAAAGATCTGCATAGTGTACTTTTCCTTCTCTTTTTTTTTAGCATTATTTTTAAATAGAATTTGGCAAAGTGTATAGTTCATTTGAAATGAACATAACACTTGACTAATTCCATTACTATTCATTCCTATGCTATTACTTAAGAAGTGCATCCACACTAATACATATAACTTGCATAAACAAAATAAATAAACAAATATAAACTTTTTCATCTTTCTTTTCCATTCATTTTTTGTACATATGCTTGTATTTAAGAAAAGTGATATATTAGTCTAGACAACCCCGGGGATGTGAGCCTTTAAGTATCCCTAAGTTGGTCTTGTACCTTACACCCTTGGTGCTAACAATGGCATTGTACTCACTTATGCCTTTCATACATACATGTGTGCATGTGAAAAATGGATAAGAAAACCACTTTTCTGCTTAATGAAAATCATGCATCATAAAGCATTTAAATTTTCTTAAGTAACTTACTTAGTATTCAACATAAAGTATGATAAACATTCTCATTCGTATGTATAGATATGCATAGGATTCATCCATATGCATGTTATACATGTTGGAAAAGAAATGACGTGATGTGTGTTTTGTAATATTAATTCACTTTACTTAATCTTAAAATACCTTTCTTTTTCACTAGGTTTGTTTAGAGTTAATCTAAACATAAGATTAATAAAAAAAATATAATAAAATATTCACAAAATAACACTAAATATGAATCTATTTCAGAAATTACTTAAGCTAGAGAAGGAAAGAGAAGTTCTCCTCTTCTCCCTCTCTTTATAACTTAGTAATTAATTATAGATTCACTTAAATCAAATAAAAATACAAAATAAACTCAACCCAAATCAACTAAACACTTGGATGAAATCTAAACCTTAAAGCGATAGCTAAGCATACCACATAAACCTTTTAAGGCACACACATTAGGTTAAGTCACTACTTCTAGCTTTAGGTTAGCGAGGTGCATGGCTTGATGCTTGCTTTTATTTTGTGATGTATTGTTTATAGTATGGATGTTAGGGTGAATATGCGTAGAATGAATGGTAGGATGATTTAGTCTAATCATTATTTTCTACAGGGGATTATGCTTAAGGGGAGTTGTAATAAAAATATAATTGCTTTTGTTGTGCAAGTGCTTATACCCCTTAGAATAATCCAATAGGCCAGTTGGACTTGGTTACCCATGTGTGGGGTACCAAGTCCAATACACATGCTTGGGATTTGTATGGTTTGTTTAGCTAATCTCTATTTTGCAAGTGTTAGTTAGATTTACTTATCTTTTTCATGTAATTTTGCAATTAGGATTTTGGAATGAATGTTATGGGCGATTAGGATGAGCATTAGTCATAAGATTACATCTTATGTACCATGTCAAGCTTTTGGAGCATCCACATTCCAACCATCCAAAAGAAAGAACCAAAGAAGAAAGAAGGAAAGAAGAAGAAAAAAGAAAAGAAGAATGATGAAATGAAGAATGAAGATGCCCATAACATGGATTCCTTACTTGAATGTAAATTAATTCATTTGTAATCCAGGTTGTATAAGGGTAGAGCTCAGCTACCCAATTTATTTTTGAGTTTGTGCCATGGTGCCTGACCACAAATGGCCTTTTATTCTTTTACGTTAGCTTTATAAAATGTTTGATGTTTTGTTTAGCTTGTGCATTCAAATGGAATCTTTTTCCTAGTTTCATCATTGCTTGATGTATGGCTTGGATGATGATTAGGCTCTTAGGGAAAGATAAATCTTCTACCAAATTAATTAACTCAAAATTAAAAATGAACAACTCATAACCTCATTTAAAGTCTAAGTTAAAAACCAAGTTAGCAACCCCTTAGTTGGATGAGTATTTCTTTTATAACATCATGCATAAAAAGCATATTGATTCACTCTTGATTGGAGGGGTTCCACCTTTGCCAGAGAAACTTGGCTTGACCTTTGAGAGCCATGGTGGAAACACACCTCCTCTCTTCTCACTGATTTTGTCCAATAATCTTATTTCTCATGCATTAGGCATATGAATTCTATAATCCTGAGTCAAATAATTGTCTAAAAATAAAAATAACATGTATTATATTTTACATTAGATCTAGGTCATTTTCATACCCTTACATGATCTAGTCTCTTAGGGAGTGAGTTTAAGGACTTAGTCTCTTTCTAAAATAAGTAATAGCCTAGTTATCTTGCATAAAGTATATGACTTGACTACATGAATTTAAAATCATAGGAGGAGTTAGTTGGCAGCCTCCCCTAAGCAATTGTAAGTCCAAGTAGTCGGATGGTTTGCCCTCTCTTATGGAGGCAAACCAAAAACCCATTTTCGCCTTAGATTTAGGTCATGCTTTTGGCCCTTGCCAAAGCTCCCTAGATTTAAGTTCTGAGGTTACTTCTCCCTTCTATGGGCCATAAGCATAAATAATCACCTCTTAGGCATTTCCATAATCTTGTGTTTTGAAATTATAAGCCCTAAACTTCTAATAAAAGTTCAACTCAAATAAATAAATCAATTTCAAAAATATAAAGCCCAACCATAAGATAATTTAAGATGCTCACTGGGTTTTCTAGCATCATGAACATCTTCTACTTATCTTTCTTTGGCTTCGATAATAACTCTCTCTCTCTCTCTCTTTGATCAATCCCACTTGATCTTCTAAAATGAACTAATCGATTGATCATCCAACCTATTGAAATTTTTGGAAACAACGATCATTTACCTTAATCGAGAGTATTCTTAAGGAATCCCCTTCCTTAGGATGTAATTAACTATGGGGGCTTGCCACTTTAGTGAACTTAATAAACTCGGTTTAAAATAACCCTACTTTACTCTTCCATATAAAGTAGGGGAAGAATCTCTCGTACATATACAGACCCATTGTCCTTAGGAGTCCTTATTGAGGTGATTATGTCCATTGTAGGGTGGTGACTTATATTTTTGAGATACCTCTCCTCTCTTCCATCACCTCCCTTAATAAGAACATCTATGGATCTACATGGTGTCCAAAATGCATAAAAGAAAAGTGTATATTTCTATCTTCATTTTATCCCACATAGAGTGAAGATGGAAGTATACATTTTCTTTAGAAATCTCTTAAAAAATTTCACCACAATCCTCCAGTGAGTGTAGCCCTCACAGGGTTATCATTTCGATAGTAAGGGGAGGTCAGATGTTTCTCTGTTCATGAACATGATCTCATCACCGTCGGTCAGTGAACATTTGTTACGGTGAGACCCTTGGATGATATCGTAACAATATCTCATTGATGAAGAAATCTAGGGGTATGGATCTTGAAGAGGAGAAGGTTAGCTTTAACCCCAACAAAGATGATTTGTTGGAAGACTCAGTAGAGGTGCATATGGTTGATACCAGAGGTTCCCTCCTTGGGGATCAGCATTATTTGGAAGGTGTTGCGACCGAACAGGATGATAAAGCCCATTCAACCCAACACCTCCTTCAACAACTCAAATAAAAGAATGAGTAGATTGACAAGATGAGAAAGTGGCTTGAAAATTTGCTAGCCATAGTTCTAGCACTTCAGAATCAAGCTCTAGTAGCACATCCTACCATTATGGAGACTAGTCAACCTAAGTTACTGGATGTCCCGGATCAACCCAAGAGTTTACCACTAGTAGAGTAAAGCAGCACTAGCTTGTATAGGAAGGTAGTGGACAGTACCCCCATACAAGAAAAAGATATCAAACTTATGGTTGAACAATAAGTGAAAGAAGCACTGGCATAAGCCCGAGGTGCTTCATCAGTTCCAAAGGGTAAACTCTACCCAGAGGAATTTGATGTTATCCAATATCCTAAGGGTTTTGTACCTCTTTCTTTCAAGAGTTTTGATTGGGAACCCTCAAAGATATAGCCCACTTCGTGGCTAACTGTTGCAACACGAATGCACTATTGTCTGTCGTAGTTTAAAGCATAACTTTGAGTACGAACTTCCCAACAATTCAATGAAGAGTTTTGTTGAGTTGGACCAACTCTTTATTAAGAGGTTTGCTGGAGCTCAGCAAAGGGTAATTGTGGGAAATCTCATTATAGCACAACAACACCCCAATGAGTCCCTCATTGATTATATTCTTAGATGGCATAATTTAAGCATGAAATGCTAATCGTAGCTATCTAAATAGCATGCTATTGAAATTCTACTAAATAATATTCATGGATTGGTCACCTTCATGCTTAAAGCTTTCACCATCAAGATATTTGAGAAGCTAATTAACAAGGTAGCTAGTCTACAAGGAGAGGCTAAATAGTTGCCTTTTCAAGATCAGTCATCAAAGTCAAAGCCATAGAAAGCCTATGAAAATAACCAAGGGGTAGTAGCAGCATTGGATAAGGGGAAACAACCCTCCAGAGATTAGTATGAGAGACCTCGACCTCCACAGCCATCATTTACACCTCCTTTACCACCACCTAGGCCATCCTACCAGCCACTGCAATAGCCACCATGGCCTTTGCCCCTCCTCCTCAACCATACTCTCAGCAGCGGTACACATACCCGACCCTAGGTAGCTATCATTAACATAGTCTTTTAGCTAAATTAAATAAAACTTATTCATTTAAGAGGGATGTAGTCAAGAAAATCTTTAAGAACTTCTTAAAGAAACCTAATTTTTAGCTACCCGAGCCTAGGAAGCCAGAGGAAGTGGGAAGGAGCATTGATCCTAACTTTTTCCTCTACCACCGCATGCTAGGCCATGTTTTGGAGGATTACTCTACATTTAAAGACTGGCTTGAGCATAGCTACAAGTCAGGCGCAATAGTTATCACTAAGAAATATCTAGTGGAAAACAATCCAATTCTGTTAGGGTAATCCTTGGGGATACATGTGATCCTCTCAAAATAAAAGAAGGTTGGGATATCTCTTTATCCCAAACCTCTAAAAAGATTGTTTATAAAATCAAGAAACTTTCCTTACATGTGTCTGAGACAGCTCGAACCTCCAACATCAAAGAAGGTTTGTAAGTTGCCAAAGATAACTTGGGGAAAGTAGAAGCTTAGTAGTAGTAACAGCAGCCCATACTTGCCTGGGATAGCTAAGTAGCACAACCATTGACCAAGTCCAGCCTTTATTCCACCATTGTGGCTACTACTTCAGCCGACATTCCTACTTCAGCTAGCTCTTCTTCTAGAAGGCATCTTATATCGGTAGATGAGGGCATCAAATCCCTCACCCCACTTACTTTACTAGATTTCCACTCTGTACCTCCTTTTAAATCTAAGAACTCAAAGAATAAAGTTAGTTTAAGTTACATCTGTGCCACTTATGATGGGTTATCTGATTCTACTCTTTTAAAAAACTCTTCAAGTCTTAATAATTATAACAACTCTGATCATCCTCTTTCTGATTAAAAAATGGACTTTCCTTTTTTCAATATTATGAGTTCACCTCTTGAGATAGACTTGGAATCATCTGATTTCAAGGGTCCTATAGGAGAAGCTATAAGTATGACTGACAAGCAGGTAGAATCTTCCACTAAACCACCAGAAGAGGTCACCAAAGTTAATCTCTATAGTGGCAAAGTTTTACCTCCTAGGGCAGCACCTCAAGATAAGGGTAAACAAGTCATTAGTACCAGCAAGAAAGAAGCCCCTCCACAGGATGCTCCACCCATGGATATGCTTATGGAGGATCAACCCAGAGTTGATTACAATGTCATCACTCACCTAAGAAAGTTGTCAGCTAAACTAAGCATATATGGTGTCATTGTCTTATCCAAAGAGATGAGGGAATCATTAATCAAGGCTCTTCTTGATTTAGAGATATGGTTAGCTCAGTTGACCACTATTGGAGAGGAGGTACATTATTCAAGAGAAGCCCATGGAGTCACATTCACCAATGAAGACCTTCTTCTAGGGGACATGGAGCACAACCGTCCCCTCTACATCATAGTGGATATGGGCAGATTCAGACTTTCTAGGGTTTTAGTTGATCCAGGTGCATCAGTAAACATTATGAGCCTGAAAACACTTGCATATTTGAGGATTGACTTCTCTAAGCTCCGAGGAGATCAGATGATGTTGAGAAGCTTCAATGAATAGAGCGAGAGGGTTTTAGGCTCCATAGTGTTACCTTTGGAAATAGGCGACTAGAAGACTGAAGCCAAGTTCTATATAATTAATTTGAATACATCATTCACTACTTTGCTCGATAAGCCTTGGATACACCAAAACAAGATGATTCCATCCTCCCTTCATCAGTGCATCAAGTTTCAAAGAGATGGAATTGAATACTGTGTCAGAGGAGATGAAAAACCATTTTAAGTTAGAGAGGTCGAGATATATGAAGATGCAACCTACTATTTTTCTCAAAATCAAAATGTCTATTCTTGTGAACTTGGTTAAAATTTAAATACAAAAGAAAAATAAAAGGAAAAAAAGAAAAAAAAAAGAAAAAGAAAAGAAAAAGGAAAGTACAAGTGAGCGAGAAAGTGACACCAAGGAAGAGGTAGAGCCGCATGTTACATTCCAACCACAGTTTGTTCCACCATACGAACATATGAGTAGGATGACTCGACCTCCACCAGGAAGAGGTAGAGGTAAATACAGAGTCAATTCTAAAGGCAGAAGACCCCCTAGTTGGCAGTCGGCCAATAGGAGTTATGTTCCAGTTCACAAGAGTACTACATCTATTCACATAGACTTGGAATCCAACTCAGACGATGAGTCTCATATGATTAGCACACTAGCCAACCCCTCACAGTGAGTTTCATTAGAGGTGACACCCCAGCCAGAAAGTGATGAAGACCAGGCCTCCAACCAAAGCAGGAATGTATTCAAACCAGATTTATGTAAAACTATTAGGCAGCAATTGGGAACTTTAGCTCTAAGCTCACTTTCTTTTCAAAATGTTGAAGGTTTAGTAGCTAAGGAAGCCCCTAAATCTTCCATGGATGTCAAGCCAAAGAGGTTCCTATTGGGATCATCATCCTTAAGTCCAGAAGCTAATGTCAAACTTGAGGATAATTCATATAAAGATTTAATAGAATTACCTTTTGATTGGTACTCATCTTGTGTTCATAATCTTGCAAAGAAAGGTTTGATTCCCTATACATGGTCATGGCATAGGTCAAAGTATTTCAAGAAGCTATGGAACAACAAAAGCATAGATGCACAATCAAGACCAGGACTAGAATTCGATACAGTGGGTCCAATCATTGATGATGGTTACTGCTTAGTTGTCACCAATCATCTGGAGTCAAATAGGTTTTTCTCAAACCACACTAACTCTTATGAGGAAGTGTGTTTAGAAACTTTAGATGATCCAGATGATCTTCAAATCAAAGATGCACCTCTAGAATTTGAAGAAGAAATCCATTCAACTATCGACAAACTAAGGAAATCAGCCTCAAGATAGAAGAAGATCCATGCCTGACATACATCAGTTCCTTATTGAACGAAGAAGAAACTAATGACTTAGTTAGGCTATTGATTGAGTTTAAGGACTGCTTTACATGGAGCTATGTAGAGATGCTTGAATTATCTCTTAACATAGCAGTCCACAAACTAGCAATACACCCTAACGCTAACCTCATCAAGCAAGCTCCTAGATGCATGCAATTAGAAATCGAATAATAAGTCATTTCTGAAGTCAAAAAATTGATCAATCCTAGCTTTATCATGGAAGAAAAACACCCTACTTGGTTAGCCAGTGTCGTATGAGTTAAGAAAAAGAATGGCCAAATTCGCATATGCATCAATTTTAGAGACTTAAATAAGGCATGTCCTAAGGATAAATTTCCACTTCTTTTACTAGAATTAATGGTGGACATTGCCTCATCTCATGCAGTTTTCTCCTTTATGGATGGGTCATCTAGCTACAACAAAATTAAGATGGTCCCCGAGGATGAAAGAAACACTGCTTTTAGAACCCCGATCGAAATCTATTATTATAAGATCATGCCTTTCGGCCTTAAAAATATCGGTGCTACATACTAGCAGACCATGACTCAGATCTTCAATGAACTCATTCATCATCAAGTTGAAAGCTATGTTGATGATCTACTAGTTAAAAGAAAAGAAAAGGAAGACCATCTCTTTGACTTGAGAGTAGTTTTCAAACGGTTAAGAAAATTCAACCTCAAAATGAACCCCATGAAGTGTGCATTCGTAGTAGCTTCAGAAAAGTTCCTGTTGTCCAGCATCATGGGAAATAGATAGACCCAGAAAAGATCAAAGTTATCTTAGAAATGACACCCCCTAAATGTCTAACTCAACTCGGATCTTTTCAAAGGTGGTTGGCATATCTAAGACGCTTTATCTCCAATCTATCAAAGAGATGCAATCCATTTTCAGCACTTGTCAAAAAGGATGCTAAGTTCAAGTGGGATGATAAGTGCCAGCGTACTTTTGAAGAAATCAAATAATATTTGGTGAAGTTGCCAGTTCTAGCAGTCCCTATCCCAAGAAAGCCACTTATCCTCTACATTGCCACATTGGATGACTCACTTAGTGCTTTATTGGCCCAAACCAATGATGAAGGGAAAGAAAACACTCTATACTACTTTAGCCATTGTCTGATCCCTACTGAAATAAACTACCCACCTATTGAGAAATATTGCCTAGCTCTCATATTTACATCCCAAAAGCTATGACACTATGCTTTCAGAATTTTATTCTAATGCATTGGTGCATTGGTTCATGATTCTCTCAAAGTTTGATATTACATTCATACTCCTCTATGCGGTGAAAGGATAGGCACTAGAAAATTCCTTAACAACACACCCTCTTCCTGCTAATTCTTGCTTAGTGATGATCTCCTTGGTGAACAAATCATGAACTTAGGGTAGGTTGACAATCGCCATTGGGAGATGTATTTTGATGGTTCAGCTTCCTTTGAAACATGAGAAGAATCACAATCTACTCTTCTAGGAAAGGTAGGGGTAGGAATCATTCTCTTAACTATAGATCACGATATGATGAGATTCTCATACTATCTCTCCAATCCATGCACCAATAACGAAGCTGAGTATAAGGCTTTGATTTCCAGTATATAGTTAGCTATTACAGTGTGTGTTAAAAGAATAAACATCTACGGGTATTCTCAGCTAGTCATCAACCATATTGCTAGGTCCTATAAGGTTCTAAAACTTAAGCTTCATCACTACCACAAGTACACCATGAAGTTGTTGGCCCAAATCCTTGAGGTCACCATCAACAAGGTCCCTCAAGGATATAACAAAGTAGCAGATGCTTTGGCCAAACTCGCTAAGGAATTGGCATGTCTGGAAGATGAGTCCATTCTAATAAAGGTCCAAAAGAGACAAGTAGTATCCCTTATTAACACTGAACTCGCCGAGAGACTTTCTCTTGAAGGGGAGGTTGCCTTTGCCAAGAAAGATGAGGAGCTGGATTGGAGGCAACCATTCATAGATTACTTGAACACAGTCAAACAACCTCAAGAGAAATCACAAGCCCATCAGATGAAGCAGAGAGCTCTTTCTTATACTCTCGTGGATGGCACCTTGTACTGACGGTCTTTTGATCAAATATGGCTACACCATTTAGAAAAACATGAAGACTATAAGATTATGTCAAACCACAATTAGGTCTATGTGGAGAGCACCAATCCAGTCTGAAGATGAAAGCAAAGATCAAGAGACTAGGATACTACTAGCCTTCGATGATCACATACTGCATGAACGTAGCTAGGAGATGCCATCAGTGTTAGGTATACGGTGTGGTCCTACATCAACCATCTAACATTCTACATCCTACATTGGCCTCATGATCGTTTAAGTGTTGGGGTATTGACATAGTGGGTCCGATCAATCCTCCTTCTTCCAAGGGTCATTAGTTCATCCTAGCTACCACCGACTACTTTTCCAAGTAGGCAGAGGTAATCCCACTCAGATAGGTCACAGCTCAGCATGTGCTTCAATTTTTCAGGAACCATATCATATATAGGTTTAGGGTGCCTCGATGAATTATATCCGATAATGGTACTGTATTCAAAAGCACCAAGATCAATAACTTTGCCAAGAGACATAGTACAGATTTGCGATATTCCACCATCTACTATCCCAGGAAAAATGGCCTAGTAGAAGCATTCAACAAAATTCTCATCCAGATACCAAAGAATACACTCAATGACAACAAGTGATAGTGGCATGAGCAGCTAGTTGAAGCTTTGTGAGCATATCGCACAACATATAGAACTCCAACCCAATCTACCCCATTCTCTTTAGCATACGGGCCCGAAGCCAGTCTACCATTAGAATTTTAGCTCCCATCACTAAGAATAGTAATGGGTAGTAAAATCACTACATAATAGAATGCAAAGTTGCGGTTAGAATAGCTGAAAGGTTTGGAGGACAAATTCCTACGGTCATGCCAGAATCTCGAGTTCTACAAAGTCAAGATGATTCAAGCTCACAATAAGCTGGTCTGCCTTGAGCTTTTCAAGTAGGAGAGCTTGTTTTCATTCTAAAGAGACTAATTGTTGCCCGTCAAAAGATGGGAGGCAAGTTTGAACCCACTTGGGAAGGCCCTTTTGTCATAGAGAAGGCCTACTAAGGAGGATCTTATCAACTTATTGATTGTAAAGGGGAACATCCGATGCTTCTAATTAATGGGCTCTATTTGATGAAATACTCCTCATAAAATCATGTTTGAAAATAATTATCATAAAAAAATTCATTCCAATTCATCAAATATTCTCTTCATTTGAAGCATTATTTGCTTATTTTGTAAATCCGCCAAGAAGTGTTTAGGGTAGGTGTGAGAGAACCCAAGAGGCATCCTATCCCCTCTTTTATAACATAAACACAAATTAAACATAATTCCCCAACACTACTATAATAGGTGTGAGAAAACCCAAGAGGCAACCTATTTCAACTAGTGCCACTAAGTTAGGTATGAGAGAACCCAAGTGGCATCCTTTCTTGGTGGGATCACAACTACCGTTCGTGGCACCATTTCATCAACTTTTAAGCAAGCTTTAGGATAGGTGTAAGAGAACCCAAGCGGCATCCTGTCCTCTTAAAAAAAATACATATCTTTTATCTTAGGCTATTTTAATGTGAGAGCAAGTCCCCTGTGGCACTCACTCATTAGCTGCTCTAGGTCGGGCTGACATACTGCCATGCTAGTGTGTCACCCAAGTGGTCATTTGTCTGGTCGATGTGAGTCCCCATGATTTCTTCTTGACTTGACCATTACAAATTGAGGAGCACCTTGTTATTTTGGTAGACCTCACTACATAGCCAGTGAGCTACCTCATGTTGACTTCATTTAAGAGGATGTAAGCGTACACGCTTTCTTCTTGAACTAGCCATCTTACACTAACTAGGTCAAATATATTGGAGGTTTAGGATAAGTCCTCCTGCCACTCCTTTCCTATTGACTACTCTTGAGTTGATATAAGTCCCCCAGTGTCATTCACTCAAGAGTCGCCTAGTAAGAGATCCAAGAAAGACTATCCGAATCGCCATTGTAGAAGGATGCGAGTCCGCAATGCTTTCTTCTTAAGCGGATTGTTGCAAACCAATGGGCACTTTAGGTTGGCTGATGTTCTCTATGCTGATAGCGACGCACCTGATGGATACATCACTCTTGGCATATGTGAGTCCCCGCACTTTCTATTTGAGTTGGCCACTGAATATCTGTAGATATTATCTTTTTCAAGGTTTTTGATAAAGCCCTTAGTGGCCCCTCCCCTGCGGGCACTCTACTTGGATCACGTCCTTAGCAACTCCATTTAAATACTACACAAGTTACTCTTGGATTGGACAGTCCCCCTTTCCTAGTAGCCACCCATGTGGTTGGAGAATTTATTCAGCGGATGCATAGACTCTCCCTTGGACTAGTAAATCTAAGAATGGTCTAAGCTAATATAAGCTCCTTCTCAGTATGATCCCTCGCAAATCAATAAGGTCCATAATAAGCAAACAAACCAAACAAATAAATCTATTCACTTGTGGATTAGGAAATCAAGCCCCCAACGACCCCTTTCCCAAACTGGCATCCTATCTTTAGGGTAGTGTCAGCAAAACTCCCTATGGGAATTTTCTGACTACTCTTGAGTTGAGATAAGTCCCCAGGTCAGCACTCTCTCTGTAGTCTCCCTTAGGATAGGTTCAATCTATTCTGCCATAAACAAGTTGCCCCGGCAGTCATTTCGCCGTGGAAGATATAAGTTTACTACGCTTTCTTTCTAGCATGAATGTCACAAATCGACAGAAAGCCTTAGGTCGAGTTGACATGTTACCTTGCTAATGTGTCACCCAAGTGGTCTTTTATTTAGGAAAGATGTGAGTCCCCATGCTTTCTTCCCTGAATTAATCACTACAAATTGAAAGGCACCACTTTGGTTGGATAGTTCTCCCCTCAGTCGAGAAACTACTCCCTCTAGATCAATAAATATGAAGTAGGTCAAGGCTGACATGCCCCCTGCTCAGTGCAGTCCATTATAAACTGATGGGAACAATCATATATAATTTAAATGAAATTAATTTTGACTATCTTTGAGTTGATTTAAGTCCCCGGGCATTCACTCAAGAGTCCTAAAGTTGTTCATTGCTGCCTTGCCAACTGATCACCCTAGTGACTGATACCTACTTTGGAGGATATAAGTCTACTACGCTTTCTTCCTAGTATATCCACTGTACACTGAAAGACAACCTCTTCGGTTGGATAGCCTTACCATGTGGTTGGTAGACTACCCCTTTGGATTGGTAAATTTGAAGTAGGCCAAGCCCGACATGACCCCTACTCAGTGCGATCCATCACAAACCAACATAGTCCATCTCAAAATTCAAAATTTAAAATATGAAACAAAATTAACCCTCTTCCCTAGTGGAGTCAAATTAAATAATCAAATCAATCATCTTCTCCTCAGTGAGATGCAAATCCTTCCAATTTCTCTAATGGAATCCATTCAATCCAACCCGAACTTGCTCCATTAGTGGAAAGTTTACATCTTTTGTCCCCAGTGGATTCCAAATTTTAATTCCCTAGTGGATTTCACAACCTCTCATCCCTAATGGATGACTTCAACCTGCTTCCCTAGTGGAAGGTTCATAAACTCCATCCCTAGTGGATTCTCCCTTCGCTCTCTTATAATTTTGACATGAGTAGAGTCACATTGCATTGAGCTTTTGATTCCTTCTGCACCTTGGATTTGGGAGTAGATCATTTCAATTAATGCTTGTGATCATTCGACGTTGTTGATCATCTCGATCAACACCAATACATGCAGTGTACTTTGTCAGTCACACCACACCTATTGGGCACCTTTTGTTGACCTTACTTTTGGAGTGAGCTTTCAACTTATCCATCCTAGACATAAGGACTCCTCCAAACACTAAGAGTTCCTTAGTCTTAAGACCCTTCTAGTGATTAGGTGAACACTTAACCTAACCCTAGAGACTTATAAGAGTTAGCCATAGGAATAGGTTATGCCTTAAGGGTATGAGGAAGACTTGCCTACCCTATAGCTTAAACTTAATCCTTGCTTCACTAATTCAAACCAACTCCAAATCAAATTTTAAATAAATTCTAACTCAATTGATCTTCTCAAACCATTGAACCAATTCTAAATCAAATATTAAATCAATTCCAACCTAATTGATTTTCTCAAATCATAAATTAATTCCAACATCCAAATCATAACTCAATTCCAAATCAAACGATTGAAACCCATGATTGAATTCAAATCCCAAAATCTTTCCTAAGCCTTTATGTACTCAGCTCAAATCAAATCCAAATTACTCCAAACTCAAAATATTTACTCATAACCCATTCATATTCCTATTTATATTCACAAATATGTATGAAATATAAATTCTAATAACCAAAAACTAAATTCAAAACTCAAATCCAAAGCCAACTTAAATTAAATTTACATCTTTCAAGCCAAATTCTTGAACTTAGCCAAATCATTCTCAAATTAATCCAAATATTTTGATTTTCTCTTCAAACAATCATTCCTTCAATCACATGTCCAAATATAAACATAATCACACAATCACCAACCCAAATTAATGTTCACCTTTTGAATTGAAATTATCAAATGAATCAAAACACATTTGACTCCAAATCACTGGATTTATATTTCCATCATAAGTCCATATGTGAGTTCAACCAAACTTGAATTACTGAAGCCAATTGACCCACTTAGGCTTACTTGACCCAAAGGACCTTTTGAGCCAAATTATAATCCAACCCAAATTAGATTGAACTAAGCCCATCTAAGCCTCACATTGTGAGGAATAATCATCTAGATGATCAATGATCAAACCAAGTCAAACCCACTAGCCTTCAAAAATTCAAATGAAACCCATATGCCAAAATTGATTAAAACTATTTATCTAAATCAATTCATAATCAATGATTGAACTTAACCAAACCATCAATTGAGCCAAACCAAGCCTAATTAGCCACTTGACCTAAGTTCACCCACAGTTACCTAAAAAGTCAAAATGGGTCAAATCATGATCTAAGCCAAATTGATTGCAACCAATGGGTCAAATTCATTCTAATTTGATTGTTGAACTTAGCCAAAGCTTCAATTGACCAATTGGACCCAACCTAGCCCAATTGATCTTAAACCCAACTTGACCTATAATGTCAAATCAACTTGAAATCAAACTAAACCAAAATTGATTGAAACCAAAGCTTGAAATACATTTCAACTGATCAACCAAGCCTAAACCAACCCAACCATAACTAAATTCAATGGTCAACTTGGTCCATTGACCCATTTGACCTAAATGAACCAAAAAAATCTAAACCAAATTGAACCAAACTAATGATACCCATAGGCAAACTTGAACCCATGGTTTGACCCACTTAATTTGACCAATTGGTCAACCTAATTTGACCCAACTTTACCTAAATGGGTCAAATTGAACCAATTCAAACCAAATGAACTCAAAATCACTTGAAATTTGGCCCAACCCATTTTTGAATCAGTTCAAATCTGCCCAAATTAAAATCAAGTCCAAATGACTATTTTACCCTTAGGTCAAAGGCTATCCTATGACCAAATTCACTTGGAATTTGGTCATTTCCTTCTTAAGGCCAATTGGCATCCTCCTAATGGTCCACATGGAACCAAGGGAGGTGGTGAACATGACCCAATGAGATTGGGTCAGTCATGACTTAGGCCAAGGCCAAACTGACCCCTTCAATGGAAATTGAATACTTGTATCACCCAATGCTCTCACCTAGCACATGGGCATCAACTCTCCTTCCCTCCACTACCTAAAACAACTCACATGGGATTGTTGGTAGCCCAAACTGATCAACCAATCTCACCCATTGATCAAAAATGGAAAAACTACTCTTCATCATTGATCAAAGGATGGGGAGATATACTCCCCCTCATTTCCACTCAAACCACAAGCACTCAATTCCATAGAGCCAAGGAGAGTGAGTCGAAGCTCCTTAAGCTTTTCCAAGCCCTTCCCAAGCTCCATTGATTTTTCCTTCTCAATTTTTCTCAAAGCTGAAATAGGGGAGGTCAATCCAAAGCCCAACTCATCCAATTCTCCATCAAAATCAAATTAACCTTGCAAGCACCATCAGTGGACCTCATCGAGCTCAACCAAGTCATTTCCCAAATCTCTAAGCCACGAAAAGCATCACCTTGATCAAAGCTGATCACCATTGAAGAAGAGCTTGGTCAACCAAACCATCCACTTCAAATCAAGATCCAATACCTTCAACAAGGCTTTGTCTCTACTAGACGAAGTTGCCTCTTACGTTGGAAGCATCGGTGATAGCTTTCGATGAGGTAATTGCTCAAAACTGTAGCCATAGGAAAAATTGCTTGGTCCATTTTGAAGGAAAGTGTCATCCCTTGAGATCTTGACCTTTGGATGTGCATCCCCCCTCCTTCTGAAGGTGTGGGGTCATTTGATCCCAATCCGAGCACAGGTGAGCTCAAATTGAACGGGGAGAGATGAATGGTCATCGCTCGTGAAGGATAAGGATCACACAACATCTATTCCATGTGATTGAAATGGATGGCTATGATTAGATCACGATAGATCCCCCTCTGATTTAAGCATAAATTACGAGATTAATCTTGGCCATCTGATCATAGATCGGACGGCCCATGGAGAAAGCGCGTCTGCCACCGGCTGACTCAGCAGGTGGATGTGACAACTTAAATAATCAATCTCATTGTGCCAAGTGGAAAGCACGTCGTGTCAGCCATCACGTGACCCGATGGGATTAGGGGGATAATTAAGCTTAATTAATTCATTTTTAATATCAAAACTTCCAAAATTCATAACTAATTGTAGAAAAATCTAAAAGAACAAACTCAAGTTTATTTTAAAGATAGTTCAAAGGTAAATAATATAAAACTAGATCAAATTAATTTTGAATAGTGATTTTAACTCAATTTACATTTTATTAGAAATTAAATTAAGCTAATTACTCTTTTAATACTTTTGCAATTAATTCCAAATTTTCTAAGGTTGATTAGGGGGATGATCTCTACCTCTCATGATTTTCTTGGGATTTATTATTGGATTAATTAGGGGAATTACTAGTTTCACCCCTAATCACTTTCTTAATTAATTAAATGATTAATTAACCTATTAAATAATGCTTATTAATCATCATTAAATGAATGGACTAGGATGAAGAATTATATTTCCAATCTCTTCCCCTAAGTTTAATTCATTTAGATAAATAGTTAATAAATTTGCAAGTTAATTAATGTCATCTCATAAATTAATTCAATTAATCAAACTCAAAACTATATCACTCTTGAAATTAATCACTTAATTCTTGGGTACATTCTTAGGTGTTTAATAACCTAAGAGGATTTCAAAGGTAATTATAATCAAACTACATGTGTAGAAAGGTTATAAAATTACTTAATTAAACCATTTAGCTTAATTAATAAATAATGGTGAGCCAATTGCATTAGGCCCCTTTATTTCTTAGGTGCATTGCTGATTTAAATTCCACGTGATTGCATATCATTTGTTGGCTCATAATTACTTATTTAATTATGTTAAAGTGGTGTAGGTAAGGGGTAATTAATGGATTTAATTCACACCTTAACCTAAATAAAATATAAAATCAACCTAATTGTCCAAAAATTAAACTAAACCAATTCACATATGGGAAAAATGGGTTAGGACCAACAAACCTTTCTCACATTTTCTAAGTCAATTCAAATCTAAAAATAAAAATCTCTTTAAAGAATTTTGATTCACTTTAAATGATCTTATTTTATAGGATTGCCTTTAGGAATTAATTAGGGTGAATGAAGTCATATGCTTACATCACTTTATTTCTTTACAAGCATGCTAAATATTGTTTACCATATGAAATCATGCATTCATTTCTTTTAAAAAAATTAATTAAATAAAATGTTTCCTTCTATGTCAAATTAGATATTTTGACTAAAGTTAAGAATATGAGGGGTTGTTATCATTATTTAAAAAAATTATTTTTAAAAACTATAAATCAAAGATTATGAATGAAGTGATGCTACTTATAAGTACTTATAAGCTTGCATGTGATTATAGCATAAGATGTGTTTTATGTAGTTTTCTTCTCTTCACTTAGCATGGATTTGAATATGATTTGCAAAGTGTATAGTTCATTTGAAAATAACACAACACTTGCTTAAATCTATTCTTATGAATTTCTATGTTATGACTTAAGAAGGATCCTCACATTTGCATATATAAATTATACAACTAAATCAAACCAAAAAAATAATCTTTTGCATGATTCTTTATCCATTTGGTTCTCTTTGTACATCTACATGTATTTAAGAAAAGTGGTATATTAGTATGGACATCCCAGGCCTGCGAGGCTTTAAGTAGCACTAAGTAGGTCATGTACCTTATGCCCCTAGTGTAGAAAATAATGGCGCCATACTCACTTATGTCTTTTATACATGTGGATGTGCATTTTGTTAATGGATGAAAAATCCCCCTTTTCTACATAATAAAGACATGCATCAATGGAATATCCAAATTTTAAAATCATATCTCTTACCATTCATCATCAAAGTGTGCTAAAATTTGCATTGCATGTATAGGTATGCTCAGGATCATTCATATGCATGATATACATGGTGGACAGAAATAAATGGTTGTGTGTCATGTGGTAGTAATTCACCTTAATTAATCCTAAGATGCCTTTCTTATTGAATAGGGTTATTTAGAGAAAATCTAAACTTATGGTTAATTACAACACATAATAAAACATTTACTAAAGAAAAATCATTAATGAATATATCTTAGAAATGCTTTAAGGTAGGGATCAAAGAGAAGTTTTCTTCTCTTTTCTTCTCTTCATAACATTTAGTAAATAAGTGTAGGTTCATTCAAACCAAATGAAATCATCAACTAAAATTGATAAATCAACTAAATCACTTAAACTAAAACCACCACCTAAATTGATTCTTTCACACTTATAAAATTCCAACCTTAAAGCCTAGTTAAGACTTGTCACACAAGCCTTAAATGGCACACACATTAGGCTAAATCACCATTTTGAGCTCTGTGTTAGGACGTTACCTGGTTTATGCCTGATTTTATTTTATCATGTAATATTTTTAGAATGGATGTTAGGGTGTGTGTACGTAGTCTAGATGTTAGGTTGATATTAGCCTAATCATGCTTTCTACAGGGGGTTATGCTTAAGGGGTGCTGTAATAAAGATATAAATGCTTTTGCTATGCAGGTTGCTTATATCCCTAAGCATGACCCAAATTAGGACAGGTGGACTTAGTTACCGATGTGTGGGGTGCTATGTCCAAATTATTCATATACATGCTTGGGTTGTGTGGTATGTTTTGCTAATCTATGTTTTGCAAGTTTAGTTAGATTTATCTTTTCCATTTGATGTAAATTTTATAATTAAAATTTGGAAAGAATGTTATAGGGGAATTAAGGTGAACATTGGTTATAAGACCATGTCTTATATACCATGTGAAGCCTTGGATGAACTACAACCCAAGTCAAACCAAGAGAAAGAAAGAAATGAGGAAAGGAAGAAATGAAGAAATGAAGAATGAAGACCCCCATAACATGAATTCCTTTCAATTGTAATTATTCATTTGTAATCCAGGTTGTATAAGGGTAGAGCTCGGTTACCCACATTTCTTTTCGAGTTGTGCAGTGGAACTTGACCACACCAGCCTCTTATTCCTTTTGAGCTAATTTTATAAATTGATTGATGTTATGTTTATAATTGTGCAAATCGGATGGCATAATTTTCCTAGTTTCTTAATTTCTTGATGGTTGTTGAATGGCCTAGATGCGATTAGGCTCTTAGAAAAAAAATAAATATTCTATCCAATTAATCAACTCAAAATTAAATTAAATAACTCATAACCTCACCTAAAGCCTAGGACATAAGTCAAGATAATAAAAGATTTAGCAACCATTTAGCTGGATGTTGTATGTCTCACATCATGCATAAATCATATTGGTTCACTCTTGTTAATGGAGGGCTTCCACCTTTGCCAGAGAAAATGGCTTGACCATTAAGAGCCATAGTGGAAACACACCTCATTCTTTCTAATTCTGGCCCATAACCAATCTTCTCATGCATTAAGCATATGAAATACCATAGCCCGTGTGAAATAAAAATGTCCAAAAATTAAAATAAAACATAGAAAAAAATTTATTCATATGGAAAAAAAATACATATGGAATATGATTAAGTCATTTATTCATGCCCTTCAAGATCTAGTCTTTTAGGGAGTGTGTTTAAGGACTTAGTCTTCTATCTAAATAAACAACAACCTAGCTATCTTGCAAAGTATTAAACTTACCTACATTTATTTAAAATCATAGTAGGAGTTAGTTGGCGGCCACCCCCAGAAGTTTGTAAGTCCAACAATTAGGTGGTTTATCCTCTCTTATGGAGGTAAGCCATATACCCATTTTCACCTTAGATTTAGGTTGTGCCTTGGCCCTCGCTAAAGCTCCCTAGATTTAGGATCTGAGGTTATTGTTTCCCTTTGTGGGCTACAAGCTTAAATCTTCACCTCTTAGGCATTTCTGTAATCTTGTATTATGGAATTGTAAGCCCTAGATTTATAATAAAAATTCAACTCAAATATATAATTTTTCTCAAATTTCAAAAATATAAAGCCCAACCATAGAATAGTTTGGGATACTCACTAGGATTCCTAGTATCATGAGCATCCCCTACTCATCTCCCTTTGGTTTCAATAATAACTCCGTCCTTTTGATCAATCCCACTTGATTTAAAAAAAAATAACCAATTTATTGATAGTCCTATCTTTGAAATCTTTATAGATAATGATCATTTACCTTAATCGAGAGTATTCTTGAGGAATCTCATTCCTTAAGATGTAATTAACTACGGGATCTTAACTCCATAGGGAACTTAATGAACTCGATTTAAATAAACCATGCTTTACTTTTCCATGGAAAGTAGGGGAAAGATCTCTGGTATATTCAAAGACCCATTGTCCTTAGGAGTCCTTATTAGGTGATTAGGACCATTGTAGGATAGTGACTTCTATCTCTCGAGATAGTACATCATTCCTCAATGTCGCACCCTATCATCCTAATGTGTACATCTGCAGATCTATGTGGTGTCCCAATAACATTTTTCAATTCAACAAAAAATAAAATACCACAACAAGTCATTGGTTCTAGCAATCAAGAAGCCCCTCCACAGGATGCTCTACCTATGGATATTCTTGTGGAGGACCAACCTAAAATTTACTATAATATCCTCGCTCACCTGAGAAAGTTGCTAGCTAAACTAAGCATATATGATGCCCTTATCTTATCCAAAAAGATGAGGGAGTCATTGATCAAAGCCCTTGTTGATCCAGAAATATGCTTAGCTCAGTTAACCGCTATTAAAGAAGATGCATGTTTTTCAAGAGAAGCTTATGGAGTTACATTCACCGATGAAGACCTTCTTTTTGGGGAAATGGAGCATACCTGTCCCCTAAACATCATAGTGTACATGGGAAGATTTAGACTCTTTAGGGTGTTAGTTGATTCAGGTGCATTAGTGAACATTATGAGTTTAAAGACCCTAGCCTACTTGAGGATCGACATCTCTGAACTTTGATGAGGTCAGATGATGTTGGGTAAATTCAGACTCTCCAAGGTGTTAGTTGATCTAAGTACATATGTGAACATTATGAGTCTAAAGACCCTTTCCTACTTGAAGATCGACATCTCTAAACTTTGAGGAGATCAGATGATGTTGAGAGGATTCAATGAGCCAAGCGAGAGGGCTCTAGGCTTTATAGTATTGTCATTAGAGTTAGATGACTGGAAAACACAAGCCAAGATCTACATAATTGATTCAAATAAATCCTTCACCACTTTGCTCAGTAGGCCTTTGATACATGGAAATAACATGATTCCATCTTCTTTGCATTAGTGCATCAAATTTAGAAGAGGAGGAATCGAGTATTGTGTCAAAGAAGACTTGAAGCCATTCTTAGTTAGAGAGGTTGAGATTTATGAGGATACAACCTACTATCTTCCTCCAAATCATAAAGTTTATTCTCATGAACTTGGTGAAAGTTGAAAATCAAAAGAAAAAGAAACAAAAGAAAAAGAAAAAGAAACTAAA